>CM075766.1:43299068-43899068 GCA_037974665.1 Ehretia macrophylla
TAGCCTACCTTGTATTTAAATTTTCCATTTGTTAAACCCTTTTGAGCCTTATTAACCTTGTTTATTGTGAACCCATGTTACAAGCTTTAAACCCGAAAAACAATGTCTTTACCCAGGCCTTAGGACTAGTGGAGCATTGTTCAACGTTATGATAAGTATGGGTATGCAAGAAATAAGTGTGGGGGTGTCTAAATTTATGGTATGACTATGACTGGTGAAATGGAACATGTTTTCATTCTCAATTTGTGAGTTCCATTGTGATATAATTTTGGTGCAAAATTTAAAAAAAAAAAAAGAGAAGGAAAAAAAATAAAACAAAAACAAAAAAAACAAAAAAAAAAAGAAAGAAAAAAAAGACAAGGAAGAAATGAAGTGATGGAGGAAATTGCTTTTAAACTATCCATGTTCATAATTCCTCCTAAAAATTCCAAGAAAGGGTTACGTTTATACATGATATATATGAAGATGGAAGCTATTAAATGAAGTGATTGGTTTTGACATGTTTTACATATTCGAACTTGAGTTGGTTTATTTTTGCTCCGCTAGTTTTGATGGCTTTTGAGCTACATTCCCAAATAATTCTCACCTTTGTCCTTAAGCCCCGTTACAACCCTTGAAAAGTCCTTATGATTTGTGTTATGCATGTGATCTTAGTGGTGGAGAATGAGAAGATATGCAAGCCTATGGTAGATCATTTTCATTGGAATGAATTTGAGCGAAACACATACCCTTCAAACACATGAGAGTCGAGCGTTTATCTCTGTGAGGGTCTACGTATTCCGTTACTCCATCTTCGAGTGGGAATGCTTACTAAGGAATTATAAGTTGGTTAAGAATGTTTGTTCATGAGGTGTTATGAGTTTTGAAGAGCTTGGTTGTTTTTTGTTGATAGCATTGCAACTTTGGTCTTCTTAAAAATTTGAGTTTTGCCCGAGGACGAGCAAAGGTCAAGTGTGGGGGAATTTGATAAGAATGCAAAATGTCATATTTCTCTCCATTAAAGTTTAATATTTTACACCTATTTAATGCCTAAATACACTCATTATCTTTATATTTTGATTTAGGATGCAAATGGAGTAGTTAAGTGCAAAACAAAGCTAAATCGCGCAATTCTGGACAGCTCTGACACTGTTACGTTTTTTGGGCATAACTCTCTCATCCGAACTCCGATTAAGGTGATTCAAGATGTTTTGGAAATCCAAGAAGAAGATCTACAACTTTCATGTTTTGAGTTTTAAGAAATAAAGGCTTCATCAGAGCCGAAATTGGACGTGAAGTTGCTGCACCTGTGCTGTTTAGTGTTCTAGAATATTATTTATCTAGAAGCTTCTAGTTGATGGTGGAGGATGTGGTGCACGAAAATTCTAACTATTTTAGCTATCCTAATTGTATTAGGACTTTTTCTAGTTGTTTTAGGCTTTTCTAGTCATATTAGGAGTTTACTTCACCTTTAATATTTTCTTATTCTATTTAGATTAGGATTCCATTATCTTATGGGATCTAGTAGGCTTCACAAAATATAAAGAGGAGGGAGAAATCATAAGATTGGGACTACCTCTTTTTTTCTCCCTTTTTCTCCTTCAAGATTTCTTCATGGCTCTGCGTGGCTAAACTTTTATTCTTGGTTGAAGGAAATTGAAGCCTCGGAATCATAAGAACTGTGAGATCTAATTAGTTTTTACTGTTCAATTTATGCTTTAAGTATTGAATGTTCTTCTGTTTTATTTTATATGATTCTTTCGTTTAATTGCTAGGGTGGCCAACTAGTTTATTATTCGTTATAATCTATTGCTAAGTTAGATATCAAATCCGTAATTGTTTGATCCCTCTAATTTGCGAAGCAACCAAGATTTAATAATTTGCTGCGTCAGAGATTATTAGATTTTAGGAAGAACGTTCAACTAAATTAAATGCAACCGCTTGTGTTTGTGTTGTTGAGCTTCATCAATCTCTTTAATTCTTAAGGCTGCTACTAGATTAAACCTTTAGCGCGTGTCTGAGGTTGTTTAGTGGTTAGAGTTAATTAGGTCGTGTGTATTCTAATTAACTACGACTAAGGAGAGATAGGAAAATAATTCCAACGGTGAATATTTAAAGTTTGAATTGATATATACTTGCATCAATGATCAGTTACAAGATTCCGATGGTGGATGTTGACTTAGACCAAGGTTCGTCTTCTTAATTAAATTCAATATTTTTAAATTCAGTAATTTTTCTTAAGTTTCCTTTATATACTCAACCCCCCCCCCCCCACACTGTTTACGTAACACAAATTAGGCTAGAGACTCTCTGTGGGAACGATCCTTACTCACACTACTACATATATTTTTCAGAGTATAGGTTTTATTTTTGGTTGCCTGCGACAGCACACCAAGTGGCAAGAAGAGCTTGAGCATCCCCTTTGTTATATCCGGCTTCAATGCATCTGCATGAGGTTTTAAAAAACCAATCGCTAAATTGTCGGACTTCTAGAGGGTTAACATGCAGAAATGGTGAAGCACAAACCAACAATACTTCTTTTGTTGGACTTCTTCACAAGTTGGTGAAGCACAAACCAACAATACAAGTTCTCTTGAGTCCACAAGAGTTGTACAATACTCTTTACTCCTTTGAATCCACAAAGAAGATTTCTAACTCACACTATACAATGAATCACTCAAAGCTATAGATGTAGAGTCTTTACCTCACAAGAAGAGTAGAATGAAAGTTGAGTACAATAACTCTCTTCAAGAGTAAATGGATACAATTTAAAGCTCTTCTTCAATGCTCAATGATTTGAAAGGTAAAGCTCAAGATTTGTATAAGCAATGTGTTTTTGATGATCTCAAAGATTTGGAATAATTGCTTAATATTTTCAGAGTTCAATTTTGCAAAAGGGTGTTTGAAATATATAGAATCTGATGCCAACAACTCTGCAACGGCTATAAATTTCAAACACCTGCACCATCCGGTCAACCAGTTAGTCGCCCGAATGGTCGCCTGAATCACTACTGCCAGGCAAGTCATCAAGGATCCGGTCGACCGGATGTTCGCCTGGATCAGCCCTTCCTTTTTTCTTATGACTCATTGTCAGGCGAGTCACAATGGGTTCGGTCGACCGGATACTCGACCGGATGACTCGTTTTGAAAGAATAAGTTTCAAAAGTTTTTCAAAAACTTGAAAGACATTTTGCAAGTTTCTTTGAAAAACATTTTTCTTCAAGCTTTATCTTTGAAATCATACACAGAGCATAACATGGAAGTCTAATCACCGGTACCCCTTATGACTTTACGTCTCCTCTTATAACTCCCTCTTCATCTTTGAGTTGACTTGTTTTAACATATAAAGATTCGACTTCTTGCATTTGAATAAGTGTGAGCTAGCCCTTTCTTCAAGCATAATCATCTTCCATTCTGTGACTATCGTTAACCATATAAAACTAGACAAACATGATTAGTCAAAACATTGAATTGAGATTTGGTTATTGTCAAAATCTGAGTTATTAACACCCTCAGGCTAACAATCTCCCCTTTTTTTATGATGACAAAATCTTATCCAATTAATGCAATATTGAAATGTCATGAACATAAATGAGCAATGAAAAGCTCCCCCTTAATCATTGCATCATGAACATAGATGAAAAATCATTGATGAAAAAGACTTCCCCTTTAGTCATTGCTAGTCTCTCCCCTTTTTTGACATCAGCAAAAAATATCAGATAATGGGAGAGCACAGAAGACTCCCCCTAAAAAGATGCCTAAAGATGGAAAATTTAGCACAAGCTAGGCATGAAAACGATAGTAAGGCGCAAAACACTCCTAATAGCAAAATTTAGACAAAGCAAAAAGTACTTTAAAACAAAAACAAAAAGTGTTGTATTTAAAAAGAAAGAATTAGGAGAGATGGATTTCAATCTGAGTCATCAGCCTCGTTCTCCTCATCTTCTTCAGCTCCCTCCCGATCGAGCTCATCTTGATACTCTATATAGTTTGGTTGAGGATGAACATAGCAAGGGGTCTGTAGGCACGGAAGGTACACAACCTTGTTCCTAAAACCATGTAGTAAGCCCATCAGCCCATTGATTTATGTTTTGAACTTGAGTACGAACATGTGCCATATCTTGCTTCACTGTCTGATGCTGAAGATTTAGTTGCTTCCTTAAGGATCTTCCCCAAGCATCAATTTTGTGATTCATTTGACGGGTCAATGAGCTTTATAAACTAGTTCTCATATTAGCCATAGCTACAAGAATTCGGTCTGTATCTGACAAAGAGCCAGTAGCAGCAGATACAGTAGGTGTAATAGACAAAGGCACCTGTGAGCTAGTACCAGCACCACTTGATCCATTAAGAGGATCATCCTTATGTTTTGTGCGCTGCTCAACCCTCATTGGATCCTCATTTGACTCACTTTCAGTATCAACACCACCCACAACAAAGAACTCTCCATGAACAATCTCCATTTTCATGAGATTAAGAGAAGTACTATCAATTACATAAGTTCTTGCAGTCACAGTTTCAAACTTACGTGGCGAAAGAACCTCCAATTGCTGAAACATGTGACTTAGAGGCATTCCATAAGGAAGTGTCTTTTTAGCCAATTTCGCATGATACATATATTGAACTATGATGTGAGGAAGGCTAATTTTGATGTGATTGTACATGAGATACATGAGATATGCAACAAAAAGAGGAATGGAACCATCTTTAACTTTCCTAGGCATAAAGACTTCCATAATAAGATAAAGCATCAACCGTTTTTCTCGAGTTATCTGCTTTATAATTGGCATAGATGTTTTAGAAACCCCGGTTCCTTCCCATATAAAAACGATAACCTTTCCTTGTACATCTAATTCAAGAAAGTCAATGCCCTTGCTAGAGTAGTCCTTGATACCTGTGGTTGGAATATCTAATAGAGCAATAATTTGCCTCACTCTAAGAGTAATAATTTGTTCATTTACTCTATTGTGCACAATTTTATCTTGTATTTCAAGATTAGCATAAAATTCTTTTACCCAAGAAGTGCAAGCCAAATTTTCAATACGTAATAACAGAGTCCAACCTTGAAATTTAATAAGCTCAAGAATTTTGGTACCTTGAAGTAAAGACCCACTCAATTGTTTGCCCCACATAATTGGTTGAGTCGGAAAATCATCACGAGTTTCCCATTGTCTTGAGGAACTAGAGGTAGAGGCAGTTTTCCTCTTCTTATCTTGCCTAGGAACCATGAGGAGTAGTACTTTTGAAAGAGTTTTGAGAGATTTGAAAGGGTTTTGCTAGGGTTGAGAGAATGTGAGAAGGGTTTTTTAAAAAATGAGAGGAAATCCTTTAAAAGAATAAAAAAAATCGGGTATGGCACCTGCACTGCGCTGATCCGGTCGACCGGATCAGCCAGCCACTCGCCCGGCAGTGGTTTCAATCCGGGCTACTGATCCGGTCGAGCAGATCAGCCATCACTCACTCGAATCCCCTGTATTTGCAGATTTTTGCTAGTTTTGAAGATGTTAACCGAACTTTAGCATACCTAACTCACGCCGAATAACACAAAATTAATTTTCATGCAAAGGTTTGGTGAAAATATCAGTTAATTGATGCAATGTGTCAACAAATTCAAGTACAACATCACCTTTTTGCATATGATCTCTTATGAAATGATGTCTTATTTCTATGTGCTTGGTCCTAGAGTGTTGGATTGGATTTTTGGTGAGATTGATAGCACTTGTGTTGTCACATCGAATGGGTACATGATCATATTCAATGCCATAGTCAAACAAGTTTTGTTTCATTCATAGAATTTAAGCAACACAATTTCCGGCGGATATATACTCAACTCAGTTGTAGATAATGCAACACTATTTTGCTTTTTACTGGACCAAGAGATTAGTGATTGACCTAGAAATTGGCAACTACTACTAGTACTTTTTCTATCAATTGTGCACCCTGCATAGTCAGCATCTGAGTAACCTAACAGTTCAAATGAAGTATCATTGGGATACCAAAGGCCTAGCTCAATCATACCTTTAAGATACCTAATAATTCTTTTTACAACATGTAGGTATGATTCTTTCGGATTTGATTGAAAACGAGCGCATAAGCATACATCAAACATGATATCGGGTCTGGAGGCAGTTAGATATAAAAGACTTCCGATCATACCTCTATACTTCTTTTCATCAACTGATTTACCTGTGTCATCTTTGTCTAGTTTGGTTGTTGTTCCTAGTGGTGTGCTAATTTCTTTAGCGGTTTCAAGCTCGAACTTCTGATGAGTTCCCTTGTGTACTTGGCTTGATTAATGAAGATGCCCTCATTTGATTGCTTGATTTGTAGTCCAAGGAAGAAATTCAATTATCCCATCATGCTCATCTCAAATTCTTTGTGCATACATTTTAAAAAATACTCACAAAGCGTTTCATTAGTAGCACCAAAGATAATATCATCAACATATATTTGTACGAGCAAAATATCTTTTCCTTTCTTTTAACAAATAAGGTTGAATCCAATTTTCCTCTAGTGAATCCATTTTCAAGAAGATATCCACTCAATCGATCATACCAAGCTCTAGGAGCTTGTTTTAATCCATATAGAGCTTTTTCAAGTTTAAAGACATGATTAGGCGAGCTTTGTGAGGCCCGACCCCGAATAACGTGTCTTAACTTGATTTGCGTGCCTTAGACCCAAAATTATATGACCGCCCTTGGATTACGAGCCATGTCTTGGTTTTCGTGCATACCTTGTCATACGTGTCTTGACCTAGAATTGTATGCCCTAATCCTCAATTTATGTGCGTTACCTCGATTCGTGTGCTCTAACCTTGAATTGCGTACCTTAACCTAGGTTTAAGAGTTGTACCTTGAAATTACATACATTGCATTGAAATACGTGTCTTGCATTGGTATACTTGCATTACCTAGGGTTGCATGCATTTACTTTGGCATTCGTGCATTTGCCTTGAAATGCATGTCTTACCTCGTAGTGCATGTCTTATAACTAGGAAAGCGTGCACACTAATCAATAAAGAATCCTACACAAAGCACTAGACTATAAAATAATCCTACAAATACCACTAACTATTATTATAATCCTAAATCAACTTACTAAAAGACAAAAGCTCACTAAACACTAAACATTCTTTATTCTCACCTAAAACCCATGCACACAAAAACCTATAAATACCAATACTATAATACAACATTACATAATAAAAAACAACTCAAATGTTCCATCATCATCATGCTTGGCCGACCATGTCTAGGCCATTTGACAAGCTTTGCACAATTTCAAAATAATCCTAGACATTCTATGACACACACAAAACACAAGGCATAAAAAAAAAATTCCCTAAACACCCTACCCAAGCTACCCTCCTCGGCCCTCTCAATGCCCATGCTCCTCACAATTCAAAAATGCTAAAGATGACAAAAAATTCAGCTTTGTTCACTCCCAAGGCTGACACACACACACACAAGCAACATTCAACATCATTTTCCTCTCAAACTCTCTCATTCTCTCCTATTCTCTCATTCTCTCGGCCATAGCTCTCTCTTGAGCTCCCAAGACTTCTAATAAGCTCTCAAGAACTCTCTAAGCTCGGCCATAACAAGAAACAAGCAAGCAAGCACTCAACTCCCTCAAAAATCTCTCATTTTCGGCCATAGGTAAGTTTTGATGGTTTTCTTCCTTGTCTTTTGGTTTCACAGACATGCACACCTCCTACACAAGCTAACTAAGCTAGGATTTAAGGAAAAATAAGCTGCCATTCGGCCAAGCTAAGGATAGGAAGGATTTGGCACCTCCCGAGCTCAAAAACAAAGATTTCGTGGACATTTACTAAGTCTTCAAAAAGGTAAGGGTTAAAACTTTTCAAATGCTTTCAAAACTCACATGCATGCTCTCATATGGCTGTATTTACCTTTGAAGTTCTTGTATATGTGTTTATATGAGCCTATCTACTCATGCATGGCTTGAAAATAGCTAAAAACTTTGAGATATGCAAACACATTTTCTAGCAGATATCTGACCTTGTAGAACGAAATGGTTTTGGCCTAGGAAATGATGTTTAAAATGCATGAAATTTGGTAAGTCACTAGATTTGTCAGTTATGAACATATTTTAAAGAAATAGGCTAAGGCTAATTTTGAGTTTAAAGCCCTGAAAAATGGCAAATATCGAAATGTGTATGAAACTGGACAGTTTTGCGTAGTCTCACGGTTTTGGCCATAACTCCTAAGTAAGAACTCGGAATGCAGCGAGGTTTGTTCCTAGATTTAAAGAACTCATTAAGATTAAATTTGAAATTTGGTTCACTGAATTTGGAGGTTATTTGCTTGGCTAAATGAATGAGGAAAAACAAACCATTGCAATAGGGTTTTTGCTTGGTAATGTGCTTTAAATCATATTGGAATTTTACTTGGGGTGTTGAATGCTTGGAATTGTGGAAATTAGAAGTTGTGTGGGCTGTTTTGGTTGATTGAGGTTGCTTAAATTGGTTGATGCATGGCCTAGGTTCATTACATGACGAATTGTTGCTTAATCGCATGTGTAAGTATGAAATTGAGGCCTATTGCTTATGAATACTTGGTAAGTGATGATCCTATGGTTAAATGTGTTCAATTTAGTGGTTAGTAGGCTGTCCAATAATTTCTAAGTATGCTTGAAATGGTTTAAGTGTTTCCTGTGGTCCTTAGCAAACAAAATCAACACCCGAGCACGGCCTTGTAAACCCTAATGGCCACGTAGACTCCCAAGTCATAAACCACTCTTGTGTGACTTATAATTGATGTTGAGGATTGTTAATAGGCTGCCTGGAATTGTATTTATAGCTCTAAACATGATTCTCGATGATTGCATGTTGATAAGTGAACTATTCTTGCACCCGGTTTTGTGTAAGTGTCGTAGCATGCTTGTATGATCTCAACACTTGATATGTGAACTAAAATGAGCTACATGACTTGTTTTATATGGTGTTACTTGGATTTTCATTAAATGTTCACATGCTTCTAAGTGTTTTACAAAGTGAATTTACATGTCAAAGCATGCCTCGTATGTTTACTTGTCAATATGTGATCTTATAATTGCTTGGAGGTAACCTACTTTGTTGACCTCCTAATGTGGATTGTTAAAAGATATTCTATGGCTTGTTTTATAACATGATTACTTGGCTGCCCATGAAAGTTTAACTACTTTCAAATTGATATATGAAATGATTATATGTTCTTACAATGTCTTATGTGGCATATGTCAAAATGTGATCATATACTTGCTCAGAGGCAACCTACTTTGTTGACCTCCTCATGTGAAATGTTAAATGGCATAAATGTGCATTGCATACAAGGTTGCAATCTTTCATTTTGGCATGGTAGCGTTTCACGTACGCCGGGCGGCATCGGGCTTGTCGGTGCTACCGCGACTACCATGGTCCAATTCCCTCTCTCGCTTAGGGGCTAGACTTCCTCAGAGAGTTGGGTCATAGGATTTGGTGTACATCCGGAGTACACCATTTGGAGTGATAAGTGGATGATTGATGTCAGCTACAACAATGGTTATTAGAAATGATCTTGAGAGAATGCTCACCGATTGATCTTGAGAGCAAAAGCTCACCGTATCCTTTTCAATATGTGTTTAAGTACTCTCTCTTGGTTCCTAGAGGACCTGAGGGATGAAAAATGGGTAGATATGTTCATTTATATTTATGTTATGTTATGAACTTACTTATTTTATATGACATGTTTCCAAAGGACTTTTCATAAGATTAATCGGAAAAGGATTTCAAAACCTTGTCACTTGTTTCCCTCCTCATTGAGTTCATAAGGACTCACCCCCTTTTTGTCACAGGTGAAGCCGGATTTAGAACAGGTACCCGAAGAGAATGTGCTAGTTGATGAATCTTTGGAATGACTACGTGCAATACATGCTTTTCGTGAACATGGATGTTGTTAGGGTTGTTGCGCTATTTGAGGACTGTTTATTTTGTTGTTGTAAATGACTCATGTTGTAATTTGGGATCTAATTTTGGCTTTTACTGTTTATAACCAGACAAACTCTCTATTTGGTTGTTTGCTATCACTATCTTGATTTAGTAACTATCATAGGCATTTGAAGCACTAGGTGAAGGATCAAATAAGATGACTCTATCTAATCTTAATCAGGCATTCATAGGCTAAAGGATAACAGGTGCTTGTGTAATAGGAATTGACGAATAAACGAGACATAGTTATTATGTTAGGCTTATTAAACCAATGAGACTTTTGAGACAAATTAATAGGCTTATCGGTTGATGACAAAATAGGAATCTTAGTTGAAATCAAATCAATGATTGAAAGTTTTGAGGCGTTTAGAAAATAGGTCAAACTAAAAAGCCCAATTACAGCCGTTATGCTGTCGGTTTTCTGAAAAATCATTTGGAGTACTAGGCCAACGTTAAGCGTTAAATCATAGCCAAACGGTTAATGTCGTAATATAACAATAATGATTTAGGTCATACCCTAGTCTAGCCTCTACATGTCGGGTTGGGGCGTGACAAGCTTAAATCCTTGAACCCGGGAGGTTGTTCCACATAAACTTCTTCTTGAAGAAAACTATTTAGAAAAGCACTTTTGACATCCATTTGAAATAATTTAAAGTTTATAAAGCACGCAAAAGAGAGAAACATGTGAATAGATTATAATCTTGCCATGGGTGCAAGTGTCTCATCATAATATATTATTTCTTATTGATTATATCATTGAGCTACCAATCTTGCCTTATTTCTAGTTACTATTCCAGATTCATCTAATTTATTTCTAAATACCCACTTAGTACCAATTATTGGATAATTTTTTAGTCTTTCAACAAGTCTTCAAACTTTGTTTCGTTCAAATTGATTAAGTTTTTCTTGCATAGCCATTATCCAATCATCATGCAATAAGGCTTCTTTCACATTTTTGGGTTCAACTTGGGAAAGAAATGCAATGTGTTCACAAAAAGTATTTAAGTTAGAACGAGTTCTTACCCCTTTGGATGAATCACCAAGAATTTGATCATTTGGGTGATCTTTTACAAATTTCCAGCATTTTGCTAGGTCTTGGTTTGTTGAGGTGGATTGATCATTTGTGGATGTTTGTTCTTCATCATTTTGTATTGGTAAATCACTTGTGTTAGATGTTAGTTGATTTTCTTCATTCGATGGATTCTTTGGATCACTTAGAGATGCCTCACCTGCTTGATTTGTTGTGGAATGATGATTTTGAGTCTCATTTTGTTGAATACCTACATAATCATCTTTTCTAGATACAAATGGATTAGCTTCATCAAAATTTACATGCATTCATTCCTCAACAACTAGAGTTCTTTTGTTATAAACTATATATGCCTTACTCCTTTTTGAGTAACCAAGAAATAATCCTTTGTCAGATTTAGCATCAAATTTACCAAGATGATCTCTGGTATTTAAGATAAAGCATTTACACCCAAAGACTCTAAAATGAGCAACATTTGGTATTCTCCCTTTCCATAGCTCATAAGGGGTTTTATTTAGAAAATGTCTAATTAAAACTTTATTAAGCACACAGCAAGTCGTATTAACGACTTCACCCCAAAAGTATGTAGGCAAGTTGTTTTCCTTTAACATGGTCCTTGCCATTTCTTGTAGTGTTCGATTCTTCATTTCTACTACCCCATTTTGCTAAGGAGTTTTAGGAGCCGAAAAATTATGCTCAATGCCAAGTTGTTCACAAAAATCCACAAAAGATGAATTTATAAACTCATTTTGCACTCTTTTGCATAATTTTACAAATTCATTGAAGGCTTCATTTTTATGAGCCAAGAGCATTACCCAAGTATACCTAGTATAGTCATCTATAATAACATAAACATATCTAGATCCTCCTAAGCTAGCCACATCCATTGGTCCAAAAAGGTCCATATGAAGTTTTTGTAAAGCTTATGATGTGGATACCTTGTTAATAGGTTTGAAAGAAGTTTTATGTTGTTTTCCAAATTGGCATGCATTACACAAATAGTCTTTTTCAAATTTGGTTTTTGGAAGTCTTTTTACAAGGTCTTTTCTAGAGAGTTTAGAGAGTAGATCCATGTTAGCATGTCCTAGTCTTCTATGCCACAACCATGAGTCCTCATTAGAAGTCATTAAACAATCAACATTTTGGTATGAAAGATTTTCAAAGTTGATGGTGTAAACATTTTCATATCTATTTGCAACAAACAATACTTTGTCCAAATTGTCATAAACAATGCAACATGAGACTTTAAATTCAATTCTAAAACCATTATCACATAATTTACTAACACTAAGCAAGTTATGTTACAAATCTTTTACGAGTAGCACATTATGGATAGATAAATAATGTTCATCACCAATGCTACCCCTTCCAATAATTTTGCCCTTTCCATCATTCCATAACTTACATTTCCTTTGATTTTCTTGTTGAGCTCAAAAAAGAGAGATGGATCTCCGGTCATGTGTCTTAAGCATCTACTATCCACAACCCAACTTCCTTCATACTTGATCCTTAGGGCAACCTAGAAAGAAATACAAGCATACACATGTTGCCCCTATCCCTAAAATTGGGTACTTGTGTGTTAGTGTTAAGCCCTAACACATCTAACAACCCATTTAGGCTTAAGCCAAGAAGGAATTTTAGAGTCTCTACCGACCATGTTTCTATATTTACAATAAGATGTAATATGACCATTCTTTTCACAATATGTGCATGATTTTTGAGAGACTTTTGATGTTGAAGCCTTATTTGAGGAGTTTGATGCTTTAACAAAATAATTCTTAAAGAATTTTTGTTTTGTGAATGACTCATACCCAATTCCACTTTTATCAAAAGCCATTTTTTGAGACCCAAGCATTTTATCTAATGCTTCTTTTCCTTTTGTAAATTTTGCTAAACTCATGTTCAAGTCTTGTATATGTTTTTCTAAAACAACAATTTTTTCTTCAAATTTTTCTTTCAAAGTAAAAATTCGACTGCTTTCTTGTGAGATGAACTAAAATCTTTTTCAAGCATTTCATGTTCACTTTTGAAATCATTTCTTTCCTTTTGGAGTTCTTTGATTTTTAGAAGAGCCATTGATAGATTATCATGCATTTCAAAAAATTCATTTTGTAGTTCCTCAAATGAACATTCATCATCCTCAAATGAACTATGAGAAGTAGTGCTAGAAGATGAACATACCTCATCATCCTCTTTTGCCATGAGACATACAATGTTAGCTACTTCTTCTTCATTTTCACTTTCTTCGGCGGTTGAAGTATCATCCTCAATACAACTAGCTTTCATGGCTTTTCCTCTTTGAATTTTTTCAATTTTGGACAGTTTATTTTTATATGACCTGGTTTGTCACAATTGTAGCACTTTGGTTCCTCTTTTGATTTTTCTTTTCCTTTCCACCTAGAGTTGTTGCTTGATGAAGTTCCTCTTCTCATCTTCTTGAATTTCTTGAAGTTCTTTGCAAGAAAGGCAATTTGATCATCATCTTCATTTTCACTTTCACCTTCATCACTTGAATGAGTTTTTGACGCAAGTAGTGCAAGCATTTTCTTATTGTTCTTCTTTTCCTCTTCTTGATCTTTCTTCTTCAATTCATGACTCATGAGAGATCCCATAAGCTCACTAATGGTAAGAGTTTTGATATTCCTTCCTTCCTCAATTGTCGTTACCTTTGCTTCCCATGGATCGGTCATACTTCGAAGCAACTTCCCTACCATTTCTGCATTTGAATACTCTTTCCCAAGTGATTTAAGGCCATTCATAATATTAGTAAATCTAGAAAATATTTGTTCAATTTCTCATCTTGTGACATTTTGAACATTTCATATTTTTGTGTAAGCATATTGATCCTAGTATCTTTAACTTGCTCGGTTCTTTCATATGTGACTTCTAATTGATCCAAAATTTCTTTAGCACTTTTACAACCTGCAATTCTATTGAATTCATTTGAGTCTAAAGCAAAATATAACATGTTCATAGCTTTATAGTTTCTTTCAACAGTCTTGAAATCATTATCATCATATTCATCTTCCAGTTTAGGAATGGAAATGACTTTATCTCCTTCTTTCTTACTCATCATGGGAGTGGTTGGTCCATTTGTTATAACTTTCCAAACTCTAATGTCATTAGCAAGAATGTAGATTCTTATCCTAGTTTTCCAAAATGAGTAGTTGGTTCCACTAAACAATGGTGGTCGGGTGGAAGATTGGCCCTCAACTATGGTAGACATGGATGTATTTGCCATATTAGTTTTCTACTAGTTGTTAGACTATGTGTAGAATCCTAGCTCTGTGATACCACTTGTAAGGCAAATATACACTTAAAAAGGGGGGAGGGGGGGAGGAATTAAGTAATAATATAATGACTACCAATTAAAATTCAAAACAGTTTATATTGAATAAGCAATAATATCAAACATGTAAAGTGCACAATAATGAAGGTGCAAAAATAAAAAAGATCTAAAACGAACACAATGATTTTACGGTGGTTCGCTAATCTACATCCACCACTTAAAGTTACCTCCCCTTAGTCTTTTCTCTAGCTCCACGAGATATGCTTCTTCACAAGTTGGTGAAGCACAAACCAACAATACAAGTTCTCTTGAGTCCACAAGAGTTGTACAATCCTCTTTACTCCTTTGAATCCACAAAGAATATTTCTAACTCACATTATACAATGAATCACTCCTAGAGTGTTTATCTCACAAGAAGAGTAGAATGAAAGTTGAGTACAATAACTCTCTTCAAGAGTAAATGGATACAATTTAAAGCTCTTCTTCAATGCTTAATGATTTGAAAGGTAAAGCTCAAGATTTGTATAAGCAATATGTTTTTGATGATCTCAAAGATTTGGAATAATTGCTTCATTTTTTCAGAGTTCAATTTTTCAAAAGGGGTGTTTGAAATATATAGAATCTGATGCCAACAACTCTGCAACGGCTATAAATTTCAAACACCTGCACCATCCGGTCGATCGGTTAATCGCCCGGATCACTACTGTCGGGCGAGTCATCAAGGATCCAGTAGACCGGATGGTCACTCAGATCAACCCTTCCTTTTTTCTTATGACTTATTGTCGGGCGAGTCATAATAGGTCCGGTCGACCGGATACTCGACTGGATGACTCGTTTTGAGAGAATAAGTTTCAAAAGTTTTTCAAAAACTTGAAAGACATTTTGCAAGTTTCTTTGAAAAATATTTTTCTTCGAGCTTTATCTTTGAAATCATACACAGAGCATAACATGGAAGTGTAATCACCGGTACCCCTTAGGACTTTACGTCTCCTCTTATAACTCCCTCGTCATCTTTGAGTTGACTTGTTTTAACATATAAAACTTCGACTTCTTGCATTGGAATAAGTATGAGCTAGCCCTTTCTTCAAGCATAATCATCTTCCATTCTGTGATTATAAAACTAGACAAACATGATTAGTCAAAACATTGAATTGAGATTTGGTTATCATCAAAATCTGAGTTATTAACAACCTCAAGCTAACAATATCATTAGCCACTCGCTAGATGAACATAAGGTTGATAAAATCCTCCTTCCATCTCCTTGTCTCGCTGTTGAACAACTCGCTCACCATTTGAAGGTTCAAAGGTTATGGCTTGATAGTTGATCGAAATTGACTAACCATTTATCATGCCAAATATTAATGGTTCTGCCATTTTCGACAACCCATATTGCTTTTGATTTTAGAATCTCATTCCCTTTTAAGATGTTATTCCAAGACCAAGAAGCGTTTCTTTTTGACTTTGCATTCCAAAAGAATTCTCTTGGGAAATAAATTCTTTTGAAGATTTGGGCCACCAAGGAGTTAGGATTGGACTGAATGCTCCATGCTTGTTTAGCTATCATCGCAAGATTAAAACAATGCAAATCTCTGAAACCCAATCCTCCTTTCCATTTCAGTTATGAGAGAGTCTCTCAGTTAATCCAGTGCTTCCCTTTTTTACTGTCTCTTTTCCACCATAAGAATTTTATATTAAATGAACCGATAAAAGCTATTAGGTGAATGGATCTACTCATAATACTATGAAATTATGAGCAAGATTATTGTGAATTTTGGAATAGATCTTTTAACTTACGCAACAAAAATAGTAATAATAATAATAATAAGTTATTATTATTATTATTGTTGTTGTTGTTGTGAATTATTGATAAAATTATTAAAAAAATAATATGAACAATTCATAACTATTAAAACCTACTCATGATGTTATAATATTAAAGGGATCCTTACTGGGCAACTACATTATTCTCATTATTTTTGGGTTGATCAAATGTAACTCTCGATAGAGCACAAGTAGGAGGTAAATTATGTATAAGCCCAAATTTCACAAAATATTATCTATTACGTTATATGGAATATGGATGAAAAGCCAAGTTGTTATCTCAGTACGCAACATCTACAAACTTGTCTTTGATATTGTATATTGTAAATTCTTCGTTTGTCTTATTAATGCCTCGTATTCGCTTCTTGCTTTACTTCAAAAAAAAAAAAGAATTGAAGGAAGAATATTTACTATTCTTAAAATGGTAATTTTGAATACACCCCAATTTTTGCATTTATGTTGTATCGATCTTGGTCGGGATTTGTTAGCATGGGAGGTATTTTATAGATTTTTTTGTTCATGTAGTGGTTAAAATTTAATTTAAGCTCAAATTCAATTGAAATTGAGTTAGGCCCAAATCTGACCAAGCAAGTATGGACGTAGGTCTTTTTTTTTTTGGTCAAAAGAGAATTTCATTGATAAAAAAGATTACAATAACCAATTCCCATAGAAGGTAAATCTGCAGTAATTAAATGGGAAAGGAGAGTCGGTACATTTGATAACCAATCTAAGGGCAATAAGCACATGCGAGATTGGTTAGCAACCCAATCAGAAGTGACATTGGCTGATCTTCGGATAAGCTTGAGCGTAGTGCTGCTGTTATGAATGAGCTCCTCACGAATGTCAGAAATGATAGGGTCAATGATCCAACTGAAAGCTGAGCTATTAATGGGTAGAGCATCAAAGACCTCCTTGCAGTCTATCTCAATTATGGTGGGAGAGTTGCAATAAAGGTTCACCATTTTGACGACTGAAAGAAGAGCAAATGCTCGGCTTGTTGAGGAAAGTCGCAACAGAGATTGAAGGCATTTCCATTGACGAATTGGCTCGCATGGTTCCTACAAATGGATGCGATACCCGCAAGGTTGCCTTTTGGAGAGAATGAGGCATCACAATTAATTTTGAGAGTGTCTCTATCAGGAGATGTCTATTGAATTTGCTCTGAAGATATAATAGCTCTTGCCACAGAGGGAGTAGTCGAAGTGAAAGTTGCAGCTTTGAAGTCATTCATAAGTGTGCAAGCTTCTGTGACTATCTTGATTGAAGATGACCGAATTCCTTCAAAAAGAAATTTGTTGCGATTCTTCCAAATCTGCCAGCAAAGGTGGGCAACTAGTTCTCTGATAAAGTTAAACTCATGACCTGCATTACGACATTTGTCCAGGATGTCAAGATACTAAGTGTCGAAGCGAGAGATAGAGTTTTTGTTTGGATATTATTGTATCGGGGATGCAATCCAATAGTGTCGGCTTGAGGGGCAAAGAAGAAGGAGATGCTCAATTGTTTCTGGTGCTGAGTTGCAGATTTTGCAAGTTGGATTATCGGAACATCTCATTTGAAACTTATTACTTTCAATAGGGAGAAAATTTCTGCAAGCTTTCCAAATGAAGGCGTTAATCTTTGCCGATGCCTTGGTTTTCCAAAGATTCTTTGAAAACTGGTGAGAGGAACTTTGGGCATTAACTGGTTGGGGCTCAGTGTTCTTGAGTCTTCTATATCCATTCTTGACGGAAAAGGATCTGGATTTAGTATGAGGCCAAATGATCTTATCTTTTCTGGCTGAGGAAGAAATGTGTATGTTGAGTATGAGTTGGTGAGTGTTCTGGTCAAAGAGCTGGTTAATGATGCTTGTGTTCCAAGAGCCATTCAAAATAAGCTCATCAACAGTGTTGAGTAGACAGCCTGTAGGTTTGGGGATGCTCCTGAAATTGGCAACCCATGGGTCTGACCAAATCTTGACATCTTTGCCATCACCAATTTGCCATCTGGCTTCCCTTCTAATGAGCTCTTTCCCAATGATAAGGCTGCGGAATGCCCAAAAGGGCTTCTTGCCTTCTTTAGCGTCCCAGAAACTGCCATTTGGGAAGTATTTCCCCTTAATGATGCCAGCTGTGAGTGATGGGGGATTCTTTAAAATTCTCCAAGCTTGACCTGCGAGAAAAGCTTTGTTCATGAGTTCAAAATTTTTGAAGCCAAAGCCTCTATCCCATTTAGAGTCAGTCATAATTTTTTGTTGGTCCAATGGATTCGATTGTTTCCATTTTGACTCCACAAGAAATTGGAGACAATCGAGCAAAGTTTTTGCAAATAGATTTCAGAATAAGAAGTAGGGACATGATGTAGCTGGGTATAGCTTGGAGTACTGATTTAATTAGTATCTCCTTGCCACCCTCAGAGAGTAAGTTTTCTTTCCAGTCTTGAGCCTTTAAAGACATTTTATCAATAAGCCAATTGAGAGCCTGAGATTTAGAGCCCCCTAGTAAGTTGGGATACCAAGGTATTTCCCCAAACCATGACTGAGATTAACTCTTAACAAATAAGAGATTTCATCTTTAACCGCTTGAGGGGTATTCAGACTAAAGGTTATGCTGGATTTGGAGAGGTTGACGCTTTGTCCGGAGGCAAAACAGTAATGATAGGTGCATTCTTTGAGTACTGAGACTTCAAGAGCGTTAGCTTCGAAGAAGAATAACGAATCGTCTGCAAAAGCAGATGAGTCACTATAGGAGATTCCTTTGAGACTTTTATTCCTTTGATGTTGCCAAGAGAGACTTATTTGTGAATGACCATAGAGAGAGCCTCAGTAAGAATCGAAAAGAGGAAAGGAGATAACGAATCTCCTTGCCTAATTCCTCTTTGAGGCACAAGGGGAGGTAGTAAATCACCATTAAAAGAGATGTTATAATCAACTGTGGTAATTGTTTTCATGACAAGGTTGACCCAACTGATATGAAAACCGAGCTTAAGCAACAGTTTCTCCAAGAAGTCCCATTCCACAAAATCAAAAGCCTTGTTCATATCAAGTTTTAAGGCAGCTTTGAAAGATTTTTTTACTTTTTGTGGTTCTAAGATGGTGCGAGATTTCCTGCGCAATAATCAAGTTATCCTGGACTACTCGGCCAGGAATGAAAGCACTTTTGCAGGGTGATATGATGTCATTCATGAATGGTTTAAGCCTAAGAACGAGGACCTTGGAAATGATTTTGTAGAGGAAGTTTGTGCAAGAGATGGGCCTATAATGTGAAATGTTTTATGGGTTTTGTACTTTTGGCACAAGAGAAATGAGGGTGTTATTAAGATCACCAAGAAAATCACCATTTGTAAAAAAGTTGTTGACAGTGGTAAAAATATCAAGTTTGATGATGTCCCAATATTTATGGAAGAAAATACCTGGGAGACTATCTGGTCCTGGTGATTTCAAGGGGTGTAGACTCCAAGCTGTACTTTTGACTTCCTTAAGAGTTAAAGGCCTGAGCAGATCTTCATTCATTGAAGGTATGACAACCTGGGAGATGCAATCAAGAATAATATTCATGTTTCTTGGGCCAGTGGATGTGTAGACTATTTTGAAGTGAGCTTGGATGGCCTCTTTAATAGAGTCCTGTTGATCAATCCATTCGCCAGAGGGAGAAAGGATCCGCAATATTCTGTTCCTGGCTCTTCGTTGGATTGTACTGGCATGAAAAAATTTGGTGTTTTTGTCCCCATACTGAAGCCATTGGATTCTGGACCTCGTAGCCCAAAATTTTTCCTCCTTGCTCCATAACTCCTCAAGCTTTGCATTAAGTTCCTGAATTTTCTCTTGGTTTCTGCTGGACCATGGTTCATTATGGAGGGAAATGAGTTGTTCTTTGACGAGATCAATATGCTTTCTGGAGTTTGAGAAATAATTTTTGCTCCATATGGAGAGATTTTTTTAGCAGGTCTTGATTTTTTTGCAGGTCAACAAAGCACTTTTCCTTGCAACTCTAAATCTGGGATGATTCCAGCTTTCACAAACAATTTGTTTACAACTTTTTTCTTCTGCCCAGGACGGCTTAAAGCGGAATATTCTTTTAGGCTTATGAATCTCAAGCTCAGTAAAAAGCACAATTGGGTTGTGATTAGACCCGAGGGGTGGGTGATTAACAACCCAAGCATCTGGATAAAGAAGAATCCATACTGAGGTGCAAACTACCCTGTCCAATTTCTCTTTAACAATTGCATCTCCTTGGCGATTGTTGCACCACATGAACTGACATCCTTTGGATTCGATATCAAGAAGCTCATTATGATTAAGGAATTCTTGAAACTTGAGAATTTTTTTAGTTGATCTCTGCTTCTGACCTTGTTTTTCAGCTTGGTTTTTTATGTCGTTGAAATCACCAATTAAAAGCCAAGGTTGACTTTTGCCTGCTTCCAAGCCACTGAGTTTTGACCAAAGTTGTTGTCGTTCTTTGAAGGTAGGTGAGCCATGGATGACAATGATTTTCCAGTTGAGGTGAAGATTTGCGGTAACTGCTGCATGAATATAATTGTGGTGGTGGGCGATGATGCGAATAGATATATCCTTTGACCAGAGAAGAGTGATTCCTCCTGAAAGACCATCAGGGTCAACACAAAAGAAGTTTTCATAACCAATTTTTTTGAAGACTTTGATGAGTTTTTGTTTCTTGTTTTTTGTCTCAAGTAGACTTATTAGGTTGGGCCTGTAGTGAGAGACTAGGTCTCTCAAGTTCTGAACTGTCAAGGAAGTACCCATTCCTTGACAGTTCCAGCATAAAGCGATCATTTGTCCTGCTGGGGCTGTTCAAGGATAGACCCCAGCTTTCCAAACGATGCCACATTGGCTGTAAGGGATACCTCATAGGCTGCAGAAGGAGATGCATTACTTTTCTTTTTGCTTGATTTTCCAGAGTCCTGTTTTGGAGTAAGACTTCAATCTTTACAGGTTGCTCCTCTATTGGGATGTCAAAAATAGATTCTTTTGATTTGGATGAGTTAATGCTATCAATTGAATATGTTGTTTCCTTTTGTGTCGAGATTTTCCTTCTTTTCGAGGTTGACTATCCTGTTTCAGAGTTCTGTTTTCTTTTGGTAGGTTGGGGTAGGGTATTTGGTGAGATAGATAATGGGCTATCTATATGTGCTGGTGATGGGCTAGATTTTGGGGTGGGGATTTTTTGAGTAAATTTGGGTGTTTGGCTGTTAGGTGTAGGATCAGAGGTTAGGCTGCGGGTTTTCTTGGTTTGGGGGGCCTGGCTTGTGTTGTTGTTTGGGTTGGTTTGTTTAGGTGGGGTTTGATTTCAGTTCTTGTTGAGATTTGGTTGTAAGTTTTGGTGAGGTTTGAAATTTTTTGAATTGGGTTGATTTGAAATGTCAGGAGAGTAGGAGCTCGAGCCTTGTGCCCCTGAAGAGGAGCCAAAGTTTTTGCTACTGAGTTTGCTATTTTTGGTTAAGGACTCAGAGTCTTTGGCTGATGGATCAAACTAGACTTTTGCTTTGCCATTAGAGGGGGAAATTTTCTTTGAACGCGCCTCGAACGAAATTTCTTGAGTACGCGTCTCCCTGTGTTGGGAGTAAGAGGATGACGGCCTGGCAGATCGCTTGCTTGGTGATGATTTCATCCAGGGACCAAGAGTATCCGGCTCAAAATTTTCTAGAGGGGGGGCATTGGTCTCTGACGGTGAGTGACATGCTTGAATGTCATGAGTAATGAGACCACAGCGAAGACAGAAGTTTTTCAATTTGTTGTATTTTAATATGATCCAAAGGTTGGGAAGACCATTTCTTGGAAGGGGAAAACCTGGGACGAGAGGCTGATTGATGTTCCATTTGATTCTCATGCGTAGAATGTTGTTCCTACTGAATTTGCCTTCTTCGAATGGCTCAATTTCTTCAAGGTCACCCAGATATGAGCTAATAAGGTTAGCGTTGTAATAGGTGATGAAACTGAAGGGTGGGCCATGAACCTGAATCCAAAAGGAGGTGAAGTTGAGGTCGACCTCTTCGGCAATGCGGTCTGGTTCCCATGTTTGGAGGAGAAAGTGGTGGCCTTGGATGGCCGAAGGTCACTGATTCCAAGACTTTTCTTTGTCTTCATTGGTTTTGAAGTTGAGGATGAAGGTGTTGTGTTTGAGTGGAATTAGCTCAACTGGGTTTTTGAGGCCCCAAGACCTATTGATGGTGGTTCTGATAATCCCAAGTGCAACGTGATTGTCCGTGACAAGTTTGCCAATGAGGGAATGGTTTTCTTGGGTTCCTTCATCAGGTAGAGGGATGAGTTGGATGGATTTAATGTCTTTTTTAGAGGAGGATGACATGATGAGCTACTGTGAAAGTAAGCCGAAGGGTAGATAAATTAGATGAAAGGTAAGCAGTAAATGTGGAGTGAGAAATGGCTGTGAAGAAAATGAGAAGGGAATGCAGATTCAGTGTTTGCAGGGATGATGTTTGAGAGTGGGTTCTGATAATTAATTAAGGATCTGGGGATGAAGGTCAAGGAAAAAGATTATTTAGCAGGTAGAGGCGGAGTTTTAGAGAGAAGGGAGAGGAAAAATTGTAGAGAGAGAGACATGGTTTCTGATTTTATGGACGTAGGTCCATAATAAGCGTAATGTACCTATAACAAGCAAGGATGAGTTTGAGAACCCATCTTGCGATTATTGCAATCAAAAAATAACCTATTGGTTTAGGTCCTAGGATTTTCCAAATAATAAGAAAACGGAACCGACTCAACAAGCGCAAATGTCATCAAACCAACTGGACAAGGTTCAAATGTCTTAGAAGAGGGGAGTTAATACCTCATGCACGACACTTCAATCTAAGGAAGATGAGTATAGTATAACCACTCTATGATTTTCATTAACTTATCAGCTACCATAATTGCTTGAGAGGGTTGATGACATTTGGACGGTTGATAATTAAGCTTATGGTCAACTATAATTAGATCCCATACTCCTAACACAAGGTAAGTCAATCTTATTTGTAAAGAGACGATAAATTGTTACTTAGAAAAAACTATATATCTACCTGGGGAGGGGGGAGGGGGGAGGGGGGAGGGAGGAGGGGGGGCAATAATCGGTCATCCTAAAACATGAGATAATCATTACTGTAACTGTTTAACATAGTTTATGACTAAATTGTAATTCAATTTGAAAATCAGTAACCATAACCAAATTGTTAAGCATCTAAGTAATCATAGGTCTCCATACCTGTAACCGTTTAGTAGGAAAAAAATTAAAAATTCGTTTGAATAGAAAAGTAACATAATTTTTTTAAAAAAAGTTTAATTTAAATATAAAAAAGTCTAAAATAAAAAGAATCAAACTCATAAACAATGCGATGATAAAGTTCAAAGTAAATTGTATAATCATTGCAATATAAATTACAAAATCACTGAAAAAAATACTATTGGGTTAATAAACATTGACTTAGAAATGTAACTTTAAGTATTAATTTATTAAGTTAATATAAAAAATTATCTTTTATTTTTTTATTTTTAAATAACATATTATATATGTGTCATGTGTGTATATATGTACACAAGCGCGCACACATATATATTTTATAAATTAATAATGGAGTTTTGAATTCTTTTAATATCTAATTATCAAAACTTATCGAACTACCATTCGATTAACTGATGGTGTTTCGTTATCGATTGAATTTGTTATTAAATTGGACACGACTTCATTACGAATTTAAACCTAACCTATTATGATCCCTATATCAACCTTCGATAATCATCTTCTATACTTTTTTTCCCACCATTATTTACTTATTTCTTTTTTACATGGCCATTTATTTGCTTCATTTACTTTATACACTTTTTCTACCCTCACTTTACTGACTCTAAGCGTCAAAAATTCTTTGGTGAGTACCACACCATTCTCCAAAAGTTGCCTAATTCTCTGTATCTATATAGATAGCAAAGGTGGCTAGTGCCCACCTTATAAAATAAATTGCAAAATTTCGAATCCGAGGTTTTGATTGTAAATTCAATCAAATTAGAGTTTGTGTAAAAAAAGGTTATAAAATTTCGTGTAGGAATGTTGATGAATTATGTTAGTTGTGAGATTGAAAATATATGTCAGAAATAAATAAATCAAGTAAATCTTGGTCTCGTTTTCATTACCTTTTTGGCTTTTTGCGTTTGGGTGCATATACATCCTCACATTTTTATTAGGTGTATTTTTTATACTCAAATACAAAGTTGACATAGCCAGAAAGCAAGTTATTAGGTGTTGGCACCAAATCTTTATAGTTAAGAGTGGTGACATAGATTACTAGTTTCAGGTCTATATATATTAGGTTAATTCACGGTCGTTTCATAACACAAATGAGACAAGGAAGCTACCGTACCATACTTAGTTGACAGAAGTTGAAAATTGAGCAGTGGAATCACGTTTATATACATAATATATAGCTGCATAAAAACTTGATTAACTGGTATATATATATATATATATATATATATATATAATAAATAAAGCGGAAAACACCAATAAACAAAAGATGGATCATGGAATGAGTTGACTTTGACCACCAACCCAATTGTAATTGGTGCGCGTAAAATACGTTAATGATAAAACTAATAACAAAAGAATGGTAGGGGTTTGAATATCTGGGCCTAATAAAAGAGCAGACAAAAAGAGAAACAAAGAGAGGTGGTGGGTGTTGAGTGGCTTATATTCTTCTACAAGGACGGTGGTTTGACTTGACCATGTTTTAAAATTATTGTGAAAATAATGTAATTATTATATATTATTATTATTTGAAAACAGAAAGGCAGAGTTTCTACATGTTTTCCTTGCAATGACCCAGTCAGTCTTAGCAAAGTGATGATGATTATTAATTAATAAATTAATTAGGTTGAGGGTTAGCAGCATTAACCCCAAAAGACTTTTCTGTATGTACATATATGTATAAATACCAAAGCAATAGTGGAGTCAACAAGGACATTTATTAGGAACGTCACAAGTGGATCGGACGATATTTTGTCAAGTCAATAACTTAATAAGCTCCAAGAAGAAGAAGAAGGAGAAGCAGAACTAACAAGGGCAGCCTCAAATATTGTTTCTTTCTTTCCGAGAATCAAAAGTAGCAAATTTAGAGGTGACTTTTAAGAGACAAAAGTGAATTATGGGGATTTGCTTTAGTTCTGCTTCTGTTAATCAGAGTCCGACCACCACCACCACCACCACTACGTCTCCCAATTTTACTTCAGGTACTCTTACTACAACCTATTACTAATTCCTTTTTCTCTTTCATTTATTGCGTAATTAAGGTTTCCAAAGCTTGCCCCAATTTTTTCATTTACTGCTGCTCTCTTCAATCTTTTTAATTTGTATACTTATTCTATTCTATTGTCTTTTGTTTGTTTACATCATTTTTAACTCTCATCTTGCTAAAATGATCCCTGTATGTACTGAATTTCAATATATATATATATATATATATATATATATACACAATATATACACCAAACCACTGCGCAAAATCTATCATCGATCTGACCACAATTCTCGATTGTGGTGATTGTATAATTGCAGCCGGGATATCACAGACAGCCAGCAATACAACATCTTCCAGTGGCAGCACCGTCTCTGGAAACAGCCGATTCTCTGCATCAAGCGGGACTAGTCACACTTCTGCAAATGGTCACATCTTGCCCAATCCCAATCTCAGAATTTTCTCTTTCTCAGAACTCAAGGCTGCCACCAAAAATTTCAGAAGTGATACAGTCCTCGGGGAAGGTGGTTTTGGTAAAGTTTACAAGGGCTGGCTCGATGACAAGGCCTCCTCAAAGAATGCTAGTGGATCCGTAATTGCTGTTAAGAAATTGAATTCTGAAAGCTTTCAAGGATTTCAAGAATGGCAGGTATCCAACTATTCTACTACACCAATGATTTATCTACTAACTCTAGCTCTCTTTTTGTTTCCAGCTGATATCACTGCACTGTTTTTAATCTAGTTATCTTTGGCTTAAAAAAAAAAAAAAAAAATCAAGTCTTCTCTCTTAATGTCACAAAAGTGATGCCATCTCTTATTTTTTACCAATCACTGTCTGAAGAAAATGTAGTTTATCATTCTAACACTTCTTCACCCTCGTGAAGTTTGTGTCAAAAAGTAAACTTTGCCTATCTCCTGTTTCACTCTAGCTTTATAGACAAGGGAGATGAGAACACATGGCTGTCACATTGTAATATCACTCTCATTATACCATTTTATGAGTCTGGTGGTTAGTTCAGAAGACATCATCATACATAAATCATTTTGCTGCAAGATTGGATGTGCATACCCGTTCAAAATTTTTACTTCATTAATTGAGATTACCCTTCGAACCTTGCAAAGTAGGTTTTGAACTCACACTATAGAGAAACAATTTCATAATCTAATATCAATGTCTATGAATTCTAAAATATGTTCTGATCAACAATGTTGTTTAATTTACCATGTCCCTCAGATGTGGAGAGTATTTGCTTTTTTTTTTCATTTCTAAAACTTCTAAATTTTCTGAAGCCATCTGCATTTGTTTGGTCAATTATTCTTGCAGTCTGAGGTACATTTCCTGGGAAGGATTTCTCATCCTAACCTCGTGAAGCTCCTGGGATACTGTTGGGAGGAAAAAGAGCTACTCCTTATCTATGAATTCATGCAAAAGGGAAGCTTGGAGAACCACCTATTCGGAAGTAAGGATTTGATTATGACTTATGTCATCAGAGCTGACTTATTATTTATTTCAATATATTAAACTGCTTGCATTCTTGGTCTTTTCAAAGATAAAGAAAATCACTCACCATTTTGAGGAAATAAAATTATCCCCAATCCCCCTCCCACAAAAGAAAAAAGGCAAAAAGAAGACGAGAAAAATATCAACTGAGATGCACTTTAGTGCCTTCAGTAGCCAGGTTTTGTCGTTACCCCCCAACCCATTTCCAGCCCAATAGTTCAAGAGTAGCCAAATTGATATGCATCTGTTTGATCTTCTGTCATCACATTGTGCCTTTGTTTCTATCAGGGGGCTCCACTGTCCAGCCACTTCCTTGGGAAATAAGGCTTAAGATCTTAATTGGTGCAGCACAAGGTCTGGTATTCTTGCACTCATCAGAGACGCAAGTAATCTACAGGGACTTTAAGGCCTCAAACATATTGCTTGATGGGGTAAGTTACATTAGTCGATTAATCAGTACTGGGGTGAAATCTAATTCGTGTAGCATCTTATATTGGTCAAATGTCTTCTTTCAGTCTTACAATGCAAAAATATCAGATTTTGGCTTGGCAAAGTTGGGTCCTTCAGCTAGTCAATCACACGTGACAACACGGGTCATAGGGACATATGGCTATGCAGCTCCTGAGTACGTTGCGACAGGTAATTTCATAAATCTTGGGCTTTCTGCTCCTGGTTGAGCTATGATAAGACACAAGATTGAAGTTCTCTTGTTAGAACATATTCAGCTACATTCCAGGAATAATGAAGCTTTATTCATATCCTACAGGACACTTGTACGTAAAGAGCGATGTATATGCTTTCGGTGTTGTGTTGGTAGAGATGCTAACAGGGTTACGAGCATTAGATCCAAATCGTCCAAATGGGCAACATAATCTGGTGGATTGGATCAAGCCTCACTTGTCTGAAAGAAGGAAATTGAAAAACATTATGGATTCCCGGCTGGAAGGCAGATATCCTTCAAAAGCAGCAGTACAAATTGCGCAGCTTGCATTGACATGCCTTGAATCTGAACCTAAGATGAGGCCATCTATGAAAGAAGTGCTGGAGACTCTGGAACGAATGGAAACCTCGAATGGAAGAATTAGAGAGTCGAGGATAAATTCTAGTCATCAGAGAGCTATTCGTTCACCACTGCACCATCGTTCTCCACTTCACGCAAGGCACAATGGAAATCGGGGCTACCCGCGAGCATGACACGGACAGAGCTACAACTGTAAACATTCTTTCTTGATGTGGTTGGTCCCATATGTTGTGTTGCCCAACCTTTTCAAAGTAGATAACCCATTAATTTTGTTGTGATATATAGTGAGGACTTGAAAGACAATTAGATGTGAAAATATTGAAGGTTTGTGAGTGTATCAGTTGTATTGTGGTTGGTAATATGTAAAGACAGCAGATGACTTGTTATTTATTTAATATTATATGGCCATATTTCCTTGTTTATATATATATATATATATAAAAAACTCAGTTAGTTAGTTGTTGAATTCAATTAATGATCAATGGATAAAAGGGCGATTAACAGATGAGGATGATGCAGTATTTAAAGACAGAAATTGTTCAGAATTCATTTGGGTTTCACTGAAAATCCAAATTAAAGCCGAAGAAGTCCCAACAACACATACATCGGTCAGCAGTCAGCTCTTGAAAGGATCCAAAGAGTATTTATTAGTTGGGTTGGTAGTAGATAGATCATAGATCTGATCACCATTTGGCAAAAACAAACAAAAAAACAGTACTAGTTGGGTGTTAAAGGGATATGGCGGAGGAAGCCGCCACAACACTTGCAAAAGCTGTCATAAAAAACTCAGCCCAACCCAAATTGGCATGGCAAATCTTCAAGCGCATACTCCTCTCCAGCAGCAGCAATAATAATCTTGTTCTCGTTACCCAATGCGTCCCTCGCATCACCCGCATTCTCCTCCGAGCCAACATGCTCTCCCAAATCGATTTCCTCCATCGCCATCTGCTTCCCCTCCACCACCTTCAATCTTCCCGCGATGCTTTGTACTCCATTGTCAAAATCCTAGCCAAATCCGGCCACCTCAAGGAAGCTCTTTCTCACTTCCAAACCATTCGATCCCGTTTCCCTACTCACCCTCCTTTAATTTCCCTCTACAATTTGCTTATTCATTCCTCTATTGAATTAAACTTCTCTCATCACATTCCTTTCTTGTATAAAGATTTGATTTTCTCTGGGGTCTCCCCACAGACTTATACTTTTAACCTGTTGATTGCTCAGCTATGCGATTCTTCGGGTAGGTTAGACGATGCTCGAAAACTGTTCGATAAAATGCGTGACAAAGGTTGCCAACCTAATGAATTTACGTTTGCGCTCTTGATTCGTGGCTACTGCAGATGCGGCCTTGCTTCTAAGGGCCTGGAGCTTTTTGATTTTATGAAACAAATGGGTCTTACTTCTAACGCGATTATATATAATACTTTGATTTCCAGTTTCTGTAAGCAAGGTGACACCCAAGTGGCTGAGAGATTGGTGGAGAGGATGAGAGAGGACGGCCTCATGCCCAATATTGTCACCTTTAACTCTAGGATTTCTGCTCTTTGCTGCGCTGGCATGATCCTCGAGGCTTCTAGAATTTTTAGGGACATGCAAATAGATGGGGACCTGGGTTTGCCTAAGCCCAATGCCATAACTTTCAATTTGATGTTACAAGGGTTTTGCAAGGAGGGCATGCTGGAGGAAGCTGAGACCCTTGTTGACTCTATGAAAAAAGATTCTATCTTTATGAACGTGGAGAGCCATAATGTATGGTTGTTGGGCCTGGTGAAGAATGGGAAGCTGTTGGAAGCTCAGTTGTTTCTTCGAGAAATGGTGGAAAATGGAGTAGAGCCAAACATATACTCGTACAACATTGTGATAGATGGTCTGTGCAAGAATGGGATGCTTGGGGATGCCAGAAAACTGATGGGGTTAATGACCTCTTCTGGAACTTACCCTGATACAGTTACTTTTAGCACGCTACTTTATGGATACTGCAGGAAAAGAAAGGTGGTTGAGGCAAACAATGTTTTACAGGAGATGATGAGGAGTGGCTGCTTCCCAAATAATTATACTTGTAACACTTTGTTGCACAGCCTGTGGAAAGAAGGGAGAACATCGGAAGCAGAGAAATTACTGCAAAAAATGAACGAAAGAGGTTACAGGTTTGATATTGTGAGTTGCAATATTGTGATTGATGGTCTATGTAAAAGCGGGAAGGTGGACAAAGCAGTTGAAATTGTAGGTGAAATGTGGAATCATGGAAGGGCTGCTCTTGGCGACCTTGGAAATTCATATATTAGTCTAGTGGATGACAGTAGCGTTGGGAAGAAATGCCTCCCTGACCTGATCACATATTCAACCATCATTAATGGGTTATGCAAGGATGGGAGGCTTGATGAAGCTAAAAAAAAGTTTGTGGAGATGATGGGAAAAAACTTGTACCCTGATTCAATTGTTTATGATACTTTTTTATATAACTTGTGTAGGAGAGGGAAGATATCATCTGCGTTTCAGGTACTCAAGGACATGGAGAAGAGAGGATGCAAGAAGACATTACAAGCCTATAACTCTTTGATCATCGGGTTCCGAAGTAAGAATCAAATATTTGAAATGAGTGGCCTAATGGACGAGATGAGAGATGATGGCATTTCTCCTAACGTGTGCACGTATAACAATATGATTAGCTGTCTCTGCGAATCAGGGAAAACTGAAGAAGCCACTTCTCTTTTAGATGACATGCTGCAGAAAGGGATAACACCTAGTATGTATTCGTTTCAGTTGTTAATCAAAGCCTTTTGCAGGATTGGAGAGTTCAGACCAGCCCAGGAGGTTTTTGATATTGCGTTGAGTATATTTGGGCACAAAGAAGCACTTTACAGTCTATTCTTCAATGAGTTGCTTGCTGGAGGAGAAATGATGGAAGCAAAGCAACTATTTGAAGCTGCACTAGAAAGATGTTTGTATATTGGCAACTTCCTATACAAGGATCTCATTGACAAACTATGTAAGGATGAGAACGTAGAAAGTGCTCATGATGTTCTGAAGAGGATGCTGTCCAAAGGGTATGAGTTTGATCCTGCCTCATTCATGCCAGTCATTGATGGTTTAGGTAAAGAGGGAAATAAGCTTGAAGCGGATGAACTAGCAGAGAGGATGCTGGAGATGGCTTCTGAGGGTAAGGTGGTGAATAAGGTTTGCATAAGTAAGAGAGAGTTATATCGAGGGAAACATAATAAGTATAATGAAAGTGATTGGAAGACTATTGTACACAGGTACGTATCTCTAAAATCCTTCAACTATCCTTTCATATGTTTCTTATACTGTTCTTTTCAGTCATGAGGCTTGTAACTGATTTTGGAAGTCATAGGTTTGTTTGATTGTTTCCTTTTTGCATGTCAATTTTCAAGACTTGGTCTTGTGATCCACTTTTAACATGTGTACAGCTGGAGAAATTTACTCATTCAAATATAAAATCAGTAATTAGTATAATTGCATGTGGTGGCTTTAGGTATATTCCAAGAATTACTGAGTAAAGTTGTTAGGACATTATGTGAACTTTTCCTTTGTCTGGAATGCCATGCATTTCTCCCTAGTTCATCCATTAATTTCCGTGCCTTCTATATATATGGATTTTAACAACCCTATAAACTGCATGAGAGTTGGACTGTGGCAAAATTGTTTGTCCTTCCTAGATATGTTGTCTAGACATGTCACTCCCAGTTGTGCATTTTCTCATTGTGATTCTTTTCCTAATTGTCTTATTGACATCTTCTTTACATTCTTTCATCTAATTTTTACAGAGATAATGGAAGTGCACTAGCCCTGAAAACACTTAAGCGGGTTCAAAAAGGTTGGGGTCAAGGAACTATGTCAAGTCTGGAGGTCCAGAAAACTGGCTTTCTTGATAACTGGGATGCTACTAGTTGAGATTAATTTATTTTTCCATGAGTAGTTCACATGTTTCTTTAGAATGGAGATAAGCTGAGTGCTAATGTTGAATCTTAGAGTCAAAGGCTTCAATTCAGGACTCAGGTAAGCTATTGGGTCTGTTTTTGTTTTTCATCTATTTAATTTGGATATAAGTTTTTGGTTTTAATTACCTCACATCATTGACAGGTAGATCCAAAACCATAGAGAAACTCAGTGCAAAGCCAATTATGCAGTTTATTGTTCTCCGAAGCAGGATTTTATTGTGACGATAAAGTTTAGGGTATAATGATCTTTACATTCTTCAAGAAAAAGTGTGATCTTTCTAAAGAGGTTCTTCCCTACACTACAATCAGTATCCTGGTGGGACTAGTGATAATCTAAGCCCATTGAATGCAGAAAGATGCTTTTGCCATATCCTCACTTTTTTTTAGACCCCTCATAACCTCTTTTTGTCCTACAAATTTGGGGAGGGGCGGGGGCAAGAATAGTTAAGATGACCACTTGGGAGTTGGGACTACCGGTCTATAGTCTGTGGTACAAGATTTTCAGTCTTGCTAAATATATATAGAAAGGCCACATTCATAAAAGGAGGAAAAAGAAAAGAAAGAGTGCAGTGTTCTTTATTTATTTACTAATTGTGTTACTCTTATACAGTATTCTTTAAACATTTGGCCGCCTTCTTGACATGATGTCCATATTTGTAACTTAATGGAGCTGATGGAAGTGCAAAGTAGAGAAGATGGGAACCAAAGTGTAACAGGTCTTCAAACCTAGAAAAGTGACTCTTGTGCCAAAGGGTGTATCCATTCCATTCATTAAGTCAATTGTAAGTAGTTTATGATCAATTTTTTTTTTTTTTTTAAATGTTAAGTCTAAGTGCCAGATTTAACTAAAGGTCTGAGGTCAAGCTTTCCTTGGTTACATAAACTGATTCTCAATTGTTCCACAGAAGTAAGAAGTGGGTTGCTGAAGTTGAATACCTTGAGCTACCAGATGACTACATTGTCCACCCACCGGTGCATCTAGATATATGAGTTTTGTTTACTTCCATTCAGGTACAGCTAGACTTGTATAGTTTTGTTGTTTGGTATTATCCTAGAGTGACATTCATCATGTCAATAATTCTGTTGCCTTTTCTACTTGCATCAGGGAACCAGGCCTGGGTGTCAGAGCCAACCATATCTCACTCAGGAAGCTTGATTCCCCAAGTATGGAGGTGGTGCTGAAAGAGAGGGGCGTGTAACTCAAATCTCTGGGTGATGCTCAAAAGTGAGAAGATGTACCAATTTTTCAGATCTCTTATTATCACTTGGCATCACCAAACACGCTGTTTACAGGTTTCGTCGGAAATAATTTTGGCACCGGAACAATTCCTTAGCAGTTCATTGTGACAGTGGGTGCATTTTTTGAGTAGAATGGTTGAAAGGAAGTGAAGAGAAGAGTGGACACCGACACCACCTTGGTTCATCAAGTCAGATTGGTGAAGGCATGCCTGGACAGGGATTGGTATAGACCGTTTATCTGCAGAGTAGTCAAGGTCCTACAATCTTTGAATTGAAACAGCAAATTTTATAGACCATAGATTACTGATGATGCATTACAATGAAAATCTCAAAGTGATTCAAATCTCTCTACTATTCACCTTCAGCAATTTCCTCTCCATCAGCATAGATCCCCGAAAGACAATTTGTAAGTACAAAGATATGTTACAAGTCATAAAAAGGAAAAATGACGGACATGAAAGAGTAATCATAAAAAGCTGAAAAATATTTTACAGGTCATCGTTTCAAACAACATTAAAAGATATCATGGAAGTAGTTCATAAGTGAATCTATCACACTCTGCAAGAGTGAAGAAGTGTTAATGTGCTTTATTTTCCATTCCGCAGTCTTCAAGGATCAATGATTCATGAATCCAAGTCTCCCCGTACGAGGGCCAATTGATCTATCCAGAGAATTACGAAATTGATGGTTTTCGTGATATTCGTATAGATTTCCTATTCAGTGTGACTGATTTTTGGTAGTATCTAGAAGAATATTTGACAAGCAAATATGGTCAGGAGAAAGGGGGAAAAAAAAAACACAATCCAGACCGAAAATTACGGGAGATATCGAGTAATAGCCAATAGAGAAATGAAAGATCAAAGTTCAGGATGGCCCAGAGCCGCCAAATGATCTCCCAAGATTGGAAGGGTAAGCTTGATGATGCACAGAGAGCTTAATAGTGCGGCTTCCAGATGATCTATGTATATATATACATTCTTCAAGATCGTCATCGCACGTTAAAAGCACCCATTCAGAATCATCATCCAAATATTTTATGTCGATTTTACCAACATCGTCCACAGTGAAATGCCTTAGAAGCTCTCTGTATAAATCAGCAAAACCCCATTGGTGTTGCAGAGTAAAACGGATATTTTCTTCCCCAAAACTGGCTTTTACTCTAAAAGTACCCATATCTGGTAAAGCCTGGCTTCCACTCTTGCGAAATGGAGGTAGAGCCTCAAGAGAAGCAGGCTCTGTGAAGATCTTCTGGCTATGGGATCTCACCAGCAGCTTTGACTCTTTGTGCTCCAGGTGTGCCAATTCTGCATCACTCCGGGCTCTCTTTAGCATCCCTCCCGACTGTTCTGCTGACAAAGCATCTCCACCGCTGGAGGTATTGACGGGCAAAGCTGAGTGTATTGCCCCACTGGGACAACAAAAACTAGAACTGGAGCTGTGACTGCAAGAAGAAGAAGGTGATTTTGTCGCAGTAGTTCCAGGACTTAATAAGTAGCCTTCAGGTTGCGTATTTGATTGCTGCATGGGATCAGTGCTTCTAAACATAGAGGTGTTGCTTGTCCCACCCAAGTTTGGGGAGCTAAGTTCTGGAAAGTTGGTATAGAAAGAACTAAGTTGAATAGCACCCTCAGCACCCTGCACCGAGTCAATCACAAGTTGAAGCTTCCTCAACGAGTGGCCTACCTTCTTGATCTTTCGAGATGGCCACCTTTGGATCCCATATTGTCTGCATATTCTTTTCAGGGTTGTGGGGCAGACTGTAAATGGAAACAATAAATCATTAATTCCCTTGTGAGCTTTTTGATGGTTCATTTCCATGAAAACTTCTCATTACAAAGACCGCTTGGGCCAACCTTATAGGAATACACTCACCAATGAAAACCATAAAACAGGTGCAATCATGTGTGGCAGTATAATCAGAGATGAGTGAAAAGAGAAAACCATGTTCAGAAGCTCGTGACCAAGAAAGAAAGGGCTTTTCCAGATGAAAGGTAAATAATGTCTAAACTGAGCAAGTGCTGCAGAAGAACCAAGTAATCACCTCGGTATTTCAGTATAGAGAGCAGAAAGACATCTTCCCTAATACAAGGTAGCAACTCTACGGAGACTTGTATCAGCAACTAATAGGCACATCACCAATATAAACAATATGTATTTTTAATATGCGTGTTTGTGTGTAGGTACACCCGAACTCATAATCCATTTTTCCTTCTACTGAGAAAAATCTAATGGTATCTCTAAGTTACTTTGATCAAGTGAGATAGTATCTCACTTTAATCAACAAGAGACTCAAATTGAGTGACCACTATTGTGGAGTTTTTTATTGGTCATTACCACTATTATGGAGTTCAGAATGTCAAAAAATGCATAATCTCGATGCTATTGGCTAACAGCAAAAAAATTGAATTCTGGTTTCATTTCTCTTTCATAATGGACAAAGAAAAACTCGTGATATTTTTGAAAAACAAGTAATATCTATGTGATTATTGGAAGTGAGTTTTGATTAACAGTTAGCACTAACTTAACATTCTTGTGCATCTTCAACATAATTTTTAACATCCAGAGATCAATCAAGTCTTGCTGAATGAATTAAGATTTATCTGGTTTTGGAAATGGCTTGAAGTTTTCTATGAGACAACCCAGGCCTGTATGTCAGAAAGTCTGGAAACAAGTAAATTTAAACATTATTTTCCAAGGAAGTATCAGGTTGAACTTAAAATTGTAACAGATAAGTTTTGTTTAAAATGAAGGTATGTTGCCCTACCCCCAATATTTTTAGCAGCGTCTTTTAGGCTCCCAGCAAAGTATTGTCGAAGTACTTGCAAGCTGATAGTTTTCTCAGACTTTGTCCGTCTCTTTTCACCTGCTCTTTTGGCACTTGAGGAACATTGTCCACCGACAGAGAAAAGTTCTGCACTACTCTCAGCTTTATCTTTTGATCCAGAATCTTGTTGAATTTCAATATGCTCTGGAAAAGTTGGCGTGTCAAGTAACCCCTTCTCAGGGTTTCTCCACATGGTTGTCACTTTGAACTCTTCTCCTGGCTCCTCCCTGTGAGAGCCCATTGAAACAGCAACACCTTTACCCTTCTCTTGGGCGTTCATCATATGTGTAAACCAGGAAGAAGCATCTCTAGGTGGATCATTGAGAGAACTTAACAAACTTGAGAACTTATTTGCGTCTAATTTACCTACTAATGAGCTGCCTTTTTCTCCACTTAGAGATGCAGTTTCTTCAGCTAACTCCCGATCTGTCATGACACGTAAACCCTGGCTTATATGTTGAATCACTGAAGATAATGAGTTCAGCATGCCTTTCTGATTTTCGGCATCTTTGCAATCCAGTGGCAAGAAGAACTCCAATACAAAATCAGCTGATCCAGTGTAGATACTTCGAAGCCGTATTGCTACTGCCGCACACATTCCAAACATTCTGGCATGGTGAGAGAGAGGATATTCTGTCTTGCTGAAAGCTTTAATATCCGTGGCAAAACATGGCTGATTTGTCAAGAAAGCTCCCCCAGCAACACCTTCACCTTTCAGCAAGTGATGCTCAGAACATGCCTCATGGAAGGATTCAACCTGTGGATCAAGCACATAGCAAGCAGAGTCCACAGTGGAAACACAAGAAGAATAGTTCTCATCAGAGTGACGGCATCCACCTTTTCCTTGCTGAGTACATGGGGCCCAAGTCTGCGCCAAAGGCAGTTTATATGCGTCACATACACATCTCAAGACATTTTGAATCTCAGCCAAAGCAGCTCGGTATGATTTGTTGCAATCCTGATATCACAAGAAGCCACATCTTAAGTCAGGAATGAATGTTGAATTAAATATGAGCCAATTAACCTTTTAAGGATTATGTATCTACCTCTAATTTGGGATGACTAGAGACATCAAAACTCCTCAAGTCGACGGCCTAAAAGAGCAAATATTTTATTAGAACAGAGGAATAACAAATTCTGTTTACATAATTGAATAGTGCAGTGTAACTACAACATAGGAGACGAAGGGGTAGTGGGTGAAGGAGAAAGCTGAACAACTTCTCTTTTGTATATGAGAAAAACAATCATCATCCAAGCAAATAGAGGATACTGTGGAAATCTCATATATAAGTAAAAGAACTGAAACAGAAGGCACAATAGAAATCTAATACATAGAGCTCCGTTAGATGTTCTAAATGAAAAAAGATGAAGGGTTGATCAGCTTAAAGAAAAGAGATGTTCCACAAACAAGTTTCTTTTCCTTTTTGGTCATATATAAGTTGGTGACCAAAACGATGTATACAGTATGCATATAAGGATAAAATTTCTAGCAGTGCAGATTTCTTAAATTTGAGACTTTTGAAATGCCTAAAGTAAGTAAATGCAAATCTCGAAGTGTTCAACCTTGAAATAAAAATTAAAGTTGCATTTTTATGTCTATAGCGCCATGAGTTAGAAATGAGAAAAAGTTGAAGACCTCAAGAGCTTTGCAGACATCTTCAAGTTCAGGCCGATAGATTACTTTTCGGGTAGTGGTCACAATCTCAACAACACCCAAGCAAGTTCCACTGCCTCTCTGGAAAACAGGAAGTGCCAGTGACCCTCTAACGTTGTGCTGCTGCGCATGGTTAACACGTGGGTATTCATCTGTTCTAAAGAAGCGAACATCAGGGGTCCACTCGGGCAACTTCTTCAAGAAAACACGCCCTGGCAACCCAACCACCTCCTTAGAGTCCTCATCTGCTGCAAATTGATAGCTGAGTGAAACATGTCTGTATTCTGCAAGACTCTTGCAGTTTGGAGTGAGGGAGAAAGGTTGATTGTTAGTTGTAAGGATATGTCTGCCTCCTCTCTTTATAGGAACCCATATCTGGATAAGGACATCTTTATCTGTTGTGGACTCTGTCAGGTACTTGATTGCCTGCACTAATCTTCTCCTGACTGAGGTAGTTGGTGTTGGATTTCTGTTTGGTCCAACCCACAAGCTTCGGCTCAATTCATTGCCTTCAATGTGAAAACTCCCATATCGGATAGATTCCTGTTTTTGTTTTTCATTTCCAGAAAACTCATCCATTTGGGGATTATATAAGAGGGATGGATTTTGGAAGTTTGCTGATTTTTCTGTTTCCTCTAGGATTCTTTGCTGATGTGTGTGTGTGCGTGTGTGTGTGTGTTGCTGACTCCAAATCGAAGGGCTTACTAGTATATTAGTGGTGGTCTGTGAGGTAGGGAAATGAAATGAAGAAGAAGACTCTAAAACAGTAGAAGTGGATGATGGATCATGGGTGGTTTCTAACCAGAATCCATCATACAAGAGTTGATCCATGGTGTCTTGTGATAGCACATCCAGTAAGATATTATTAGGCCTAAAGCCACCATCTTCCATAATGATAAATTTCTCAAACCTCCATATTTCATAGGAGCCTGCCTAATATATTTATTAAATCAATCCAAAATGTAATAACAGATCACGATCCGAAATACTGAAGCAGTTTATATACGAAAAACAAGAAGAGGAACTTCCAGGAAGGATTCCTTTGGCTGGTCTTCCAAAACCCAATCAGTCCCAGTGGCACAAACATCGTCAGTTAAAAAAGGAGATTTCTTTGCAACTGCAATCACAAATATTGTATTTCAGAGGATCGAAAACATGGCACACTTGTGTGTACAACAGCAGAGCCAACAAGTAAAAATCATATATATATATAATAAAAAAAGAGAGAGCATAAAATAACTAACTAGTATTAGCACAAGAAAGCCAAAAATCTTTCTTGAAGAGCTGGGAGTCCTAAGGAACAACTTCAATTGAAATTTCAAAATCTTGAGAAGCCAAAAGCAGGATGAATTTTAGTGTTTTCTTTCATGGAAGTCCAGCATGATCAACAGTTATTGCAAAATAAAAAGAAAAAAGAAAAGCAAAGAAGAAAGGGAATGGGGAAAGGGAAAGAGAAAAGGCAACTAGCTAGTGATCTGATAAAAGACCACAAACTCTTTTTAACATAAAGTAAAGCCATCTTTGCTATGATGTCAGCAATCACCAACACCACAGTCTACAAAGAAAAAACACATGAAATAAAAGAAATTTTGCATAATAGCAAGAATAACACATTTCCTGGAATCAGAAACCAAAATGATCTTAAAAAGGAAGAAGAATAAAGGGTAAAGAAGAAAGAGCAAGCTAAGATATATACATACATACATACATATAATTACAGATTTACGTGACTTACTGTGAGAAGAATTTTTGGAAACATGCACTTGTATGTTAAGCTGGCATACTGATACTGTAGTGTATGAGAATCGAGATGATCGATGACAATATGGATTATAATGAAGGGTGGGTCGGTGTGTTGATCACTTTCACAACCCCATACACAAACAATTGAGACATGATGTACATATGAATTGTGAAACGAAAGGAAGCTATAGTAACATAACTACTCCTACAAGTGTTGTTTTTCTTTTTTTCCCCATATAGTATCTGATTCGGGCAGGCGCATTTGTAGCAATCAAAGGATGATTGTGAAGAATCTCTTCTTTAATGCTTCCTTTTCTGTACTAGGACCCACAAATACGACACCACTTGCACTATTTATTTATTTTTTCCCCTTAAAGGGGAAAGAAAAAATCAGGGATGAATTAATTAATCAACCCGAAATGAAAAAAGTTTTAACTGATTAGGTAAATCGTTAATAACTATACTATACTACTTTGCAACTTGATTTATCATAAGCTACCGAAAACCCCTTCCAGTACTAAAGTAACAAATTATTTATTCTTTATTTTTAATTTCTTATCTTAGCTGAGTTCATTTGAGAGTGGTATGATAATTAATTTTACTATAATTAATTACTTATTATATGCTGATTCTTCTTGAATTTATTAATATTATATTTACCTGATCAATGAAGGCCTAGTCCGTGAAAAAAAGATTCTTTACCTCTCTGGTGCATATTCCACGACCCGAGGTGAGCTGCTGTTGTTGGGTGAGTTGATAAATAAATTATAGAAAACTATGCGATATCGTATCTTTATTGAATTAATTAATTGACAAGAGATGCTTGTTAGCTTATGGGAGGTAGAGGAAGAGGAAGAGGAGTGAGCTTTTTTCACTTTGGTTCTCTAGCTAGCTCGTATTAAGGAAGACTTAATTGGTAGAATATTCCTAATTAAAAGGTTCCAATTCATAATTAATCATAAGAGTTGCTATTCGCAATTATATTTATGCCAACATGCAGAATTAAAGTGGCATAATCGAAAATACGTACTTGTCATCCTCCATCATTCTTTATGTAGACAGACTTGGTCATATGAATTATGTGAATTAATTAAGCCGCATGTGCACCCAATCTATTCTATGTTCGAGTGATCTTGTGCGTGCTTTATGCGGCAACCCGTTTCGGTGTCTCCTTTTGCCCCCTAAGGTTGGAATGAAGATAACCCTAGCTAATTTAATTTGACCTCCTTTCGAGGACCTTTAATTACGTACCAAACTAACCTTCCTATGTTGCTTCATATCGTGGCCTTCATCTGTCTGACATATAATTACATGTTTTCAATTATATGATATGTAATTTTAAGTGTCAGAGTAGAAATAACTGATTTTACGAGTTTTGAAAATGTTAGATTCTCTGTAAAAAGTTAAATGAACTCATCACGATGTTATGTGAATATATAATTTAAATATTAGAGTTCTAGATCTCGCTTAGCTATGTTTATTGGTATTTGAATTTGTAAGATGCTCAAAGAAATTTAAATATAGAATAATTATTAGCTTAACTTTTCTTTAATGTTATATGGTAATAGCAAAGAGTTTAGTTTAACCATACATATATATATATTTGTGAATGCTGACAAAATTCCTTAAATTAAAGGAATATGTTTCAAGGGTCATTTTGCAATAGTATATGAATATGGTGCGCGGTTAAATTGAAGGCCGGTGTAAGTGGTCCATATTGTGAATTAAGCGTCTCTCAAAATGGTGGAGGGGCCATAACAACATTCTCAAATCGCATCGCCGCATACCATGAGTATGTTGCCCCCAAAGACCAGGAGCCCCTTAGTGGAGAGTCCTATTCCTTTTTTTTAATTTTTCTTAATTAGTTGTGAAAGAGAATTAAATTAATATATTAACGAGATCATTAATAATGATCTTGCATGCCCAATCACTGCCTCTCAAAATACAATCAGGGCCCACCCATGCTCTTTATGGGGGAAACATTTAAAGTTAACAAATATTTACATTTACATTTAACGAGCTTGCTAAGTTAATAATTAATTATATATATGGAGTTGGTCCCATTGAACTTCCGACGCAAACATCAACATTTTTATTTGGAATATAAAGATAATGTTGCAGTTGAGGGCCACCAACCCAAAACAAACCACTTAATTAGGTTTGTACAACTTGTTAAATATTGGAAATGCAGCAACAGCTACCGGGCAACCTCATTCACCGTACCCTACAAAATAATTGCCTAAAGAAATGAGGAATTCATGAAAAACTCTAGCATTTGAATATATATATATATATATATCGGATGATTTGACTCTCAATGAAAAATAATTAAACCTCCACCGAGTCTAAAGCTCTTTACACGTTTATCTGCCACAAAACAATTGTTTACTTTGATAATTTGTCATTGAAAATGACGTAATGTATTTTATTGCCAACCTTATGACTCGATATATCAAGCAGCTCGATTGCTGATTTAAGTGTTTTATTATTGATTATGTGTCCCGGTTTCTCATGGATTATGTCAATCTTTTTGCGGTGTAAAGCGAAGGATTATTAGTAAAATAAGCAGAAACTTCAGTCGTTAGTATATTCATTAATTATAATAATCTTAAATAATGATTTTTCTTACGTGCATCCAACGCAAAGCTGTTTGTGAAACTAACTCATCAATTATTCTCTTATATTTTATGAATTTTCTGATGGATCCATTAGGGCTGACCCTTCAACTTGGTATCTTCACTCTGCATCAGCATCTGATCAGATTTAGACCATGTTGCTAATTAGTTCAAATCACTATTTGGAACCTAATTGTATGCGTTCGACGTCAGTCTTGATATATTTGTTAGTCAAACGTGTCTTTTAATTAATTACTGGAGCAAAGCGTTTGTCCACCGTTAATTTCAATTTTAACAACATTACTTTTTTTTTTCTTTTTTTTTTTTTTCCAAAAACAACATCACTTTTATGTTTATTTATAAGAATGAATGAATGAAGTTTCAAGGAAACTCTACAAAATTTCTGTTTTCAAAGGGCAACATCTTCTCATATATGTGTTGCAACCACGTTTGTTAACTAGCAACTAATGACCTATATATATATATATATATATATATATACAACGAACTGCTCGAAGTTTCAAAACAATTTCACATATTATTGCTGGTTATCGATCAATATTGGAAAATGATGCATGTCAACAAACAAGCACAGAAATAACCAATGCTCGAATTCTCACATTTTCTTTAATTAATTTTGATCAACAATACTGAACGCGAAATGGTTTAATTCAAAACCAAATAATATATATATACCTTTTTCTGCACCACTAATAAAAAATCACCGTCTTCATTTGACGTGAAAAATCAGCTGTCCCTCTTTTGTCATTATTTTCAGGAACTAATACATAGAATCACTTATACTAAAAGAAAAAAGAAAAACAATCAGCTGACTCTGTATAATGTGTACCATAATATATCTGCTTTAAACAATTATCTAGTACGTATTTTTATGTTTGCCTAATAGCTTCGGGATTATTTTTTGCTTACGTCAGGCATCCAAAATAGTAAAAAAGTTGGAGACGACGATTGCAGTTTCCATTGTCGTCCATACACCATATGTACTCCATATTAATTAAAGTATTAGAAAGTGATGTGAAAATGCGATTGGGCAGAGAGAGGGTGTCAAATGTCCATTGCATTATGTGTTTCATCAATTATATATATATATATATATATATATATATATATATATATATATATATTATCATATAAACTAATAAAGTCAAACCTCAATTATGCAGATGAATAATCCGACGAATATTATAAGATATATCTGGGAACTATATCTACTAATTGTGTGATGGTTTAATTATTTTTGCATTGGAGATTCTTAATTACTTATTTAGAAGAAGTGCATTAACATGACAATAGCTAGCTAGTATATATATTAATAAGATTCCACATTTAATTAAGGGTAAATAACATATTACCCCCTTGTATTTTGTTAAAAGTGTACAATATCCCTCTGTGTTTTGTTAAAAGTGCACAATACTTGTTTTATAAATTAATTGCTTACCCCCTTGTATTTTATAAAAGTAGTTAATTATCTCCCTGTGTTTTTAAAAAATTAACGCTTTTGTTAGAAAATATAAGGGGACAATCAACTATTTCTATAAAACACAAGGGGGTAATCAATTACTTTTAGCAAAACACAGAGGGGTAATCAGCTACTTTTTAAAACACAAGGGGTATTGTGCACTTTTAACATAACACAAGGGGGTAATCAGCTAATTTTTAAAATACAGGGAGTATTGTGCATTTTTAATAAAATACAGGAAAGTAATACGCTATTTACCCTTTAATTAATTAATTTGAGAGTTATGCTCGACGACTTTAATTCAAACATTGACCTCTACTGTGAGATGAAAGTACTGTAAAGAGGGTGAATGTCTCATATATATGATGTGGACACACGAATGAGAATGAGAATCAATATACCGGCACTTAATCGGCAAAAAATCATGAAATTAATTAGCCCAAAGGCATGGCGAGTCAGCTTTGCCCCAGGATGTGCACAGGCACACACTGGGTTGGGGGATTTCTTGTTTATTTATTTTTTCTTTCCTTTTTCAGTGGAAGATAGAAATTATACATTGAAAAGACAAAAAAGCAGTATGGAATGTGAGATTGGTAGTATCGATGGGGTTCAAGGAGATGTTTTACATATTGCATGGGTCACCCACTCTTTCCATGCATGATTCATTGCCTGCAAGACTTTTCTTACAATTTTTTAGAGAGGATTTTTTCTTAAAAATTCAATTCAATTTTAATAATATCTCATTACTCGAAAATTTTTAGGCCTATTGTAAATTGCATTCATGACCCCAACAACCGGCTTTCATGATCGCATGACAATAGGCTTTCATGATCCCATGTATATATAAGGTTTATTGTCTCTCTTTCATATGTAGTACAATACGCATACATCTATGATCCTGAGTTGACTTTAGATAACATTTCTTTTGATTTAACCTTAAACTCTTATATATTTCTTATTTCTAATTTTTATATTTTTATTCTTATTTATGAAAAAAAATCCCATTAAAAAAAAACTCTAGACTCTTATTTAGAAACAATAACAAACAAAAGTTAAGTAAAAGAAAAAAGAAAAAGATCAATGTCATTAGCTAATTAAAAGTGGATCGACAATGGCAATGGCTATTGATTCGGAAAAATTGCCATTAATATACATTAGCTACAATGAAGTTGTGGGAATTAAAAAGTGAAGAATAGATTTTAATCATACTCATATGGTAAATCAGGAGGTTATATAATGCATAAACGATGAGTGTCCTGACAATTGGTTACTGACTTCACCATTATAATATTCATCTGACCACCGATGTCTCGCTCCGCCACATGGCACTACTTAATTATAAGTTTCAATTGAATGGTGACGATTGAGATCCAAGTGCTGTAAGAAAGTTCAGTTTATAGATTTGCTTACGTACTTCAGTCACAAGACCACAGCTGAAGGATTTGCTTGTCGTACCCCATGCGTAGATGATGTGTATGCAAAATAATTCAATTGTTTCACGTGAATAATATATATATATATATAATTAGATATTTAAAAATAATATTTAATTAGATTTTAGGTTACTTTAAATAATTAACCCTGACATTAGTTGATTTTAAAATGTAACCTCCCGTTATTAATCATGATATCATAGTTGGGTTTAAATATATATGAGATTTTAGACTATTATACTAAATACTAAATAAATTTAGAATGTAACTCTTTGCGAGCACACAAACTAATATGTGCATTAGGCATGCTTCGATTTTTCAATACAGAAAATGGTATATATCACCCACTAAAATTAAAGAAAAAAAGAAAAGAAAAGAAAAAAGATCAAGTAAAATGAGGATAGGACCACAAAATATTGATGGGTGGAGCTAAAAATAAAGTGAGCATGCTCACACGCACATAAACAAAAGAACTAAAAATATTAGTTCAAAATAGAGAAGTAGTAGATGATCTTAAATCTTAATAAATCAAATCAAATCAATTTGAGCCTTATCTAAAATCCTAGTAATTCAAATATAATTAGCAGGCCAGTGGAAGGGGTTAGACATGCAGGCACCATCCTTACTTCAAAAAGCAAAACATCCGAGAAAAAACAAATTAAAGAAACCAACATTTCAACAAATTAATTAATGTTAATCCTGACAACAATGCTCTGAATGAAGCCTGAAATTTTAATTGTTTTCCAGCAACCTAACCACTAGATCTCCTTCACAGGCTAAGGATATATCCATAGTTTATTAATAATTAGTTCATCAAATGTCTCGTCTAATATAAATACCAACATTATTTCACTCAACAAACAGCTTGCATATTGTTGAATGCTTTTGCACAATCCATCTGGAATCAACAAATGAATCCACTTCTACTCGCAGGCTGCATGCTTCAATATCCTATGATTCTTATACCGGGTTAACCAACAACATCAATTTTGTTCGATTATACAGATCTGTCTTTGATTCCTAATCAGACTTCAATTAATAAGGAATTAATTCTAAGCTAGCACAATCCACTTTAATCGTCGCAAAGTTTCCTATGATCTTGTTTGTTATACTAATGCAAGAATAATGAAGAAATTACTTGCATATGATTAGTTCATCTCATATCATCATTAATTTGTGAAGGGTGCCTTTCAAATTCCAGGCCTCAATTTATACATAGTAATTGGCATGATTAACATTAATTCGTGATCATCGATCACCAGCTAATTATTCAATGACATTTTCAATTCAACATCAATATATGACTCATGAGAAAACAGATGTCTATATAGTTTCATCTCAAATCATAATTGAGCAAAATGCACATGACCACGGACATATATAACCAACTGGTGCATTAATTAACATCGCAAGTATACGTACCAAAACTCTCAAGTATATACAACATTTAGGGATTAACAAAATACCATGAACATCAACATAAATTTCCGGATAAACCTGTCGTTTATTATAATATTGTAATTAATGGTACTTAGAATCATGGTTTTCAGCAATGTAATAGAGCTAGTGGAATATTTAGTGCGGCCTTTCAATTTTGAAGGCACTAAAAATATTCCTTGAGAGTCAGATATCAATATAGTACAAATATGATGATGATCGATCAGTAAACCCTAAGATTACAGTTATATATGAGCAAAAGCTAATTGAAATTGAGGTCTGCTTACTTAAAACGATTATTAAATTCTGATCAAATTAAAGTCCCAACCTTAAATCCAAAGCCAGACCTGAAGAATAAGAGGAATGTGAATCATCATAGTCGTCGTATACTGGAGCAGGATCAGGAACAGGTGCAGGCAGGTTCAGATCAAGATCACCACAACCCTCGTTATTTGCAACTGCAAAAAAGTTGGGGTCTTGCGGCATGAGTAGTCCTGGTTCGTCCCCTTTTTCCCAATGGCACCTCTTGTGACCCCCTAGGGCTTGACCACTTGAGAAAACCTTAAAACAAATGCTGCATTGATGACCCAGAACGTCCATCATCACCATCTTACTATCCTGATCATCCCCAGCAGTAGTACTGAGTACTTTCACCACTTCCTCTCCTTGACAATTATTATGATGATCACCAATATCAATATTGCGGTCTTCCTGATCCTCGCCGTCATTTCTAGTAATTGCAAAACAACCCTTGACATTCTTGTGACTAGCCCTATGACCCCCCAAGGCCTGGCGAGAAGCAAACACTTTCTTGCAACTTGAGCACTCAAATCGAGAGTTTGAAGTACTGGAAGGACCAAGGCCTGCACCTAATTCCAGAACATGATCTCCAGTACCGCCCACTAATGCAGCGTCCCTGGCAACAACAATATCAGACGACGTCGTCTCTAACATCCCTTGACTGAAAACAGTAGTGACTGATGGTGATTGATCAGAATTAGCAGCGGCAGCACTAGGACCATTAGCCAACATTAACAAACAGGAAGCAACCTCGTGATCTTGTTCAGTAATTTTAGCGGCGGCGGCGGTGGCGTCGACTTGTGAAGACACCACCGTGGTTTTCCTAAAATGAGGTGGAGGGTTAATGCCACGCCACTGGCGCTCAGGGTGGCAGCGCATGTGGCCGAAAAGTGCCTTCCACGACCAAAACTTCTTACCACACTCACTACAGGGCCTAGTGATCTTTGGTGCACTAGGGTCTGGCTTCTTGGCATATCTAGGCTTGGTGGCAACAACATTAACAGTAGCAGTGGAAGTAGTGCAAGTGTTATCAAGTCTGATCAACTTGGTGCGCTTCTTTCTAGGGTTTGGTTGGTGGTGGTGGTGGTGGTTGTACTTGAAATTTGGTAAACTGGGAAAAGAAGGTGGATGATGTGCAGTATCATTAACGTCGAAGTACTCCTTAAAGGAATTATCTTGACCACCACCAGAAGGAGGAGGAGTGTAGGGTTGGATATCCAGACAGGATATGTCGTTTTTGTTGTCGTTGTCGTTGTCGGCGGTGTTGTACATCTTACTTCCTTGTATTAGTACTACGATTACGATCACGAACACGAACGCGATCACGATGGATGAGAGTAAAAAGAACTAATGGCGAAAAAAGTTTTAACAAAATGGTCTGTGTTGGTCTTATAATGTACGTAGTTGCTAACTGCTTTAAATGGAGCGGTTACACTACACACTCATAGAGAGAGAGAGAGAGAGAGAGAGAGAGAGCAGTTTTCTTTTTTTTTGTTCTTTTTTTTTTCAAGTTATGGTGGTGGGCTTGGATTAAGTAGTTATTTTCAGTTATCCTGTTTTATCTTTGTTTTAACCACCACGACCAGCTGATAACTCTTTTTTTTTTTTTTTTTAATTACTATTACGTAATTGCTGTTAATTAATAATAACCCACAAGAAGTGAAATACAGTAGGGGTTTAATCTTAGGTTGCTTGGGGCCAAAGAAACACATGCTCAAATCAAATGACGCTCTATGACCTCACGTGCTTAAATTTAATATACATACATGAAAGTTTATGTTGGGAGAAAAACATAATTAAACATTTTCTTTCATTCTTTTCATCTTTCTTAATTTGTTTTTATACCATCTCATTGGATTACTAAAGATAACCCAACCCGTCCCTCAAATGAATATTAAAAGAATTTATTAATTAAAGGAGCCGATGCTTCATTGTTTCTTTTATTAGTATTTTTTAGGCAAAATTTCACAAATAGCTCCTATTGCTCCTCAATTGTCTGATCAATTTAGTCCCTATCATATTATTTGTCTCAATTTAATCCCTCAAAAAAAAATTCAATCTCGTCTTTATTGTTTAAAATTTTTCAATTTTATCTTTATTATTTTTTAAAAAATTCAATTTTATCCCTATTATTTTTAAAAAATTTTAATTTTATCCCTATTATTTTCTTAAAGTTTCAAATTCGTCTATTATTCAAAAACTAAGTTGAAATTTTTTGAGAAACAATAGGGACAAATTTAAATTTTTTTGAAAATAATAAAGACGAAACTGAAATTTTTTGACAAACAATAAGTTCGAAATTAAAAAATTTTAAACAATAAAGATAAAATTAAAACTTTTAAAGAAACAATATAGACCAAATTAATTTTTTTTATAAACAATAAAGACTAAATGTGAAATTTTTCCTATTTTTTATAATGGAATGGAATATTGTAATGTTATATGTCAGATATAGCGAGATATGCAAAAGCAATTCAAATGAATGATATGCTAACATTTTAATAACATTTGAATACTGACAAATGACATGAATAACAATCATAACTGCAAACCTTACCTAGTGAGTAGTTTTAAAAAAAAATTAAAAAAAAAAAAATAGTAAAAACACACGCAGATATAGCCCTGCATTTTGACTGTATTAGTCTCATTTCTCAACACATCTTGATCATCGAGTACGATTTTAGGCCCAAAAATTTTCAACAAGAAAATAAGGATAGCATATTATATTATTTATTATACTTCAACATTTATGTACGTGCACAGCGACTCCAATGCCTTTCCTTTTTTTCTTCTTTTTGTGCGAACGAGGAAATAGAGAGAGGAGACGGGCCGGGGTTTTCTTCTAATGATTGTAAAATGTAAATTCCAATTCGGTGGTTTCTTATTCACGAGCACGAGCCCAACGTGGAGCACCGCATCTCTTCTGCCTTCACAGACTATCTGGTTGCACCCCACAGGTACGGTGTTCGGATGTTACTACAGCTGCAACACTATTGCCCGGGATTCCCCAACAGTCGCTCCACAGCAGCATGAACATTTCCTGATGTAGCACGCAGCGCCCTAATATTCTCTTCAGTGTCAAAGAAGCCCATTTCTTGAAGCTGTGATAGTTGAGTTGCATAAACTTCTTCCGGGGCCACTGCAGCAGCAAAGCAGAGAAATATTGTTGGTCGCACAACACAATGTAAACTTATTTGGCAACTGTGTTTGACAGAGGTGATGAAAAATGCAAACCATCAGGTGTGCCGGGAACTGTCATGATCTCAGCTCCAAGTCCACCAAACATATTCATCAGCAACTGTCCCACATTGTTTCCAGATCCTGCTATTTGAAAGGTTGAAATTAAACAAGAACATGATGGACATGAAAGATAAAAAGCCATCATTCATTTCTGAAAAATCATTGAAAATCTTTCGCATCACTAGCTTATTAAGAATAAAGAAAGACTCGACACTAAGAAACAACATAGATACGTGAACTGAAAAGTATCTTTCGTTTCTATTATTCATTAATTTTCCTTTATTAGCGTACCTGCAGTGCCACCTGTCGGAGCTCCTTCTCTGCAATATGACAACCAAACATTATATGAAGTTGCTTATCAAGAGACAAAATACAAGACTCAATCAGAGTTAAACAAGGCATGTGCTAATGAAACTACTCAATTTATGTTGTGCATGGACAATTCATTTCTTAAACCATGATATAACACAAATACCAAGTAATAGTTATTAAGGATTACACGGACCCAACATGATAATCTGTTTCTAGACAAATCACTTTAGAAGCCTTTAGCCGTTTAATAACAAACAATCCTGATTCCCCACTTCTAAGAGTATCAATAAATCTTCTGCAGAACATATCATAGTTTCTTCAAGATGAAATCATAAGTCTGATTTGCATTAAGCTTCGGTTAATAGCCTTCAATTGGACCTCAAGTTCTGCTAGTCTATGCACAAAAACACAGCTTTCAATGACAACCATGTTGATAATTTTAATTACAAATAAAATAAAATAAAAAATAACATTCAACTGAACCTGGTTCATTTGACCGAAACAACAGAGAGTGGAGATAAATTTACTAAAAAAGACCTCTTCAAAGAAGCAATCTGGGGAATAAAGTGGATAATAAATAAGAAGCAAATATATAGAAAGTAGAGTATTCCTCAATCTTATTGGTGCGGGATTGCTGGTGTGGCCCAGTTTGAACTGAACAGGTAATCATTAAGGTGAGACTTCATGACCTTATGAGAAGAAACAAAATTACTAAGGAAGACCTCTAAAAGAAGCAAGACGCGGGAATCAAATGGACAACAAATAATAAGCAAACAAATATAGAGTATTCCTCAATCTTATTGGTAGCAGGTTGAACTGAACCAGTAATCATTAAGGTGAGACCTCATGATCTTATAGGGTTACTAATGGGAGATGGGGACTCGTGGCAAGTACCGAGACAGACAGAGAAATCCTGCAGAAGGAAGCAGCTCCAAGTCCACGTGCAGGGTGATTAAGCCCACTCGGACGAGAGGAGTAAGGTCATGTCACATCTAAGTGTCTGCTTAATGATTGAATCATGCTTCAAGTCATCACTAGGAACATGTGAAAACCATATAAAGCAAACAATCATAATCCTCCATCAATCTAAAACAATTCATCAAATTTAAATGACAGTGATTTTTCACTCACTGAGTTGTTTGCGGCCGAGTAAATTGAGATAGTTGTTGCTGCAAGGCCATCATTTGCTGTAGCAACAGAATTGATAGAGAGAAACAAAAGGATTGGTAAGCCACAGCTGATTATTGCAAAAGCTAGTAAGATGTGCAGAATACTTCTTTCTACTTGAACCAGTAACTCAAATTATCACCCATATTCAAGGAACTCAATTCAATTATTTCTGGAAAGAAAAGGATTACATTAAGAAAAGCGAAAGATAAAAGACAACTCAAAGACAAAGCACATTCGATTTTTAGAGAATTCTAAAGCCAATGAGGACAACAGAAAGAAGAAAACATCATGCACAAACATGTAAATAAAGATGCCTGAATTTTATTTTTGCATTTTTGGCATCTTCATGGAGACAACTCCATGTACACAAGCAAAAGCACATGTACTTATTTGCTGGCACACGCATGTGTGTGTGCATACACAAAAGCAGAATAGGAGCTACAAGATGTAACGGGTATACCTGCATCATCTCAGGCGAGGTCAACTGGCGAAGAATTTCAGGGTTCTGCATCATTTCCCTAAACTGAGGGTTTGAATCAAGCAAGCCGCGGAAATGAGGATTGAATCCTAGGATCTGAGAAGAACAAATGTTAATTTAAGGAATCTTGTAAGGAACCCAGGTAAGCACGAAGCCCTGAAGTATATACTAAGCACATGAAGTTTGAAAAAACCTGATCTATATATTCAGGGTTAGAAAACAGGCTTTGCATCATCTGTGATATAGCAGGGTTTTGCAACATCTGATTCAGGTCAGAAGGGTCTGGTATGCCAGACATTCGGTCCAATTCTGGAACACCTAGCCCTCCTAACCCCCCAATTCCAGATGTTCTTCCATCACCAGTTAGATTTGATCTCGTAGCACTGCTTGTTTGGGAACCTGACAAATTGCTTTCACATGAGGCTTTATAAATATCAAATAGGATGCAATTACACCTGTTCGTGAATTGATAATTGCTGAAAAATATCTCCTATCCCACTAAAGCACGTGGCTTTTAATTGTTGATCGTCTTTTTATTGGACTAAACCAGTTGCATAAAGTGCCAACAAATAATGAAGCTATTGGAGAAACAAAATAATTTAATAGGACAAGATCTAAGTACACAAGAGAAGGGGAATGCTGTTTAAATAAGAGGCAGAGAGAGGGAGAGTGTACCAGAACTGCCCCATGGGTTAGGAAGTGGACTTGAGTTAGGAGCAGCAGCTGTTGTGGTTGTTTCAGACCCCGTGGTTAAAGAGTTGTTTGAGACATCTCTAGTCTGGGCACCACCACCCTGATTCCCCAGAAGAGCTGCAAATGGATTTGATCCCAAATCACTCCCTGTTCGTCCGCTCACTGTTGTCGCATTTAGAAGGGGTTCCTGAACATTTTCATACATGCGTCTGAGCATGTTAAATCCCTCGGGAGAAGATTCAATATTACTCATTGCCCTGTCAGTGTTTCGCATCATTTCACGCATAAGCTCAGGGTTCCTTGCAGTTTCCAAAGTCTGTCGAAGGATGCCAGGATCATTAAGAATATGAGCAAGTTCCGGGTTCCTATCAATGATCTCACGCATTTGAGGATTGCTCGTGATTAAGTTACGGATTACATCAGGGTTATTCATTAGGTTCTGCATGGCAGGCATGTTCATTATTTCTCTCATCATGTTGGGATTCTGAGTTAGTTGCTGCTGGACTTGTTCAAAATTGGGAAGTCCAGCTCCAAATATACTAGATGTTCCAGTTCCGCCAAGAGCACCAAAACCAATCCCAGGAAACATAGATGCTCCAAGACCAGCACCACCAATGGAGCTTGTTTCATTGGAAGCGGCTACTTGTGCAGCATCCGTAGTTGTATTGGTATTCCCAGCATGTGCAGTGGTAGAGGTGGGTGTTGATGCAGGTGGTGCAGAACCCCGCACCATGTGAACAGTGTGATCTGCCTGCAGGCCTTCGAGGAAGTAAAAGGAAGAAGACAGGTTCAGCCTCAGAGGACCAGAAGGCAGAAAATATCACCCATACAGAGAAGAGAGGGAAGCCATACTAAGTGGCCATTCAATTCCATCTTCTAGCTCCAGACACAACAAACATAAGCATTCGGTAAAGTAGTTCGATTCTAGTCCGTCATCGTTATAGAATTCATAAGCTCATCATTTCAAAGAGGTCTCTACAAATGAACTGGCCAAATAAGAAGAATGAAGTCCAGCTTCTAGCAGTATTAAGTACTCCAACCACGTAAGGCAAAAGCAAACAGCTTTATCCCATCTGGTAAGTTACTTCTCCTAATACTTAGCAAAAAAAAGTTACTTCTCCTAATTGGAAATATAATACTATTTACGTTTCAAAACCTTCTTCGCCTAGCAATCCACTGATTCAAGCGATTATCCCAATTAAAACCATAAAAAGATCTGAATCTCGTGAATAAATTGAGAAAAATAAATAAATAAATAAAGACGTACCATAGCTAAGTAAAGTTTGGTCGTCCTTCAAGATCCGACCTTTATAAATCAAACGCTGCTGTGGAGCTGGAACATCGCAATTGAGAGCCAAAAGGGCCTTGAAATCCCCAACAGTTGATTCTAGGCTCGTCCGTACAGAGAATTTGGAGCCATTGGAGCATCGGATGTTCAGATTTACTTCTTCAACAGCCATTCTCTTGCAGCGATCAGAAATTGAATGGTAATGAGCTAGATCGATAAACCCTAACCCTAGGAATCATTCGCACCCTCTTCTTCAATTCAACGTGTCCTATATATTAAACACATATATATTTAATTTAATTTAATGCAAATAAATGGGGATTAGTACTAGTTAGTTGTATATTTATTTTATTGAGTCAAAAAGGAAAAAGAAATCGAATTTAATACAAGTAAATTAGAAAAAGAATTTTCCGTTTTTATATTTTTATTTAGTTGATGGGCCTTTTACGACTTGTGGAGGCAACGGGGGTAATATGGTCAGTTGATAAAGTTGAAATACTAAATATTTGTGTATATATATTCTAATTAGCTAATTTATTACCTATACTATAGGTTAATGAGGAGTTAGCATAGTAATTAAGCTTTTTTATATCTTTAATATCACACACACACACACACATATATATATTTTATTTTTTATTTCTTGTCAAGTAATTAGAATATATATACGTATGTAAATTAGAATATACGTTCAGCCAAAAGAACTGTAGTTTTGTATTAGGGGATTACAAAAAATTGGAATCGCAATCTTGAGGCAAATCTTTTCGAGAAACCGAATTGATTGACATATAAGATCAAAGTCATTGAGAATGAAAAATAAGAAATGGCCAAAGTCACTTTGATTTAGTGACATGACATTTGTAGCATTTGTAGGTGTTTACAAGCTCGAGTGAGTAGATATGTATCACCTTAGGCGTCCTTTTGTATAAAAAAAAAAAAAAATGGTAGTATCCACAGGGTTGTGTTGTTTGTTGTTTTCAGTGAAAGAAAGCAGGTGAAGGGGGACGAAGAGACGAGCAGCAGAAGAGATGTTCCGTGGAATGTCATCAATAATAATAATTGGTCGTCTTCATCTTTGCTTTTGTACCAACAAGCAGGTAATTAGTGTCAACGTTTTTCTCTTTTCTTTAAAAAGAAGAATCAATGTATTGCACTCTGATTGATTTTTAGGTGGGTTTGGTGTTTTTGTGCTTAAAATTACTAGCGACTAGGCAATCTACTACAAGCACCACCCTTTGGGAGGTCATCATCATCATCATCATCTTGTGCTGCAGCACTCAAGGATGCATCATCGTCATCAAGTCTGGTGAATGAGTTCTCCACATACTGCTATCAGCGGAATCTCCCCAAAGCCATGAAAGCATTATATTTAATGCAACAACATAAATTATGGGCTGATTCTGTTACCTATTCTGAGCTCATCAAGTGCTGCATGTCTCATGGTGCCGTCCACCTAGCTAAACAAGTCCACAAACATGTTTTCTCCAGCGGCTATCACCCTAAAACTTTCCTCATTAACAATCTTCTCAACATGTATGTTAAATTTGATTTACTGAATGAAGCACAAGCCTTGTTTGATCAGATGCTTCAAAGAAATGTTGTCTCCTGGACAACCTTGATAGCTGCATACTCGTCTAACCCTAACCTCAAGCACAAGGCCCCCGACTTGTTCATTCTCATGCTTAGAGACGGAGTCAGCCCCAATATGTTCACATACTCTTCCCTTCTCAGAGCTTGTGATGCTCTGCCTCATCTCACCCAGTTTCATTCTAGCATACTTAAGGTTGGATTGGAGTCTGATGTCTTTGTCCGCAGTGCCCTTATTGATGTTTATTCCAAATTGGGGGAATTGAGAGATGCACTTTGTGTTTTCGATGAGATGGTCACTCGTGACCTGGTTGTTTGGAATTCCATCATTGGTGGGTTTGCTCAGAACAGTGACAGTGATGTAGCTCTCGCTCTCTACAAAAGGATGAAGACAGCTGGCTTTCAAGCAGATCAGTCCACCTTAACCAGTGTTCTAAGAGCATGCACTGCCTTAGCGCTGTTACAACTTGGGATGCAAGTCCATGTTCATGTACTCAAGTACAATCAAGACTTGATCCTAAACAATGCACTTCTCGACATGTACTGCAAGTGTGGCAGTTTGGAAGATGCCAATCAAACTTTTACTCAGATGTTGGACAAGGACGTTATCTCTTGGAGCACCATGATCATTGGCTTTGCTCAGAATGGTTTCAGCCGGAAAGCTCTGGAATTGTTTGAGGCAATGAAAGTCTCGAGGACGAAACCAAATTATATCACAATGCTGGGGGTTCTATTTGCTTGCAGCCATGCTGGTCTCGTGGAAGATGGGCAGTATTACTTCCGTTCAATGAAGAAGCTTTACGGCATCGAACCAGGCAGAGAGCATTTTGGTTGCATGGTTGATCTTCTTGGTAGGGCTGGAAAGCTTGATGAAGCCGTGAAACTTATTCATGAGATGGACAATGAACCAGATGCTGTGATCTGGAGAACGTTGCTTGGGGCCTGTAGAGTTCACCGCAACACAGATCTAGCTGTCTATGCTGCAAAACGGATTCTACACCTGGATCCCAATGATGCAGGAACTTACATATTGCTGTCAAATATCTATGCAAACTCTCAGAGATGGGAAGATGTTGCAGAAGTAAGAAGGTCCATGAGGTATCGAGGAGTCAAGAAGGAACCAGGATGTAGCTGGATTGAAGTAGATCAGCAAATTCATGCTTTCATAATGGGAGACAATTCTCACCCACAAATTCACGAGATCATTACAGAGCTGAAACAGATGATATGGAGATTGAAGGAAGTTGGTTATGTTCCTGACACAAATTTTGTTTTGCAAGATCTTGAAGGGGAACAAAAAGAAGACTCCCTCCTGTATCACAGTGAAAAACTTGCAATTGCATTTGGTATTATGAATCTGTCACAAAGGAAAACCATTAGGATTAGGAAAAACCTTAGAATCTGCGGAGACTGTCATGTCTTTGCAAAGCTATTGTCAAAGATGGAAAGTCGAAGTATTGTCATCAGGGATCCAATCCGCTACCATCATTTTCAGGATGGACTTTGCTCATGTGGGGACTACTGGTAGTGAAGATGACTCAGATCACAAGCCTTTGATCCTGGCATTTGTGTGTATACCTATGACAGACATGGTTTTGCTCAAGCCAGGTACATAGATTTTTCTAACTACAATCAAAATTGAAGTATTTGAGAAAAATTTGTCCCAACAACACTCTCTATCTTAATGTTTGAAGCATGATTTGTTATGGAATGGTGATTGTTCTGTGATGAGATCTGGAGCTCCCCAGCTACTGGTTTTTCTAAACATGATACCTAGACTAGTAAAAGCTACTGGTTTTTCTAAACATGATACCTAGATTAGTAAAAGCTACTGGTTTTTCTAAACATGATACCTAGATGAGTAAACAGAGTAAACATTATATAAAAGGCAGAAAAGGCATTCCGCAATAAAACTAAAGCAAAACTAGTCAAACAACATATTGACTATTCTCGGTAAGAATCTAATGTCAAAAGTTTCTTGCAGTGGTGAGAGAGGGCTACCCAATTTAACATAACTGCTCCCTATGCTGGGATAGTTGGACAAAGGATGCAAGGGGCTCGTCTTTTATGTTGATCAACAAACTTAACCTTGTTCAGATACCAAAGAAAGGTGAACATATTGCACTTCTAATGCCTGCTATAAGTTGCATTGGCACAAGAAACCTGTATGCAACGAAATTGACAAACAATTTTTTCGTGAATTCTATTTTTGAGCTATTAACAATATCTGTATATTTGACACTGTGTTAAATGCAGGGAAATGTTATCTTGAGAATGATTGCCAGTTCCGAGTCCCTGCATATACATCTAAGGATGTTGCAAGTTCAGCAAAAGTATTACAGTTAGGGGGACTGATAGACCTGATTATGAAGTGCTCTCACCTTTCTGGTCTATCCTGCATAACCTGTATAGTCACTCTGTGGAAAGGTGTAGTAGTTAATTTGTACAAGTACGTAATGCATTGGAGGCTTCAAACCACAAGAGCATTATCATGTTTGTTGTTCTTCTTGAGGTAAATTGAAATCTATTTCACAATGAGATGAGTTACTAGATAGAATTTGGGACAGGAAATGGAAAAAGACCAGCTCTTTTTCTTATGGTACTTTTGTGATTGATGTTTTCTGAACACCTATAAAATATATACTCTTTAACTTCTACTTGTCTACTACAGGAGATAAATTTAGTTAAATTCTCAAGTTTGTCAGAAACACTTGTTCTTGATTTTTCAACATTCCCGTCGATGGCTCCATCACTCATCAATATGTAACTAATTATATTGATTAAGGAATACATTTTCAAGTTTGGGGTTGAGGAGAAATTCTCCCACTGTCCTGAGAAAAAAGCTTCAACGGACCGGGATGACAAGGATGGTAGTCGCAGGCGAGCAAGTATAAGGAGGTATTGATTTTCGTCTAGGGATTGGCAGAAGGTTTAAATTAATATCATATTCGAAATTATAACTCGTTGCTGGTGTAAGAGAAGAGGTTAACAAATACTGATCCGTTACTAAAAAAACCATCTTATGTGAATTATTGGCCTTGTGTAGTTTCTTTACATTATTAGTTCCATCAAGCTTTCCACTAATAATTCACAATCATTCGGGATTTTGTGCAGATGAATGGGACTTGGCAATTTTCTGATAAAGGATAGCTCAAGGTTGATAGCGTGCTTCACTTAAAAGGCTGAAGGGGGTAGCCACCAACCTACAATTATCTTTAAACTTCCATGCTTGACGGAGAAGAAGAAAACAATGGTACTCCTGCTTGCTGTCTTGTTATCTGTCACCAGCAAGGTCAAATCGGACAAGAAAAGTCGAGAATATATTAGCCAACTTTGGGGACAAGAGGTGAAACGACCTCTAGACCTACTGCTCAAGTTTTAATTAGGTTAGCACGTTAGCAGACCTGTGTCCTCCCTCCCCCGCTTGTGCGCATCCAATTCCAATTTCTTTCTGCTGCCTTAGAAGCAACACAATCTATGCTTGGGGTGCATTTTCTAGTAACGTTCAGACAATTCATCGTCTCATTTCAACTTTGCCATCACACAAATTGATAATGTCCGGTTTGTAAACTGGTATTAGATAAAGATTAGACAACGACAAGCCGATGAATCCATGTGACTAGGGAAGTAAAAGTTTGAAATGATGAATGAGTGAATCACATGCCAAATTAGAAGTTCAGTACAGGGAATAAATACTAAAGTGCAACAAACAAGTTCAAAACTCAAGCTCAGAAAGGAGAAGAGAGACAAAACTAAAGACGAGTTTGTAAGACCATACCAATCACTCTTCTATGCCAACTATAGGTCATCTGTTTGCTGAAACAAAACTAGATATTTCTGTGTTTTCAGGCTCGGAAAACCAACCTGAGTAGTCTCAGTTATGTGAATTTATACGAAATAAAAATTCAGTCCTGGCTTATTGAAACAACAAATACATATAGCAAGAAATTTTAGATAATCTTATTAAATGGAATGATTGAAATATATTTTCAAGTTGCCTGTCTCAAACATTCATGTACATGGGGCATTTTTTCAATAAATGAAGGGTGGTTAACCCACTGCCTTACCATGAAAATATTGAAGCAGAAGACACTGGCATAACTTAACCACCCTCTACCAGAGGAGGCTCATTTAGCCAACTCAAGAAAACATTTGACCAAATTATGAACTGACCAGTTGTGCACAGAGCATATATCTTTTTTTCTGGAGAAGGTAAAGAACCTGATTATTCTCTAATTCTAAAGGAGAAGTAACACATCCAATATAATCATGGTCTACAGAGTTCTGAACGACCACCCACAACCCAAACAAGTCTATGCAGACAAATATAGCCACCCCGCACTGTTCTATTCTTAGTGGTGTGAGGCTATATATAATATCAAAAATCCCAGCTATGAGATTAGATGGAATCCATATTCATCTACTTCCTACTGGTGACACTCAGGCATCACTGCATCTAAATTGTGACTCTACTGCCTTTACATATCCAGTTTAGCACATACAGACATTAATGGACAAGACGCAAGTCTTTCAGCTCAATTTCTACCAAGTCTCAAGCTTTAGAAAATAACTTAGTTATACAATCATCATCACAATAAAGAGTTCCCAAATAATGAGAGTAACTCAAGTAAATTAGTCTACCAAAGCAAAAAGAATCCAATATCTTATCTGCCGACATCAACTTTTAGTTCTTGGAATGTAAAATACAGAAAGATATGAATAGGCACAAATTGGCCGTCATCTAGCTTCAGATAAGAAGCAAAGGGTTCTTTCATATCTTCACCATTCAAAGTGCACACGGTATGTGAGCAAGCATAAAGAAGAAACAACCTCATCCAAGTTCTGTACCATTTTCCCAAGATAAGCTGTTACAAGATAAACTCTGAAGTCCATGCAAGGTGAAATTCTTGCCAAGTATAGAAAATAAATATTCGCTTAACTCGATGGGCCTGGAGGAGCACCACTGCTTCCTAATCCCATCTTCTTCCCTAACAATGCAAGCTGCTCAACAAACTCACCTCCTGTTACAATTTCAGTTGTCCCATATATAATATGTTTTGCTGGCTGCTGGCGTTGTGCAAGCTCTTGCAAGCTTCCATACTCTACATAATTTCCACCGCCAATCATGAACACTATAGCTTCTTTAAATGGTCCTTTCAGGTGGCCGCTACTTGACCCAGAGCTTGATTTTGGAGCACGAGGATCGAAAACAAGATAAGAGTCAATTTCAGGATTCGGCTTCCCCTCCATCAATGCTTCGACTGTTCTTGCCACAGCCAACTGATGATCACTAGACAATAAATTCTTCACACCAGCGGTTACAGCACTGATTGACTGCCCATACAATTTCTCGGCCCAATCAACAATGTTGCTCCTGCTGGCAGAATTTGCAGATGCTAAGGAAACATTTAATGACTTTATTTTCTTTACATACTGAAACGCACTAGTGTCAACCTCAGACTCCCTCAATGCTCCTTCAACCATTTCAACTTCTGACTGAGGAATGCTTTCAGTAGAAATAAGGAACATGATAGCAAATCTAAGCTTATCCAACTTATTCCCTTTTCCCTTGAGCACTCCAAGAAGCTCATTCCGATCAATGCCACCTCTGAGCATCATGTCATTCTCCTTTTTGGCATATGAATCTAGAGATCTTTCCTTGATCTCACCCAATAACACAGTGGCAATGTTGGTGTGCTTGTCGATCACCTGCTTCCTCTCAGTCAACTCTGGCAGTGAGTTCACTGCGTTCATTAAATGCTTAGTGTTGCCAATCAGATCTGTGCCATCAAACTCAGCGCCGCCACTCCCACCAGTCCTCCTGTTAACCTCCTCAACATCCTTCTTATACTTATTCAATTGAGTCTCAATCTCCACAGCTACCTCCGGAAACTCCAATGAACCATTTGCGGTCCAGAAAGGATCAGATCTATCCAATTCATAGGACTTCATCCCAGCTTTCTCCCCTTGAACGGTCAGCCTATTCAACCTTAACCCAAGCACATCATGAATGAGTGGCCTATACCTAAAATCATGCTGTATGGCAACAGACAACTCGAAGTTCCTATCAAACAAACACAAAATGGGCCTCTGGAAGGAGGTAGCAAAATGGCCACCTTCAGTAAACAAATTGTTCTTGGCTAACAAATGATCCCTCAAGCGCTGATCCAACAAGGATGCGACCATTTCAGCAGGGCCACCACGGGGGCACCTAATAATGGGAACAACAGAAAGGGTGACCAAGACACAGAACAACCCACTAACAATTTTGTCAATAATATCCTCAATATCTTTATCACCAGCAGAGGGATCATTCAACTGAACATAACAATTCTTATTTGCAAGCGAAAACAAATTATCCTCTAAAGTAACAAACTCCAAATACTGATCGTGGACTTTAGCAATCCTCTGAATGGAGTCGGAATTAATGGTACCTGAGGCAAGATCCTCGAGCAAAGGGCGGGGAATGGAAGAAGAGAAATTGAGGTGAAAAGAATCGTAGAGCGATGCGGAGGCGTCGTTGATGATGCGTTGGATGTTGGGGGGAGTGGGCTGGACGAAGTAAACGGCGGGGACATCAAGGACGGGCTTGCGGTCCTTGTCGATGAGGAAGTAGAGGGTAACGCCGTGCTTGCGGAGGTCCTTGACGTGGATCAGCGGCGACAAAATGTTTTGGCAGAAGCGGTCGTAGATCAGGATCTTGTATACTTCCTCGTCGGCGGTGCCGGAGACACTTGGTTGGTTCAGATTCAACATCCGAATTATGCACTCTGCCACACCACACCCCAATTTTTAAATAACAAATCAAATCATATGCACAGATGTGTATGTAATTGAGATATAGTGAGAGGGAAAGAGCAATACTTACCGGTTTGCTTTTGCCGGAGATTGAGTGCCATTGATTTGATTTGATGCTATGCTAAACTGATAGTTGCAGATTTGTAATTTTGGAACTCTTCCTCTGTTTTTGTGTGTGTGTGTCTATCTGTGAAAGTGAGGGGAGTTTGCTTGGTTGGGTGGGTGTTTTGGGGGTAATAAATTGTAGAATGGGGGAGAACGAAATGTTGTACCTTGTATTAAAATAATTGTACCCCGGGGTGTTTGTGTTTGATTTCGTGGAAAGGATTAATTGAGTACTTAGATTATGTTCTGTTTAACTTAATTGTAAAATTTTAGTTTTTTGATCATTAGTATTTTTATAATAAAGGTTTTATTAAAAGTGTTATTAAATAAAAGTTATTGACTATTTGACATGTGTTAAGTCACATTGAGTTTTTAAAAATTTTGAAAGTATTATCAGATTTTAAAAAATATTGAGGGGTATATTTGAGAACAAAGAAAATAAAAATAATTCTCCATATTATGTAAAACAGTTTCACAAAAGTCTTTTTTGAAAAGTTTCAATTTAAAGTTTATCATTTTTTAGTTTTTTTCAACTTTAATTTTTGCCTAAAAATACTTTAAAAAATAGGTCAAACAAGTTAGTTTAGCTTCTAAACTCTTTTACATAATGCGCAAAGCTATTTTTTTTCTCAAATATACCTCTCCATATTTTTTAAAGTCCGATATTATCCCCAAAACTTTTAAAAACTCAACGTTGTTAAACACAAGTAAATAGTTAACGACTTTTATTCAACAGCACTTCTAACAAAAACTCTACACTAAAAATTCTACAGCTCAAAAGCTAAAAATTTACAAATAAGTCAAACAGAGCTTTAATCCTTAACGTTGATACATTATTCCAATTTAATCTCTATTATTTATAATAAATTCATAGTAGTTCTCAATTTGGGGTTTTGTTTTGGATTTCTTTGGTTTGTTGGCGCGTTTGTGTTGTGTTTGTGCTAGTTTGGTTTCATTTTTTATGTTGTTATGGCTTTTTCTGCTTGCAGTTATTTGGGTCAATAAGTTCCAACTTTGGGTTTTGGAGCCTTCTTTGGTCGTTTCAGTGGCTGCTCGCAGTTCTCCTTCTAGTCGGTGCTTGCGAGTCTTTCTCCTCTCTCACCATCCTTGATGACCACTGTTTTTGGTTGTGTTATTCAGAGGTTTTAGGTGGACTACATTTTCACGCTTGAGCTCTGTCGCGTGAGCGACTTTTGGAGTCTTCTGCGGTGTGTTACTTCTGGAAAGGTAGCGTATCTCGTAACTCATGCTTTGTCTTTGCTTGTTGTTGGCGGGTTTGTTCTAGTGCTTTTGGTGATTGTGTAGGTTTGGGTTGTAGTGTTTTTTGACCTCTACGGTCTCTTCATAGGCCGCTGATGATATCGTCGGTGGTGGTATTGTCTATGTCAACATCGTTGTTCACCGTTAGAATTAGGGTTTGTGTAGTTGGGCTTCGGGTCATAGGCCCAGCCCCTTATCTTTTGCTTTAGTTTGTTTGGGTTGGGCTTTGACGTAGGCCTGTGTCTGTATTCATTTTCTCCTCCTTGTGCTATAGTGTTTTGGCCCTTTTGGTGTATCTTTTAATTTTGTGTTAATACAAGTGTCTTTCCGGCAAAAAAATAAATATTATTTAATTTAGTTTTGTGTTAAAGGGTGAGATTTAATAGACATGTACAATATTTTAGGGGTACAATAATTAATCCTTATTGTTTTATAAAATTCAATTTCATGTCCAAATTTTATAAATTTGTGCAAATGGTTCTTATTATTTTTCAAAAAATTTAAATTTGCCTCTATTATTCAAAATTAGTCAATTTAATCTCTATTAATTTTTAAAAAAATTCAAATTCATCCCTATTATTCAAAATTAGTCAATTTACTTCCTATTATTTTCCAAAAAAAAACAATTCCGTCGCCACCTAAATTGAGTAAATTATTTTTTTTTTAGAACAATAAGGACTAAATTTATTTTTTTTTATAGAAATAATCGAGACTAAGTTAGCTTATTTTGTACAACAGCAACAAATTTAATATTTTTTTCAAAAATAATAGGAACTAAATTGACTAATTTTGAATAATAAGGACAAATCTAAAATTTAAAAAAAATAATAAAGACTATTTGTGAGTTTTTTTTAATAAATATTTTAATTGTCTCCACAACATCTCTGAATCCCCTTTCTTCTTATCTTTATCATTACATACCTACATACCACCACCACCACCACCACCACCATACCACAAACAATGCACACACACACACCCCTAAACCCGCACCACATAGACATATATATACAAACACACCTTGGAGGAAAAGGAAATCCCACGAGTTGGGTACGCATACAAACACCTTATGTATATGTACACACAATACACACATACACGATGTACACACAGTCTTGCAATAAGGGGTTTGCGACTAGTGGGGTGCGGGGTTTGCGACTAGTGGGGTGCAGGGTTTTGGGGCTATTGGAGGTGGAGGGTTTGGAGCTATTTTGGGGAGAAGGTGAAGAGGGAGGAGTGTAAGGCTATCATCAATGGGGAGCTCTAAAATTTATTTCTTTCTATTTTTTGGTATTTTTATACTTTTTTAGAGCCCCATACCCTAAAAAGTAGCACTATTCATGAAAAAAGTACGTAGGGTCCACCACTTTTGGATTAAAAGATGCCAAAATAGAGTCCCAGGCTCCAAAATATTCAGCAATTAAAAAAGTACAAAAATGTCAAAAAATAAAAAGTTTTATATTTTAGAGCTCCCATTAAGCTTGCCCTAAGGGGGTTATGAGTTTGGGGTTTGGGGTTTGGGGTTTGGGGGTGGGGGGCAAGGTAGCCGGTGACAAGTCGGGGTTCAAGTGGACCAAGGAAAAAAAAAATAAAAGTTAAAGTGGGGACAAAATTGTAATTTAGTTATTTTTGCAAAGGTAGTTTAATAATTTAACAAATTTTCTGTTAAAAATTTAACAATATGGACTAATTTGACCATATTTGGAAAATATTAAGACCTATTTAAATAATTTGAAACAATAAAAACTAATTTAAAATAAAAACATGTTAACATTGAGTCAGTTGATAGGTAATAGCTTGTGAGTTAACAAGTGCAACCTTTTTTTTTTTTTTTTTTTTGAAGTATGCATGTTCCTTTAGCCTTTCTATATTCTGCATCACCCAAATTTCTGCAATTAATCCTCGTGAAAATATGTACCAAGGTTTGCCGCCTGTTTGAAAACAGTTTTTTTGTTTTTGTTAAGAAGAAAACAAAAAGATCTTGCTTGGCATAACTTGTTTTTAGTAATTGTTTTTAAAAACTGTTTTGAGAAATGTGTTTTCAAGAACAACAAAACCAAAACACATTTTTTTATGTTTTCATGTAATTTTGTTCTCTTCCTCCACCTCTCTAGCCCTCTATAACTCATTTCCTCCGACTTTTTAAATTAATTATTATTAGATAATTTAATAATTAAAAATATTTTCAAAATAATTAAAAATTAACTACTTTTAATTGATCATTTAATTTAAAAATATTATTTCAATTTAATTGACCATTTAATTCAAAAATATTAATTTAAAATTTTAAAACAATTAATTTAATAGTTAAAAATTAACTCATGTTAATTTCATTTTACTTAATAATTAATTTAAAAATATTAATTTAATAATTAAAAATTAATGAATTTAATAACTAAAAATTAACTAATTCTAATTTCAATTCAATTGATAATTAATTAATTTTATTTAATAATAAAAATTAACTAATTTTAATTCCAATTTAATTAATAATTATTTAATTTTATAAACATCTAAAATAAATTAATTAAAAATTTAAAATTCCAGTTAATGAAGTTAATTAGTTAGAAATTATCTAAAATTATTAAATAATAAATTATAAAATAATTAATTAATTCAATAAAAGAATTTAGAGTTTTATAAAAGAAAAAAAAAATTCGTTCATATAATTTTGAGGGTATCTTAATTTTAAACACTTGTTCATAAAACAATTATACTCGAACAAGTTTTTTATTTTTTTTGTTCTTAAAAACTTTTTTAAAAAACTGTTCTAGAAAACTGTTTTACAAAACAAAACAAATCAAAACACTTCCAAACAATCCAAGTTTTTGATCAATTTCATCAGTTGTTTTCGTTTACTTGTTTGAGCATTTGTTTCTTTTATACCATATTAACTTACCACTGTTATTTAATTATTTGTTTCTTTTCTGAGTAGAGCAAGCGTTCTTCCTGTGTAAAGCTGGAGTTTCTTTATCTTATCACAGTAATGGGTTGCTTTATTAGCTTTAGATGGACTCGAAGTAAAACATCAAAGATATTCCTCAAATAAACATCGTATATGCGCATAATGCTTAACATTCCCTAATTTGACAATCTTAATTCTCAGCACGCAATTGCCAAACAAACTCATAATGTTGATTCAGGTTTCCTCAACAGAGGTTTTTCAATTCAGCCATAGAAAACCAATTACAAGTCTTATACTATAATAGGAATGCTTATAGAATTTCATTCCCTTTGCCAGGGAAAAACCTAATTCTTATTGTAATAATTCCCAGATCAAGCTGTTACCACACATTATTCAGGACAATATCATATTCTCAGAAATACCGCAGCATAGAGAGAAGTGTATCAAAAAATCAAAATTAATACAAGAAGAATGATGTGTATCGAATCTCTAGCAAGCGTGATAGTTCCGCTCCATTTGCTAACTTGAGAAACTAGCTCATTCAATCCAAATTTGCAATAACAGCATCCGCAACTTCTTGAGTGGTGCTGTCTCCACCAAGATCTTTTGTCCAGTGTTTGCCCTCAGCAATCACGCGCTTCACTGCAGTTTCTAGTCGATCAGCAAATGAAGGAAACTGAAGGTGTCTCAACATCATGGCTGACGAAAGAAGTAAAGCCACAGGGTTTGCCTTCTTTTGTTCTACCATCTTCTCATTTCCTACATTTCCTGCTGAAGCGCCTTGCTCAAAAACAGCATGATCAGCTCCCACGTTTCCTGAAATCAAGAAAAGCCATTTTTTGAGTAATTCGTATGTCAACTGTGTACTACTGTACTGAATCAACATATGGGCTTGGAAACAACACTGCTCGACGTTTGAACAGTATTCTATTTTTAATTGACAAGTACCTCCTGGCATGACACCTGTGCCTCCTGCAATACCAGCGGCCGTATTTGCCACCAGGTTCCCATAGAGATTGGGAGTAACCTACAAAAAACAATTCTTCACTCATTTAACAAGCTCATAGATGGTATAGGTCGATAAAACAAATGGTTTGTTTCAGCCAATAATGACACACTTATAATTATAAATGAGATATCACGTGTTCTTGACACCATCTTCTTTTTGAGCAGCAGTCCCTCCAGGCTCCAATAGAAGAAGAGGTAGAGAAGGGAACATCAGTAGATGATTTTAGCCAATAATCAAGTCCAGGCATGCATCCGTTAAGTATAGCCTCCCACAATAAGCACTAACCAGTGATGGAATAAAGATGGTGAAGATAATAGGAATTCAATTTGGAGTTCCATTTATTTATTCTTGTATCTGCCAAAACTCAGTACTTGTTATGTTTGCCATATTTCTGTGTAGAAAGGAAAGATGCAATACATATATTTCTAACCAAAAAAAAAAAATTCATCTGTGAGTAAACCTCATGAATCATTCAACGGTTCCACCTCTTTCCACTGAAAATAATAAAAGTAGTCTGTATATTCAAAAATCTTACCCCCATCAAAGGTTATATAAGGGAGTTTTGAGTCCTTAGCATTACAAGACGTGAAAGACTTACTACTCTTGCGCCCAATTACATGTCGACATCAGTTTGTCTTAATATATGTCCCTTGATTCTTAGACTAGATGAAGATGCTTATACATACTAGAATTAAAATTTACAAGGACAAGACAAGATATGACAATTACTAAAAATAAGAAAAAAAATAAAAATAGATGATGCCGTACCATAACATCAAATTGCTCAGGCTTGGAAACAAGTTGCATGCAGCAATTGTCCACAATGATCTCATTGTACTGGATACTAGGATACTTGCTAGCAATCTCACGACAGGATTCCAAAAAGAGACCATCGGCAAGTTTCATGATATTAGCTTTGTGCACAGCAGTGACTTTCTTTCGATTGTTGAGGTAGGCATACTCGAATGCATACTTTGCAATGCGTTCTGAGCAGAACTTTGTCATCACCTAACAATTACGGTTAGATGAGAAATAGAAATAGAAATAGAAATAGAAATACTTAAAAAAGGGTAATTATTATTCTTAGTAAAACCTTTTCGACTCAGGAAATTATTCCAGATTAATTGCGTTTAACATTCTTTTTTATATATTTTCCTTAAAATTACTTGCGAGTAAAAAGAAAGAAATAAGAATGGGGATGCCTACCTTAAGGCTTTCGACAACGCCAGGAACGACCTCGTGCTCGAGGCCAGAATACTCGCCTTCAGTATTCTCCCGAATGACAACAATGTCAACATTGTCGTGGCGGGTGGGGAGTCCCTGAAGATTAAAGCAATGGACAAGAGAAGCGTAGAGATCGAGCTCCTTCCTCAATTGAACATTAAGAGAGTGGACACCACCGCCCACAGGAGTCTTGAGTCCACCTTTAAGGCAAACCTTGTTCTTCCTTATGGAATCTATCACCTCTTGAGGCACGCTAGTCATGTCACCCTGTATGTTGTACTTCTCGAAATAAACAGGCGCGTGCATTGCCTCCATCACTTGTTCCACCGTCCCCGTCACCAGTGGCCCTATGCCGTCTCCAGGTATCAGCGTTACGGCCCTTGGTGCTCCGTCACCCGGTCGGGGCATGTACGTCACCGATCGGCTCCATGCCAGACCCAGCCTCGGATCCGATGCGCTGCGCCTGCTTCCTTGTAGCTGTTTCAGGATCGACAATGATCGTCTCGCCATCTTTCTCGATTTTATTTCGTTGACTTTTTCGAAGGGAAAATTAGGTTTTTGACTTGGTTATGGTGACCAGAACAGAAGCGAAGAGATGAGCAGCCAAGGCCAAAGCCATGAAAAAAAAAAAAAAAAAACGAGAGAATATAGGAGAGGAAAAGGGACCGAAAAAAAAAAAGGAAATTAATTGTTCCCTTTGCAGTGATGCCCCCCTACCTTTTCAATTTTTTATTCTATTTGGCAGGGCATCTTTTTGCCCTATTATATTATGGAAGTGCTTTTTCTTCTTTCTTTTCTCTTTTTCGTTTTTATAATGAAAATAGAACTTAATTTCATTTATCAAATCACCACTCTGATCACTGGTTCCACGCCAAACGTTTGTGACTAACACGAACAAGATTGCATTTTATTCATTGTAAAACTATTAATATATAATGCAAATTCTGGAAGATATCTAGTTGTGTATCCGTGTTACTTTTGTATTGTTTTTTCTTTTTACTTTTTTTTTTTTTTTTATGGATGATCCTACGTTATCTTCTTTAATATCTTTTTGTTGATTTGCTATAACGGATTTAAAATTGTCTTAGTTTTGTATGTCTGATCCAAGATCTCCTTGGTCTATGGGTTTTTCTTGATTTCAGTGTTTTATTTTTTTATTCGATTGTATTAAAAAATCCACCATTTGTTTTCCATTGATGTTTTTATTTGCACCAACATTTTTGTTTCTATTCGAATTTAAAAGAAGTAATTTGCTTGGGCTAGAGGATCGGTCTAGCAAAAAGCGATGAGCTCGCAAGAGCTAAATCACAATTTCCGGGCATTGACATGAGGCTGTCTCTTTTCAATGCTGGGAGTGAAGCCAGCCTTGCAGGAGCTATCTATTCCATTAGGGAGATGGCAAGCGGAACCCATCCAAACTCATAGGCAATGACATTTTCGAGCTACCACATTCACGCATGCCGCGGGAGATCCTATGCAGTTTCTCCGGTCTACTTGTTCAAGCAAGCATTTGCAAGCGATCAAGACGTACATCGTTCAAGATGTCGCTCACTTTCTTAAAGAAGGGGGACCGGAGTCAACCTTACTCCTCTCATTTGAATTAGAGGTCTTACGCTTTTACCACTATGCATAGGGTCTCACATCCCCTTCACGAAAAATCAAGAAAGGCGCATTTCCCCTCCTGCCCATCTAGAGGTGCATAACCATCTAGGAACATATCCAAAGGGGTAAAGAGATAAGTCAATGGAAGAAGTATAGCTAAAGTGCTAATCATTATTTAACAAATCGTTTGGGAATTCTATCCTCTTGTAGGATTCAAGTGAGTGAAAGCTATATTCTTATGTATTTTTACAAATTTAGATGGGTATAAATGTTACATTTTTATGTATTATTATCAAACTTGATTAGCTTAGTAGATATATTTTTACAAGACTTAATTGCCTTATTGTGCACTTATATTTGACTCTACAAACACGAGGGTGAAACTTATAATCAATTAGTACGAATGTAATTTTAGAACTAAAACTCATAAGTTTAGGAGGTTAAAAGTAAAAACAAGGATCTTGAAGAAGTCACAAGTATCAAAATGTTAAGTTGGAGTTTAATTAGGTTTAGGAAATTTTACATATTTGTGTTTGAAGGATTTGATATTACTTTGGAAGCAAGTATGCATGTAACTCATCTAGTTAAGATTTCAAAATGAAAACTATTTTTAATTCTTTTGGAAAGATGTTGCTAAAACCTAAAATTTGTTTTAGCTAAGACTTTATTGTTTACCTTTATTCAAAGCAATTTCAATGAAAAATAAAAGTTTGTTTTTCTTGTTTCTAATCTTGTATTTTCAAAGTTATATATGTACAATTATTATTTTTATTTAATTTCTTATCATGTATTCTTTGATGAAATTGAATTGTCAAACTGATTTATGAATTCTTTATATATTTTTTATTGTATTTGTTTGCATGACATGTTAAATTAAATTATAAAATTTGAACTTTGAAAGAAAAAGTTTATTATAAATTTGTGTATGCCGTCATGCGCGTAACTTGAAATTCTTTGTATTCATAAATCTTTGTACGATTTGACCTATTTGACTGGCATTGGCTAATTTAGATAAATTTTGTTAATTTGCATGCTTTGATCAATTTGTTTTCAAATTTGATATTAAAACTATTTTTTCTTAAACAAAAAGTTTTTGAATTTTGTTTTAAATCATGAAGTTAAGAAAGTTATGAAGTGCGTACTTACATTGTAACACACCTTTTTATAATTTATATAAAAAATTTACACATTAACGAGTTTATAGAGCTCTGGTTACTGATTTCATCACTGATTCACTGTAGATTAATTTCTTCAAGTTCATGTGAAGCCATTGTTCCCACGTCCAATGCATCCCCTGGACTTCAACGTTGCCGCCGTCAACAAGTTGATACCAAACTAATTTGTTGTGCATTTGGGCAGAACCAAAATATATACTCTGTTGTCAAACAAACCACTCCACATTCACGACATGCCACAACATAAGATAAGTCACGATGAACTAATTGGTCGCCAGATGGTAGATTGTGCTGTACCTTTTTAATTTCCAAGTAAAACTGCGAATTCGTTGAGTACACCTCAACTAGAAATAACATGAATGAATAGAGTTTAAATTCGATTTCAACGAATATATGATCTGATTAATTATAAATCCGTTACCATTTGTAACTGATGATGGTGGACCTCGAGCTGAGATAAGATACCCGCACCGAGTTGAGTCTGGCTAACCCAAGCCAAGGCTAATTCAGTCAGCTAATGACCAACTTGGATGCTGATCCGATCTCATCCTGACCCAAGAAAACTCCGACCTCTGCGCCAGCTATTCTGATGGGACATAAAGTTGGGCCGCATTAAATATTGTCAGATCCTAATTTAGTATAAATAGAGCTCTACCCTTTCATTTCTGAGGTAACTCATCATTAAATGCTCTCAACTACTTCGCCAGCTCAGACATACTAATCATTCGCACGCTTGAGGGAAAAATCCGGGTCATCACCCCGCCTTTTCCTTCATTTTCTTTGTGCAGGTCAGGTAGCCGACCCGAAAATCCAAGTCAGGAAACCGACCCAGAATTCCAGCTCAGCAGGAGTAGACTCCCCACCTCAACCGCGAGATTCCCAACCCTGACAGTTTGGCGCTGTCTGTGAGGAAGAGAGTTCTTTCTATCACTCTTCTCACCACTCATTGAGAAACTATCATGATACAAACTAGAACCCATGGCGCACTGGTGGAGGACTCGCCTAACCCGGACGGGGACCTCGAAACCACGTAGGTGCCTAGTCAAGACCCAACTCAAACCCACTTTGGAACGAGCCAACGTATACACTTAGCCTCATAAATCAACCCATCAACAGATAAAGACCTCAACTCTAGCCTGTCACCAGAGATGAGGATGATGCTCAGGATGTTTGAGTAACTTAAGGAGCAGGTAGCCAGGCTAGCCGCGGAACCCCCGGCTCTACCAACAGTTACTCTGTAGCCCACGCGTCCACAGTTCTACATCCTAGTCCCAAGGCAAAAACGGGCGCAAGAAGGAGAGGGCTTCCTGGAACCGATAGCGGGACCTGAATAGGCGAGAAAAAAAAGGGCGGCACACGCCGACCCTGAGTAGGCCAAGACCGCGGCTGCCATAGCCAAGGTCATTAACCAGCTCAGTGTAAGCCCTCTCTCTCCCGAGGTACTGGCCACGCCACTGTCCACCGATAACCGGATGCCCAACCTGGCAGTCTATAATGGGGATGGAGACCTAGCCAGCCACCTGCTCAACTTTGATCACCATATGACTCTGCATGATATGACCGACCTCATGAAGACGAAGACATTCCTGATCACCCTGGTTGGCAATGCCTTGGACTAGTTCCAAAAACTTCATCCCGGTTCTATTGCAAGTTTCTATCAGCTGGCTGAGGCTTTCTTGTCCCGCTTTGCGGGAAGCTGACGTGCAACCTGCTACACTTTAGCATTGCTGTCGATGAAGCAGCATAGAGGGGAAAGTTTGAGGGTTTACACAACCCGATTCAATGAAGAGTCCCTCAGAATCCTCAACCTGGAGGACTCTATGGCATTAATGGCTTACCAAAGTGGGCTCAAGTCGGGCCCCCTCACATCCTCCTTGGCTATCGACCCCATGGATACCGTAGCCAAGCTGATGGTACAGGCAGAATGATACATATACTCGGAAGAAATCTATCAGGCGAAGAGGGACGATGACAAGGAGAAAGAAGCCGGGAAGAAGGGAGAGACTTCCCGAGGCCAACCTGGGAGTAAGGCCCAAAATGATTGAGGCAAGCAGCTTTAACAGCCGAAACAGAACCCCCGGTTCACCATGTTCACTCCCCTTAACATTACCAAGGGAGCAAATCCTGATAGAGATCCAGCACCAGAACTACCTACCTCCAGCGCCGAGGATGAAATGCCGACCTGAGAAGCGCAATAGGACCAAGTATTTCTGCTACCATATGGATTACGGCCACACCACTGAAGAGTACAAAGATTTAAAAAATGAGATCGATGCACTGATAGCCCGGGTTACCTCCGGAGGTATGTAGATCAACAGCCGACCCAGAGTCACGATCAAAGAGATAGAGAGAGAAGTCCACCCAGGCGCCAGGCTGGGGGCGGACGTTTGGTTGTGATCGAGACCATCGCAGGAGGATTGGCATTAGGTGGGGAGACCTCGATTGGCAGGAAAGGTTATGTTCAGGCTGGAAGGGGTATGGGCCGGTGCGGGGTTCGGTCCCGGAGATGGAGGAGCTCACTTTCTCCTCAGAAGACTTGGAGGGGGTGATATTACCCCATGACGACCCATTGGTGATCAGGGCTGAAATAGCCAACTTCACTGTGAAGAGGCTAATGGTGGACACTGGGAGCTCGGCAAAAGTCCTATTCCTGAGCGCATTTGAGCAGATGGGGTTGGACATGAGCCGACTCAGGCCATTGAGGGGCACCTTAGCTGGTTTCACCGGACAAGCCCACCGAGTCGAAGGGGTTATCAACCTCCCATTGAAGCTGGAAGACGGAGATAGGCGGGTTTCGATGCAAGCCAACTTCAATGTGATGGATTGTAACTCCACTTACAATGGGATCTTAGGTCGGGTGGCACTCAATCATTTCAGGGTCATTCCTTCAACTTACCATCAGGCCTTGAAGTTCTCGACCCCAAGCAGTACATCCACCATCCGAGGAGCTCAGCTCTCGGCTCGGGAATGTTCTGAAAACTCCCTCCGCCCCAAATATCAGGTTGGTTGGGGACCAGATTTGCCCAAGGAGAAGAGGGATGCAAGAGAGGAAGCCCAGCTGAAGACCTTCAAGAGGTGGAGCTCTTCGATGAAACAAATAGAGCGAAGATCGGGAGTGGACTCTCTGATGACCTCAAGAAAGGTATAAGCCAATTTCTTCTGAAAAATGAACACATATTTGCACTGTATGCTTCTAACATGACAGGTATTGACCCGGGTGTGATTGAGCATCACTTGAATGCCGACACAAATCACTATTCGGTAAAGCAGAAGCGCAGGCACTTCCATTATGATAAGCAACAAATCATAACAGAAGAGGTTGATAAGTTGGTGGACGCTGGCCACATAAAAGAAATTCAATACCCGACTTGGTTATCCAATGTGGTACTAGTGACCAAGTCCTCAGACGGATGGAGATTGTGTATTGACTTCACCGACCTCAATAAAGCTTGCCCCAAGGACTGATTTTCCCTACCTCGGATTGATCAAATGGTGGATGCCACCTCCGGGTTCGAGCTACTTTCTTTTATGGATGCCTTCAAAGGCTACAACCAGATTAAGATGGCTCTTGGGGACAAAGCAAAAACTGCCTTCACTACCGATAAAGGTATCTACTACTATAAGGTTATGCCTTTTGACCTCAAGAATGCTGGAGCCACCTACACTCGGATGGTGAACAAGGCATTCAAGAATCAGATTGGCTAAAATATGGAGATCTATGTAGATGACATATTGGTCAAAAGCAGGAGGGCGGAAGACCATGTGACCGACCTGGCAGAAGCCTTCGCCGTAATGTAGTACTTTGGGATAAAGCTAAACTCGAAAAAGTGCGCATTCGGCATCAAGGCGGGAAAGGTTTTGGGTTTCATGGTCGTGGTCTGGGGAATAGAAGCTAACCCAGAGAAGGTTCAGGTGATACTTGACCTGGAACCACCAACTTGCGTGAAAGACGTCTAGGTGCTTGCAGGCAAGGTTGCGGTGTTGAGCAGATTCATGTCCAGGTCGGCTGACAAGTGTGCTCCTCTGTTCAAAATATTGAGGAATCCTAAGAATTTTGAATGGACTATGGAATACCAGAACGTTTTCCAAGTGATGAAAAAGTATCTAGCTTCGCCCCCCGGGCTATCCCGACTTGAGGTGGGGGAGGAGCTGGTACTATACTTGGTATGCTCAGGGACAGCAGTGGCGGCGGCACTGGTCTGCGAAGAAGGGAAGGAGCAGAAACCGGTCTATTATGTCAGTAAGACCTTGCAAGGGGCCGAGGCGAGGTACTCCTCCTTGAAAAAACTCGTCCTCGTGCTCATCACAGTGGCAAGGAAGTTCAAGCCATACTTTGATGCTCACCCAATTAAGGTCATGAGGGACACCCCGCTCAGGTCCATTATGCACAAGCTGGAGGCGTTAGGTAGGCTGTTGAAATGGGCAGTTGAGCTGAGTCAATTTGACATCACCTACCAACCCAGAACAGCCATCAAAGCCCAAGTCATCACAGACTTTGTGGTGGAATGTACTGGCCGCACCGAGCATAACCCGGAGGATGTGTGGAAGGTCCATGTGGATGGGGCATTAGGGAAGTCTGGAAGCGGAGCCGGAATGGTCATCCTCGACCCGACCCTGCATGAGTACCAATACTCCCTCAAGTTCGCCTTCCTGGCATCCAACAACGAGGCTGAGTACGAAGCAGTGATCGTGAGATTGAAAATTGCGGCTCAGCTTGGGGCACAAACAATTGACCTGAGAACCGACTCTCAATTTGTTGCTAGTCAGATATCAGGAGAGTTCGAAGCTAAAAACAATGCTATGCTGGCCTACCTCAACAAAGTTAAGGATTTGACATCAGGGCTCAAGAGGCTCACGGTGCAGCAAATCCCGAGGGAGGAGAATATGAAGGCTGACGCTCTGTCCAAGTTGGCCTTGGGCGGGAGTTGACCTGCACTAGTCCATATGGAAGAAGTCTCCGAACCAAGTATCCAGTTGAGGAGGCAAGCCGTAGCCGAGCTCAATTTAAGCCCAGATTGGACCAAACCAATCATGGACTACTTGGAGGGAGGAATGACCCCGGAGGATGAAAAGGTAGCTTTGAAACTCATGAAACAAGCCTCAAGGTTTGTCATAATAGCTGGGCAACTTTACAAGAGAGCCTATACTTGGCCTCTCTTAAAGTGTGTTAGGCCCAATGAAGGAAACTATGTAGTCGGAGAGATCCATGAGGGGTATATGGAAACCACTTGAGTGGTAAGGCTCTAGCTCGGAAGGCATTGAGGCAAGGCTATTTTTGGCCAACTTTAGAACAAGATGTCAAAGAGTATGTAAAAAAGTGTGATACCTGCTAAAGGTTCGCCAATATACAGAGAAAGCCTGCAGTAGACCTGACAGTGATGATAAGCCCATGGCCATTCTATCAATGGGGTCTAGATATCATTGGCCCATTGTCAACTAGTGTTGTCCAAAAGAAGTACGCCTTCGTAGCTGTAGACTACTTCACCAAATGGCTTGAGATTGAAGGTGTTGCTAGAATAACAGAAAAGACAGCTTGGGATTTCATGTGGAAGAATATCATTTGTCGATTTGTGATGCCAAAGGTCATCATTACCGACCACAGCAAGCAATTTGACAGTGCATACTTTCGAGGCAAATGTGCGGAGATCGGGATCGACCTTAGATTCTCATCTATTGCTCACCCTCAAAGTAATGGCCAAGTTGAAAGGACTAACCAAATCATTTTGCAGGGCCTGAAAACCAAGCTGGAGGAAGCAGAAGGTCAGTGGGCATCGATTCTCCCCAAGGTACTGTGGGCTCAACAAACCACCACCAGCTCGGCAACGGGAGAATTGCTCTTCGAGCTGACCTTCGGTACTCAAGCAGTGCTGCCAGTGGAGATCAGGTCTCCGACCAGTAGAACTCTCCATTACAATCCAGTAATAAATGGAGCCCTAATCCGTGAAAAGCTCGATCTCGCTGAAGAGCTCCGAGCCAAAGCTCAGATCAGGATGTTGGCCAATAAAACCGCCATGCAAAAAGCATTTTCCAGGCAGGTCAAGCCTAAGCCTATTAAGGTTAGCGATCTCGTCCTCAAAAATGCCATCTTTTTACCGCGCTCTGGTAACAAGCTCTCCCCGACCTGAGAGGGACCGTACGAGTCGAAATCTCTTGTAACGGCCCCCGAGCCGAAATCTCTTGTAATGGCCCCCGAGCCGAAATATTTTGTAACGGCCCCGAGCTGAAAAATCTTGTAACGGCCCCTGAGCCGAAAGATCTTCTGTACAGAGGCCCTGAGCTGAAACTCTTCCTGTAATTGGCTCCCGAGCCCAAGTATTCCATGTACAAATTCAATACAATGTATTTTGTAAACCAGTGCGAAGTCCGACCCGGGCCCAAGCACCTCAGCTACTTAGCTATTGCAAACTCAGATTAACACGGTGGCCACGCTTAATTGCTAGATAAAGATAAGTAAACCAGCTCGGGTATAATCAATAATAATTTGATTTACTTTACCAGTTCGGATTAGAGTCCAACTCGGTATTAGCCGGCTTTAGGTCGGTATGTTAGTTTGGGTCTAAACTCGAACTCAACATTTGTCAACATTAGTTTGACCAATTTTAAATCGGACTGACGAGTCCAGGTCGGCGACAGGTATATGGTTGCCTAGTTAACCAGCTCGGATTAGGATGAAAACTCATTAATCGCGTCCAGCTTGGTTCTTACATTTAAATCAATTACTCGAGTTTGAAAAGTCCATTATTTTGGTTCGACCCCACTTAGTTGAGAAAATTTGCGAAAAAAATTACGCACGTACGGACTCAGACAAAACACAAATAAAGCTGAAAACATTCATTTCATTAATTTGGAAAGTACAAATTACAAAGCCCAACCTGGGCAAATTACAAAAGTCGTTTAGTTGCAGGGGCAGTGGCAACAGCGTCAGCTTCATCCCCAATCTGGTCCATGCCCTTCTTGACAAAGTCCATCACCTCCTGGGCTTGGGACTTGAGGTCGGCTGGAAGCTCAGGAACTTTCCAAAATTTTGGTAGTGGGGCCTCCAAGATTTCGATGTAATCATTCTTAGAGGCAGGAAGAAAGGTCTTTGCTCGCTCTCGAGCGGCGACCTAGCATCGGAAGTAATATTCCAGCTCGGCGAACTTGGCCATGACCCTGCCCTCTCTCTCCACCCAGCTCATTGCTGTGTCGTTGGACTTAAAGGCCTCCACCGCCTTCTCTCCATTCGCTCTGACCCGGTCGAGTAGTTCCTGGAACTTCGCCTCGGCCTTGCGGACATCAGTCTTGTAGCGTTCCACATCCTTGGCTGCAGCCTGACGTCGGGACTCTTTCGTCCGGAGCTCTTTCTTCAGCCGGTCGACCTCTGCGGCATCCTTCTTGTATCTCTTGGAGGCCTCCTCCTTTTGGGACTCAAGCTCGGCTCGGGCATCAGTGCATCGCTGCTCAAGCTCGACGCAGTAGGCCTGGACTTTAGTGAGGAGGCTGGGTACTAAAAGAACATGGGACTCCGCCTGCACAAAGGGCAACAGACACGGTCAGCTAAGCCGACAGACCTCACAATACACGTAATCGAGTACAACTTACCGTGATGACGGCCATCCTCAAGTCGAGTGAGAGCTGCTCTACTGGGACCCCTGCCAGCTTGGGGTCGCGGGCCAGCTTAGCGTTCTCCATAAAATCCTTGTTGGGATGGATCACCTCCGTAGCCTTGCCTTTCCCTGAATATTCTGCCCGAGGCCACTTCCTATTGTCAGGACAGGTTGCCGAGTACTCCTGCATCACCGCACCCAAGCTCGACCTCTTGGGCAGTAAAGACTCCGAGATACCCTTGGAAGTCACCTCGGTGCCGACCTCCTGAACTTTGCCGCTGAACCGCTTCCTCTGCTCTTGAGGAACGGCGGGACCAAAATCGGACCGAGCCGAGCCATCACCGCTAGCCTCGGCCCCCTTCCTCTTTTTCTGGGCATAAGTGAGCTTTCCAGTATCAGCCATGTCTGCAAAAAACAAAGGAAAGAGAGGTGAGAAATGACCAAATACTAACTGAAAAGAATAACGGTAGACAAGGAGAATGGGAGGTCGGGCATTGATCCTGCGAACTGACCCTCTTCTAAATTGGATTCCGCATCCTCTTTAGGCTCGGGAAGTAAATGGGGATGATTCCTTGAGAGGTCGGGTTCCCTCCCTAATAACCTTGATTTCCAGATCCTGTCCCACCTGAGCACGCTATCAATATTTATTAGCGTTCCCAGCTCGGGTCTCAGTACCCTAACCTCGACTAGTTCCGCGTCTGAAAGCTTGAGGTCGTCGTTCACATTCTTCTTTAAAGAGGGATTCCAATCCATTCTGCACCCTGGGTTCACAACCGGCTCCACCCAATAGTAGTCGTTGTGCCAACCCTTGTTGGAGGAATGCCATTTGGTGAATATGGCATTACTGCCCCGAGCTGCGAAATGAAACTACCCTAGCTGCTTCGGGTTGGGCTTGCACATAAAGAACTGCCTAAACCGATGCAGAGTCGGCTCTATTTCATTCTCGAGGCAGAATACATAAAAAGCCACCACTACGGCCCAACCATTGGGTGACATCTGACCTGGGCTAAGCTCAAAGTAGTTCAAGATGCTGGCAATAAAGTCGGGAAGTGGAAGCTGGATGACATCGAAGGCGAGGTCGTTGATAGTGAAGTGGTCGGATGGAGGATAGCAAGCGAATTCGTACCAACCCGAAACCTTCAACTTGTGGTGTCGGTCCACCGACCAATTCCTTAGTCTGGCGTTGGCCATCTACACAATAGAATGACACTCGCACTTACAACAGGCGAACAATTGCTCGATCCTCTTCCTCCGAGCCGACGAACCACTGGCCGTAGCCGAGTTCCAGGATCGGACTGCCCTCATCGGGATTGCTGCAATCAGCTCCGCCATGGAGGCTCTAGCTAAGTACTCCTGTGGTATCTCGATCCCCTCCAACCGATTTAGAGATGACCCATCTTCTTTATCTCCCACTTCTCCCAGATCGGCCAAAGGATCCTCCTCAGCCTCCTCCTACACCTGCCTGACGCCGATAACTTGGCAATCATCATCACTCTCCTTGGGCCCAGATTGCCGAGCTGATCCTTGAGACACACCGGTGCTGTCATCATTTTGACCTCTATCCGAGGTGGATTCCAAGGTTGACGGATTCTCGTCCCCTCTATAAGATCTCACCTCCATCACTTGGGAATCTTCTGACTTCGACCTCCCCATCCTGTCTACAAATTAAAATATATGCATAGGAATATCTAAAGGGAGTCAGGACGTACCTACCGCTCTAGTTGTGGAAGATGACCCGATCTAACTGCCTCCGACCTAATTGGCTCTGAGCTAATGGATCTCGAGCTGAACACACCGAGAAGATTGCTTGCTGAGCGAAAAATGTCCGACCACTCTGGTTGCCAACCTGAACGCTCCAAATTTTGTGATCAAAGTGTGAAATGAATCTCGAACTTTAGGGCCCTATTTATAGGCAACTCCAGTAACCGTCTCAGGAATCCCAAATATCGCATCTCGTCATAATTGCCAGGTGACGTGTCAGCCATCCGAAGGGCATGCGCCGTTGACGTGGCCATTCTCTGCCGAGGTCGGGCACCTCCAGCTCGGGAAAAACTCCCAAATCTAGATCTCACCCTCTCGATCTCGACTTAGGGAGAGATTGACGAGGGTGGATCCTGAGCTGAGGTAAGATACCCACACCGAGCTGAGTCCGGCCAACCCAATCCAAGGCCAACCCAATCAACTAATGACCAACTTGGATGCTGATACGACCTCACCCCGACCTTTGCGCCAGCTGTCCTGATGGGACATAAAGCTGCGCCGTATTAAATGCTGTCAGATCCGAATTTAGTATAAATAGAGCTTCACTCCTTTATTTCTGAGGTAACTCGTCATTAAATGCTCTCAACTACTTCGCCAGCTCGGACATACTAATCATTCGCACGCTCGAGGGGAAAATCTGGGTCATCACCCTGCCTTTTCCTTCATTTTTCTTGTGCAGGTCAGGTAGCCGACCCGAAAATCTAGGTCAGGAAGCCGACCCAGAATTCCAGCTCGGCAGGAGTAGCCTCCCAACCTCAACTGCGAGATTCCCAACCTCGATAGTTACCTCAACTTCTACACTAAATCCCATTCAAAGGTAATGACAAGTCATAAGCTAGCTATACAAAAAACTCTCCTTGTGGATCTTTGCTCTAACATATAAAGTCATTATTCTCATTATTAATTCTGGTCAACTCAAACAAGTTTTTGAGCTGGTAGAAGATCACGTGTATTTGAAGTTAAAACACTGTGATCGATCGGGAAAAGTTTTAAACGGAGTCATGGTAAAATGAGCGATTGTAATTTCCGCGCTACTTGTGTATCAAACGTGGTTTAATCAATTTTCCTTGAAAAAGAAGTGACTCAATCCATATGCAACATATAAATAGGTGATATTGAATTGCTAAATTATACAATTAGATACAAGTCATGTATATTCTTAATTCACATGATAATATTTTTGAATAATTTTACTCATAAATTGAAATGAATCGTAAGATACAAATCCGATCGATAGATCACCATGAATATATTTAAGGGTAAATAGCACCGTAGTCCCTTATGGTTTGCCAAAAGTGTACAATACCCCCTATGCTTTAAAAAGTGCACCATAACCCTCTGTAGTTTGAAAAATTAGCACACATACCTGTAATACCCGAGCCCGGAATGTGAAAATTTCTTGTTTATTATTTTGAAAATTATATTTTCTTAGATTCTTTGAGATTTAATTGTTACTTCTTTGCTGTCGTAACGTGTAACACCCCGATCCCTCTCGAGACCAGGAGTTCTATCAATCGATCTAAACACAACCCAAACTAAACTCGGGCATAAATTTTCAGGGAAAACGGACGAAGGCTCCCCTGTTTCTACACGAAATGTAAAACCTGCGACAGCATATAAGTGGACCAATACCATGTCCAAACATTCAACCACCTCAAGGCCATCCGAGCCTTGGTTCACAACAAGCAAATCACAAGTAAATATACATTCAAGCTTAGCAATTAAACTACACCAACCTATTTCATAAGCTAGACTATCATATCTTTCTATCTCTTTTCCTTTGTCGTTACAAATATACATTGAAGTTAAGATACATTAACTAAATACATAATATAATGAAACTTAAATTACATCCCCTTTACATTAAATACATATAATACATAACAGCATACATCTTTACAACCTTGACAACTCGAGTCACATAGGCACGCAAGACAACTCTTCAAGCACGGACTTTCACGAAATCACGAACTTTCCAGCTAACATGACATTTCCTGAAATGTGGTAGTGAGGAGTGAGTATACACAACACGTATACTCAGTGAGGGCGAGACAGATATCGAATTGGAGAGAAAGAAAGTCGTGCAATGCAAATAAGATAGTTAAGCAATATAACTGATAAATAAGCAATCAAGACAAACAATCAATACAATAAGCAATTACTGAAAGCATTAATACAACCATTCAAAGCTATACCACACTCTGAAGGCTATGGTTCACTCTTACGAGTAATATACCATTTCACGAGTGATACATCAATCTCGAGCTTGATGTTGACAACGATGACAATAAGCGCGCATCCACCTTATAACACCAGTTTGGAATACCCCGGGAGTAACCATCAATTCTACGACCCAAATCTCCCTGGGAGGCAACCCAAGCGAGAAGAGGGAATAGCTACGGAGCTAGAGCAACCAACACTGGCAGCCCGAGGCTACCCAGAGAGGCCCATCACTCACGTGCTGGACACTATGCAATGCAAGACTCGATACAAGGCGATAAACGAGCGATAAACAAGATATCAAGCGTTATCAACAATTGATAAACACTTCAATCAACAATCAACTCTAACAAGCGTAATAAGCATTATCAAGCATTTACAATCAAACAAGTAACAAGAACAACACCAATTAACCTTATCAAGCAATAACAAGGATCCTATAGGCATTATAAGCATTCTATAAGCAATATAAACATTCCATAAGCATTATAAACATTCTATAAGCATTATAAACATTCTATAAGCAATATACTAGGAAATCACACAAAATTCCAAAAATGACCCCAACTTTCAAAACGCTACTACTCTCAAACGAGCCACGAGCTTTGGAAACCGACTTCACCAATCCTCCTAGGTCACCATAAGGCACGTCTAAAGACCCTGAAACCCTACTTTACCCTAGAATTCACGCAAAGTCCCGATTTCTCCCTTTCCTCGTTTGAACTACAACTATACTAACCAAACACCTAACCAATGCCATAATCGCACCAAAAGTACTTCCAGGGCCTCCCGAAACAATGCCAGCACGTAAAACGAGAAAAAGCTAAACTCGACCTAAACCTCCCCGACCTTCACCAAGACGTTTTTCTCATTTTTTCCATTACGCAACCTAAACAAACCATGCATTTAGACATTCTAGCATACCTAGCACCTTTTTACATCAACAGAAAGTATAACAGCGCAATTTCATCGAAACGGGGGTTTACTATTCACTATTTACTATTCATTACACAATTTATATTTCAAATTCGATATTCAACCACAGAAAATGTTAAAAAACTATAACTACACGTTCTACAATTACGAGGGAACATTCTTTAAGCAATGAAATGGACAAAATAACAACCTACGGTTAAATCACAAAAATTAAAGTTTACATTCAATATTTTCAAATGCGCAAATAACGATGAAACCCTCACCTTAGACGCTCCTAGACGCTAGGAAAACCACGCTGGATGCCTCAGAAACAACCCCGTGCAAGCTCACGTGAAGATTTGAAGATTTGAAGGTTGAAATCTTTTTTTTTCTTTTTCTCCTATGGTTTTGGCCCTTTCTATATTTTTTTTCCAGATTTTCGCATGTTTATGTAATGTATTATGCATATATAAGATGACAAATGGTCAAAGCTTCGGTCAACCCGCTAACCAAAACAGCTATGCGCAACCTTACGAAAACGGCCATAACTTCTTCTAGAAAACTCCAATTCACGAACGGTTTGAAGTCTCAAAAACTAGACTCATAGAGCTTTCCAACCATATATAATTTGCTACCTAAATATTCGCCAATTGGTTCAGATTTAATTCCAAAATTGACCCAAAATTTGACTAACTTAACATTGCATTTTTTTTATTTCTAATCCCAAGTTTGCCCTTTATTAAACATTTTAAAAATTTTCACCTTGTCCTAGTTGGTCATTGTAGATGAAAAGTCAACTAGTTTGGTCAAAGAAGGTGAAAGGTCAATAAAATGCAATTTAAATGAACTTTAAATGCTATTAAATATATACTAGGTTCGGGGTATCACATAACGTGCATTGCATATCGAGAGCGATAGATAGAGAACGGTTTCTAGTCCTCAGCAAATTGTGAAACTAGTATTTAGATTACTTAAATTTTAGATTTAATTGTTGTTAGCTAGAATTAACATTTCCTTAGTTGTTTTAGCTTAAAAATGCACAAAAATAGGCTATTTGACCAATTTTAAGTTAGTTGACCAAGGCTTGACCAACTTTGACCAACTTATCACCTTAATTAAGCTAAAACAAAGCAAAATGAAAAAAAATAAAAGTTGAAACAGAACTTGAAGAGGCCGAGAGTTTGAGAGAGAAAAAAAAAACCATTTTAACTTCCAATCGTTCAATCTTCGCGTGATCTCGTGCGGGGTGGTTTCCAAGGCAACCAGCGTTGTTTTCCTAGCGACTAGGAGTGCCTAAGGTGAGGGAAGCACGTTATTTGCGCATTTAAATGGTATGTATGTCGTCTTTGTGATTTTTTAGATTTATCCGTAGTTTGTTATTTAAAGCGTTTTGATGCTTCTAGAATGTTCCTTGGCAATTGTAGAACGTGTAGTTATAGTTTTTTAACATTTTCTGCTGTTAAATGTTGAGATTGCAATTTAAAATGTCAATTGAATAGTGTTTTGTGAATAGTAAACCCTTAAAACGATGAAGTTGCGCTGTTATGCTATCCGTTGATGTAGAAATGTGCTAGATATGCTAGAATGCCTAAATGCATGGTTTGTTTGTGTTGCGTAATGAAAAAAACGAGAAATATGCCTTGGTGAAAGTCAGGGTCGATTAGGTGGACTTTAGCGTTTTCTCGTTTTGGGTGTTGGCATTGTTTTGGGAGGCCATGGAAGCACTTTTGGTGCAATTATGGCGTTGGTTGGGTGTTTGGTTAGTATAGTTGTAGTTCAAACGAGCAAAGGGGGAAATCGGGGCTTTGCGCGAATTCTAGGGTAAAGTAGGATTTTGGGGTCTTTAGACGTGCCTTATGGTGACCTATGAGGATTGGCGAAGTCAGTTTTCAGAACTCGTGGCTCATTTGGAAATGGTAGTGTTTTGATAGTTGGGGTCGATTTGTGATTTTGCTTGTTTTCTTGATATTATGCCTATAGAATGCTTAGGGTTGCTTGATATACTTGTTTGAATTGATTCTGATTGAAATGCTTATCAACTGTTGCTATTGCGTGCGAGAGTAACCTACTTTGTTATTTTCCCACGTGTGGCTTTATTGCTCGTTTATCGCCTTGTATCGAGTCTTGCATTGCATAGTATCCAGCGTGTGAGTGATGGGCCTCTCTGGGTAGCCTCGGGTTGCCAGTGTTGGTTGCTCTAGCTCCGTGGCTATTCCCTCTTCTCGCTTGGGTTGCTTCACAGGGAGAATTGGGTCATAGATTGATGGGTACTTCCGGGGTATTCCAAACTGGTGTTATAAGGTGGTTTGGGCTGGCGCATCGTCATCGAATTCGTGATTGAAAGTTGCTCGTGAAAAGAGTACCGTATCCTTTGAATGAGTGTTTATAGTTTTAATGTTTGCTTTGCTTTATTGATGGCTTTGTTGTATCTCTATATGATATTTGTATGAATTGCTTGATTAATTGCATTGCATACTCCTCTCATCTCCGTCCTTGAGACCAATTGCCCTCGCTGAGCAATAGTTTTTGCTCATTCCTTTCTATACTATATTTTTACAGGAGTAGTTGAAGCAGACCCTATTGAGGTAATAGAGGAGGAAGAGCAGGTGGAGGTGTTTCCGTGATAGCACTTCTTTGCTTTGCTGGTGGTTGGTTGCCAGACTTTTGTGCGAGCCATTCTTGATGTGTTTAATGCTTGGTTGTCGCTTTATTTTGAGGCTTATAGCCTTGTATGTAGTTCTATTTTGAGACCTTAATGGTTTTTATTGTAAAGGTTGTAAAGTTGTAAAGTTGTACTCTTATGACTAGTAAAGAATTGCATACTAATGGTTAAATGTTTAGTGGCATAAATACTTGTGTAGTATGCATGGCATTTTGGTTTGGGAAGTTGGTTAATAAGAGGATGTATGATTTGAAAGAAAGTCGGCTTGTTTTAATTGTTTTATGGCTTTCGTATGTACTATGTTGATTTTAGGGTTTTCGGATCGTCCGCGGTACAGAGGAGACTCCGTCCGTGTGTCGGGTCCGGGCTTGGCCTTTTGCGGGGTCGGGTCGGGGCTTGACAATACCCCTACATCTCTTTTCCGTCAAGTTTTTTAACATAAGTTGTTAAATGACACAAATGCCCTTATTTTTAACGGGTGTAAAAGATCACACCCCTTTCCATTTGGGGAAAAAAAAAAGCACCCAACACCACTGTCAACCACCGCCACCCCCCACCAAGCCCAAATCCTCCATACCCATCTCCTCAAACTCAGCCTCCAAAACCTTCTTCATTCGTAGCACAATAGCCCACAAACGCCGAGACACACACATACACACAGAGCAGCGAAGATGAAGTACAACCTAAGAGTCTCCTTCTCTCGCCGCCGTTGATAAGGATAAGGGCACTAAGTTCACCGCCGATCGAGGATATAACGCGGACCATTGATTAAGTTTCCATTTGTGGTATTTTTGATATTATTCTCATGTTTAATGGCTGTTTTTTAAACTTATTATATTAGGGTATAATGAGACTTGAAATGTTGTTGGAGTTGAATTTACTCGTCTTTAATCAAATGTTTATAGTAGTTATGAATGTTTTGAAATTTGGTTTGGTTAATGATTGTTCTGTTTTCTTATGTTAATGCTTCCATAAGAAAATAAAAAAAATAAAAAGACTCAGCCTCCAAACCCACCTCCACACAGCCACATCTCTCACATACAACAAATCAAAACTCAACCTTTTAACAATTCCCACCAAGCTGTTAGACAAAATTCCTCAACCAAATATTGCATTACTCAACACAGCCATTTATGGGTTCTCTTACAATAGGGATTTTAACCAGCCTTCAATGTTTTCGGCCTGGCTTGTGTGTTACAATGCATACATGTTTGGGGTTGAGGTGGCTGACGGGATTAGGGGTGGGAGGAGGCTGACGAGGGAGGTGGGTAGGTTGGGGAAGAAGACAATTTGATTCTTTTTTTTTTTTTTTTGGTGAAAAGGGTATTTAGTCAATGTATAAATTTATTTTATTGGTAAAATGTATAAACAACAAACAAAGTTGCAATACAGGTGCGTGCAACACACTCACTGTTAAAAGGAATGATTTTTTGAACGAAGGGGGCTGTGATGCTACGTTTTTCAAGTTACAAGGGGGTTCACTGCACTTTTAAAAACACAAAGAATTATTGTGCACTTTCAACAAACCACAAAGGACTATGATACTATTTACCCTATATTTAACGCAAGTTGTTTGTATATCTCAAATCAAGTCTCTAGTGCCCTCGCAGATTAAATAAAGAAATCAAAGTTTACTTCCCTCTTATTTTTTCGGTAAGAAAAGTAGTGAATATGCTTAAGGGATGTACATCATATCATCATCCAATGGCAATTTCTGAAAATCTAATGACGAGATTCTTCTCAAATCTATTGGGATATTAAAGAGAAAAAATAAGTGAGATATTAGTCGTCCAATAAGACTTAGCTTGAGATATAAGACGTGCAAGTAAGAGAGATTTGATTTACTGCGTCCAATAAGACTTAGCTTTTGGTAGTTCTTTTCGCGTGTTAACCATTAGAATCTCGACGTCATTACACCTAATTTTGTGGGTCTAAGAGTTATTTCTGCAATTCATCCTTTTTTAACTTATTTCACCTTCTTGGCAATATTTAACGTACACGATTCCGAAAATGCAGATTATTTAATAGAGCATTATTTGATATTACTATATTTTTATCACTTGTTATATAAATACTTAATTAATATATTGAAATAACAATTTTTTTTTTCTTCCTATCTCTTATTTTAGTTTATGGAACTTCTTCTTGGTAGGACAGGAAGGGACATTTTGTAAAAAATTGCCCACAAAAGAAAGATAAATATTTACATAGAAAATAATAAATAAATGAGAACAATAAAGTAACATCTAGATCTAGCATTTCTTTGATTTATACCATCATCATTTCCGAAATTTGAAAAGTTTGTAAGTGGCAAACAATTGTCCTATATCTTTTTATATTTTTGGCCATAATTAACAATTGTCCTATATCAACCAACGTATTTAATTTATTTATAGCACGGTTTCCAAATTCTAGAAGCTTGCATCTGGCTATATATTAAGAGATGCATGCACTAGTTTTACTGCCTTGTACGTCTTGGGTCCATTTGGTAGACAGATAGTTAATTTAATTTGGAGAAATGTGGACGGTTGGTTTGTGGATTGTTGCAGTCATCACCATATTCATCAGTCATCGGATTTATCGATGGAGAAACCCGAGATGCAGTGGTGTTCTGCCTCCGGGCACCTCAGGTCTCCCTTTCATCGGAGAGACCCTTGAGTTGATCATTCCCAGCTACTCATTAGATGTTTCACCATTCATCAAAAAGAGACTTCAAAGGTACTCTATGAAACTTGTTTGCCAACTCCAAATTAAGAAATAATAGATTAGGTGGAGGCTGAATTAATGTTTTCTCATGGATCAAGTATTTAAATTTGGAATATAATTTTCAGATATGGCCCCATATTCCGTACAAATGTGGCGTACAGAAACGTGGTTGTATCAGCTGATCCAGAATTCAACCATTTCATGTTCCGGCAAGAAGAGAAATTGGTTGAACATTGGTACTTGGACTTGTTTGCCAAGCTTTTCAAACAAGGCGAGTCCAGCCCCGATGGTCTCTACATCCACAAGTACATGAGAAGCTTGGCTCTCTGTTACTTCGGTCCTGAATGTCTCAAAGAAAAGTTGCTTCCGCAATTACAACAATTGGTGCGCTCAACACTGCACTCTTGGTCAACTCAAGATTCCATTGAAGTCAAACCTGCTGCAGCAGCTGTAATAATTAATTTTATTTCTACCTAGCTAGGATTTAATTTGCAACATCGCATGGATATTATAATTAGTAAGTAGGGGATCGGAGCTGCTCTTTTCTTCTGACAATTTTTCCTTGGCTATATATATATATATTTATATGTGTCAGATGTTTCTTGAATCTGGAGGAAAACAGATGTTCAGCTACGATCCTGAAAAATCACTTGAGTTCAGAGAAAAGTTTGTTAACTTCTCAAAAAATCTCATATCCTTTCCCCTAAATCTTCCGGGTACCTCTTATCATAAATGTTTAGAGGTAATGATGATGAATATAGTTAATTAGTCTGTGTATCAAACATAGATTATGTGTTTGACAGACAGAGACTGAGTATGTTTAGACATATTTAATTTTCAGGATAAAAAGAGAGTTATGGATATGCTGTCAGACTTGGTAAAATCCGGACTTGCTTCACCACAGAGTCGCCAAGGCGGCGACTTACTTGATCATGTCCTCCGTGACATGAAGACTGAGAAGTTCTTGACCCACGACTTCATTGTTCAGCTCTTGTTTGGGTTCTTGTTTGTCACGTTCGATTCGATATCATGGATATTGGCCTTGGCCATTAAATTACTCACAGACAACCCTTCAGTGCTCCAGGAATTAATTGTCAGTCTTAAAAAACAAAACAAATTAACATTGGATTTTTACCCTTTTACTTTTAACTAATTAACTGAGTTTCCATTTATCAGGCTGAGCATGAGGGGATTCTCAGAAGAAGAGAGACTTCAGATTCCTCAATCACTTGGACAGAGTACAAAAGCATGACTTATACTCTTCGAGTCAGTTACTCATCATTACTCTTAGTCTTAGATGTTCTTCTGCTTTCCTTAAGGGAAGGGAGGAGTGGAGTGTGTTACAAAACTAATTAATTGGTCTATTGGTGGCCGCAATTAAACAGGTTATCAACGAAACTCTAAGGTTGGGAAGTGTCAGTCCTGGACTTCTAAGAAGAGCTAAGAAGGATATTGAAGTAAACGGTATGCATGATGATCACCTGTAACACAGTTTTTTTTTTTTTTTTTTAATCAGCTTGTACGGACTTAGCACTTGGTGGTCATATATAATTTGTTTTTGAATATTTGCTTTACAGGTTTCACAATTCCAGCAGGCTGGGCAATCATGGCTGCCAATACAGCTACACAGTTGGACCCTAACAAGTTTGGTGATCCTCTTGCCTTCAATCCTAGCCGTTGGAAGGTACTTGGTTTTTTTTAATTTTAATTTATCTCAGGCATGCTTTAAATCGAGAATGTATCAAGTGTATCTCCCTCCACAAAGAGTCCGATGATCTTCTTGATGAAGCTATGGTGGATACGTGTACAGGACCTTGAATCAGAGGTTATATACAAGAATTTCACACCTTTTGGTGGAGGTATGAAGCTTTGTGCAGGGGCAGAGTACACCAGGGTGTCATTGAGCATATTTCTCCATGTTTTGGTCACCCGATATCAGTATTACCTTTTTCTCTGTCTCCTTTATTTTCTTGTATTTTTCATTTTCTCCCGATAATAATTATTGGGCGTGCATCTGATTAATTAGGTGGACAAAGATCAAAGGAGGAGATGTTGTCCGGCATCCTGTTCTGCGATTTAGGAATGGCCTGTATATCAAGGTCTCAGAAAAGCACAACTAGCTAACAACTACTTATCTCTCTCTCTCTCTCTCTCAATAAGCCCTGCACCAGCTGCCACTTGGGAACTCTTCTTCCTCTTTTAAGTTCGCTGAAATGATATCACCCTTCAAATATGTAATTTAATTGTATGGGAATAAACATCTTAAACTTGGTCGCTTAAAGAATAAAGAAATATGACTTGTGTTACCTTAACATTATTATGTTTTCCTCAACAACCTGAATAGTTTTGACTTTAATTATAAATGTTTTATATAAAGGACATCGTTAGTCCATTAGTTTATTTTTGTTAAATTTGTTCCGTTAAGGTCACGTGATTCGCACGTTACGCGTAAAAGAAAATATACAAGATTAAATTAGTCATTTAACTTAAACTCATTCTCACAAAACATCATCCGATCCTCAATTCTCCCAAATTTAACCTTGTAGAACTTTTTAAAAATAAAATATATATATATATATAGGGAAAATGGCTAGTAGAGCTTCTTGATGGCACATTCAAGCTACCTAGCATCAATGACATGGAGAAAAAATATAGGGGAGTGGGATAGTTACATACATGAAGCGATATTCGGGTGAATATTTACAGGAGATCGTGCATTATATTGGTGCTTTGCATATATGGTATAACGATCAGCTGTGCAAGGACATAGGCTGGAACGCTAGAGGGAACAAGGGTTTCTTCTCTGAGTTATTTGAGCCTTATGGACCATGGGATTACGCTCATCCATGAAAACAGGTTCAAAATCATAATTAGAATAGTGAGTGAATAAGTTGCTTCTTGTGGCGTTGGCTAATAATTTTGACTAGTGATTAAATTACAACAACTGTTGGCAGGAAAATCCTATCTGTAATTCTTTTTTCTTTTTGTGATTGTATAATATATAATGTAATTGTGAACTGTTAATAAGCCAGTCTTGAGCTCTTGAGAAGTTTTATGCCTTTTTTAGACATGTTGCCTTTTCCTTTTTTATTTTATTTTATTTTTTATTTTATTTTATTTTTTATTTTTTACTTCTGGTGATTGCTTTGCATGCAACCCAAAATAGGACTAACACATTGGAAAAAGTACAATGGTGTCCTACCTCTAGCAGAACTTATAGTTTCAGACAGTAATACATACATAATTTAATCTGATTGCTATAAATAGTACTTGGCTACTTTACAATTCTATTCTCTATAATTTTATACAATTATTATTTCGATTAATGCCACGTGTTATTAAATATCATCAAAGGATTATATTAATCTGGCTAAACTAGCTTTTCAACTATTATTAAAATGCATTAAATACTAAATCTAAACTACCATATTTAATTGGCAAAATAAATATTGAAGTCATATTTAGCTTTTAAAGCCATACTTTTTTTGGCTCCAAAAAATATTGCATGAGCATTTTTTATGGCAAGTGGGTTATGGTCCTTAAAGTCTTGAGAAAATATATATATATATATATTGTTTTAATTATAGGCTCAACCAAAAATGCACAAAGTGTTTAGTGTTAAAAATAAATGGTCTTTAAAATCTCGAGAAAAATCTATAGAAGTTGGACAAAAAAAATTTAAGCCATTAGATTTTGCTCCAAGAAGTCATACGATTTATTTTTTAAATAAAAATGAAAATAAAAAAGTCACATAATATTTACTCCTACTTGTCTAGTGAAGTTTAAAAAAGCCTTACAATTCCGGCTCATCATTTAGAGAGAAAGTAATAAAGACAAAAAAGGCTTTAGAGTTATATGTATGTGTATATATATATATATATATATATGACAAAGAGAGTAGGTAGCATTTCATATTATTACAGTTGAAGAAATTATAGCAAAATAGCTTCAAATGAAGTTCATTTACACAATTTTTGAGATACCCATTATTATTATTATTATTTACTTAGATCGCATTTAAACACTGCAAATAAATTATTTCTCTTGCTTCTCAACCTTGTTCTTTATCAAGCTTCAAACTTTTTGTTTATTTCTTTTGTTTTTTGTTTGGACTAACTCGTGTTGATAGTAGAGTTAGTAACTTTATTTGTGATTATCTTAAATTTTAGTGAATCGTTATTCTTGGGACAAGAATGGATTTTTTTTTTTTTTTCTTTTCAGAATCATATGTTTCTATATCTGCTTTGCAAATTAAATATGGTAGTTAAGATTTTGGTATTTAATGGTCTCTAACCATGGTTGAAAAATTAATTTAGCAAAATTAATATCGTCTATAGATAATATTTAGTGATACTTGGCATTAACCAGAATAACTATTGTTTGAAATTGTAGAGAAAGAAATTATACAGGAGCCAAGTCCAAATAAATAAGGGCTTTCACTAGTGGAAGATTTTTTATGCAGGGATTTAATGAGGATTAATATTCTCATCACAAGAAAGGAAAGAAGCACTTGTGTGAATATGTATATATTGGTAAGTTATAGAAACCAACTCTGACAAATTGGGTTACATTTTCCTAGCATGTCTTATTGAAAAATAAGAATCGATCTATCGTAAATGTAGAAGAGCTAAATGACAACTCAATAATCATCTTCGAGCATTATAATAGTAGGAAACAGCACAATCGCATATATAAAAGTTTGTCTAACAAAAATGAATATAAATTAACATCAAGTGGAGTGCAATTCCGATGATATTCCACCACCAACCATGCCGGCTAACTGCGGAAGCATCATTTGAAGCTGACAACAAAAGAAGTTTTACGTTAGCAATATTGAATAAATGAACTGCCCATAAATTTTAAACTTAACAAGGCAAAAGGGTAGATCACCTTTTACGCTCTCATACTAATTTAGAAGAGTCACTCACCCTAGAGTTTACTATTTTTGTTTCATCTTCTTTTTTCTTTTCTAAGGAACTAAACCAAAAGCCATAGGGTGATAGAAAGGAGCTCAGACTGGATGATGCATAGAACAGAGCACTACACCAGGGTTAGATGGACCGTGTTCAAACTACATTCGGTCCTTGATAAGCAAAATTAATAATTGTCGATTCTTCCTCAATATGTTATTTGTGCACGAAAAAAAAAAAAAATGAAGTTTTACCATTATCTCATTCTCTCTCTCCAAATGTGTGTGAGGCATGTTAGGAGGGGGCTCTACAGTAATGGTGGTGATAGGGAGAAGAGATACAGTATTTGGTGGGAGAAGGCCGACTTACAGTGGTGGCATCGAGGGCTATCGTTTTGAGCTATAAGGAGAACTTTCTTCATTCAGAAATGCTGCAGATTGGTTGAAAGAGCATACGAAAAGGGATACTTTTATCTTAGTATCAGGTTATAATTTTGTATTTCCTGGGCATTTCATTATTTTAGATTACAAAAGTCTGTCTTTAGTGTATAAGTTTAGCGGGTTATGAGTTGAATAGTAAACATACTAGTAAACTATAAGAGGCTAAAGATTGGCATTTTTAAAATGCAAGGAGGCGAAAGGTAATTTATTACCCTAAACCATGTCATACTGTTCCGATATTTCATAACATGTAATACTTTGATCACACTCTGCAACTAAACAGAAAGTGCACTCACCAGGGCAAGTTGACTCAAATGATATAGTTGTGAGGATTGTTTGGTTAGCGTAACCAGCATAAGAACAGGTGGTACGGTTACAACTTGAAGATAAACTGTTCCCTAGATAAAAATTTTCTGCACCTTGGCATTGCATAGGAGGGCAGGACGGCCTAAGGGTCGACTGACTGCATCGTAATCTGAGTATACAACCAAAAAAATCCTTAATCAGTATCAGATTAGATTAGTAATAGCTGAGAAGTTGCAGGGCATGCGAGAGAAAATAAATGATAAATGATAAATGATCGACTTACGTCCAATTGTTTGCAGTATCACACGTGCACATTACACAATCTGAAGCGGTGAAGACATAAGTACCATTTGGGACAAGTAATGGGTAGTCCGGTGAGTTGTTGCGGACCATTGATGTACATGCTGCAAACAAACACCACAAATATCAGTCATCAGTCATCAGTCATCAGTCATCAGTCCTTCCCTAATTAGTGAGATGGATGAAGAGCAATATGGAGTACGTGTACATGTTTGTTATGAAGTGTAACGATCAAGGTCCGCCATAACCACAAAGCAGGAGAGTGAACAATCAATCGATTCACAATTTAATAATTTCTTGGGAGGGTAGCATGTCTGGCTGTAATTCCACAACCATATTTTGTCAAGGGAGGGGATACTGTGCTCAATGGAAGATCAGAAAAGATTGTCAACTGATATTATTAATGTGCTAAAATCTTGCAAACAACTAATAAGACAAAAGTTGTGCAACTCTACACTACACTACACGACATATGAATGAATACTGAATACTTGTGACTTTAATTAATAACATTTTCCATCAATTGAAGAGGCCAAATCTTGCCCTTTTTTTTTTACTTAGACAACGACAACAATGGACATGCCAATTCTACTTAATACATCCCACATTGTAGTAGGACTTTTGATCAACAACAACCATGATGCGTTTAATAATGCACAATATATATATCCAAATGGAAACGTACAATATGCTTTTTTTTCCCTCGATCGAAATCCTAATTAATTTAATATATTACCTGCAAGAATATTTGGGTTAGTAAGTCATTCCGTGACAAGAAGAGATTTTGAATTCTCCTTTACCTAATGTTTATTTGTTGAAAAAAGTATCCTCCGACGAAATAAAATAAATACACAGTATAATGTAAAGAAAAGAGAAAAGAAAGAAAGTGGAAAAGAAAGTGGACCTCTAAGAGGAACATCAAGAACAGCTCCAGCTTTAAGATCACTGGGAGTAGACAAATTATTCAGCGTCAAAAGTAGATCCTGGGATGTATTGAACTGCTGTGCAATCCCCTGGACACTACTCCCAGCGGCTACCACGTGTCCATAGTGAACCACCCTTTGTCCTTCCACCTCATCACAGCTACAAGGCAGTGGGATCCAAAGCTTCTGCCCCACCTCGATCAAGTTGGCATCAGAAATATTATTAGCAGCCTGTATTTCTGGGTAAGTAACCAAGCCGGAGAATACCTCCGCCGCGATGTGGTAGAGGCCGTCGCCGGGAACCACCGTGTAAATGGGGAGCATGTTGGACTTTCCGGTGCCGTTGGTGCAGATGCAGGCTATGGGGATTTTAATAGTCTGCTTAGCTTTCACAGCTTGAGTGGCCGGAGTAGAGGGAGGGAAATTATTGGCGCCGAGCAAGGAGCGGAGGTTGGTGACGTTGAAGAGGTTGCCGATGGCGGAGATTGTGGTTGTGTTGGGTGAAACGTAGTCTATGATGGCGTTACAAGTGTTCAATGAGTTACACTTGAAAGATTGAGCTGCAGGTGATGAAATGATGATGACCAAACAACAAAGACATGATATGAAAGCTGTGCTTTTGGGGATACCCATTTTTTATTCTTTTCTCAAACCTGGCTAACTCGCCTTGTTTGGAGGTGTGTATATATATATATATATATATATATTGTGTGTGTTTAAGAATAGCATACAAAAAAGGGCACTTAATTTCTTTGTGGAAAAATCAAAATGAAGATGAGAATTTGACAAATTTAAGCTTGTGGAAACTTAATTAATAATGTGTACAGTGTGAAGAGGGAATGAGATGGGAGTGAAGAAGACACCAAGGCCGACTTTTTTTCTATTTGTTTTTGGTCAAAACTCCAAGGCTGACTTGACTTTTCTACTTGGATGGTCTTCTCTTTGCTTGTTCCCTCTTGTGACTTGTTAGGTTATAATGCAATTCATTGACCAAGTATGTATAGAATGTGAAATTGTTGTAATAACGCGTATAGATTTCCATGACCGCAATGCTTTTTAGATTCATGTGGAAAAATCTCTACAACAGACCATTGGATTTCATATTAATCTTTCTCATCAATGGGGCAAATAGAGTATAAATTGAGTGTATTTTCAGTAGACAAAGATTTCTCGCGTTTTTCAAACGTTAAAATATGCAGACAAACCTAAAATTATTTAATTGCTGTTTTGAGTTAGGAAATCCAATGTACGTATAATGTATTTCTATTTATTATTATTACTATGCTTTATCACCAACTAAATAACAAATGTAAAGCCCAGGCAGCACAAGCTCTCAAAAACTGATTATCAATGGTGTTGTCCCAGAAATTAAATTAAAGGATTTTCCTTTACGAAACAAACAGATAAGATCTTGGGTGCATGTATAATAATAGTTAACAAAGGATGAGGCATTTGATAGCAATTAATGAAATTGTCACAAATTTGTTTTTATTTTTTTGACTGAAAATACAATTTCTCATGAACTCCTTCTCTAATGTGGATAACGAAGCTGAACATTATTCTGCCATTGTGGTTATATGGCTCATGTCGAGCCCAGAATGTTTTAACAACGTCATCACAGCCCACCTACAAAAAGTCACCGACTACTCAGATGAATTTTTAGAGCCCAGTGGTTGATGGCTGTTTGCGGATAATTACGGTCCACCACTGGCCTCAATATTCTTAACCCGTTGGTATGATAAGGATAATACAATATAACATCTTTAAATTAATAACATTAAAATTACTAAATTTTATTAATTTAGCGATATATTAATTTATCAATAAATTAATAATTATTAATAGCAAAATATTTTTAATATTTTTTATTTAATAGTAAACATATTATATTTATATCTTTTTTGAAAAGTGACTCATATTTTTTCAAGTCAATTTGAAAAGATAAGTAGAAAAGTCAAATGAAAATAAAAGATAAGAATCTAATTTAGTAGGATTAGAACATAACAAGTTTCTCTAATCTCACTATCAATTTATTATGCAATTTTTAGCAAATTATTAATTTATAAAATATATGGGTCGATAAAATACAAAGAAAATATTTTAAATGTATTATCTTATAATTTTATGAAAATTACTAATTTTTTACATTGGTTCCAAGTTAGGACCGGGTTTTTTTATTATTTAAAAGAAATTATTAATTTATCGAGTATTAATTTAAAGATATTCTATTGTATTACTTAACATCTTTTAACTTTTTCTCTTAACCAATTAATGTTATTTGATCCAAGTGAATTGAAATTAGGAATGACAATAAGTAGGGTTTAAATCCGAATTCAACAAGTATTCGACCTGATTATAAACCCATTTACGAAACTGATGGAGTATCTGTTAGAGTTTGGTTTTTATAAATGGTAACCGACAGGTAATCCGATAGGGTTTGGTAATAGTAATTTAAAAAAATTCGAAACTCGAAAACTAATTAGTAATTTAGTAAAAATAAATTAATAAAAATATTTATATATTTACATACATATACAAATAATATATTATTTAAGAAAATATAATTTTTTAATATTGGTCCAAGAATAATAATTGTGGGTTATAGTCCAACTCTTATTATCAGTTGTTAATCCTCATAATTTATATTTATCTATTATTTTATCTAATTCAAATAATACAATCGCTCAATTGTTGAATAATTCAAACGATAATGATAATTTACAATTGTAACAAGTACTTTATGTTTTTTTTTTCTTCAGGTTATTTCATATTATGATGGAAGGATGATAACTTCTTATTATAAAGATTTTGTTGAATGTTTCTATTAAATTTAAGTTTGTTTATAGACATGAAATTTATTTTATTTTTTTAATCCATTATGATTTGTCATTATTTTACGACTTCTTTTCATTTATTTTAAAAATCTTTTAATTTTTTCTTTTAAAAAGTTATTTTTTTATTCATTAACGAGTCGGATCTAGTACTTGCGGATTTTTAAATATTTAATGGGTTAGGGTTTGGTAAGAAAAATCTAATCCAGACAGGTTTCCCGTCAGGGGTTTAGTAAAATATAATTTAAACCTTTTCGAATTTAATTTTATAAATTTTAGTAGGTATTCGACATGTTGCCATTCCTAATTGAAATAAGAGTTTTTACTTTTTTTTTTTTTTTCATTTTCCTTATGTTTCCTTTCCCTTTCCTTTTGTCTTTCTCCCTTCTTCTCCTCACCAAACCTTTGGGCAAGTTGTTACGCCCATGACCCAGGTGAGTCACATTGTAGGCATTTAAGTACCTGAAGTAATACTTTTAAAATTGCAGTTTGTAGTAGCAATCCATAACATATTTCTAAATGTGTCAATTGAATATGCAGGTAGAGTCTTTTTAATTTGAGGCTCTCTCCAAAAACCTGAAGTTATGGAATTGCAAATTATGGTCGACCAAAAAAATAAAAATAAAAAATAAAAAAGAATTGCAAATTATGTACGTAATAGGGTAGGCTAGGAATCTCATTAGGGTATCTCTAATGAGATATACTATTTATAAAAATTTATTATTTTTAATAATTTTTAGAGATTGGTCTTTAAATTTAGAAGTAAAATGTATAGGGTGTGCATAATTTTAGAAGTTTGAGTTAAAATAAAGACTTATTTTATTTTTTTAGTTTTAAATTTAGAGATTCAAAAAATGATTGGGTCTATATTTTGACCAAAAAATTAATAAAAGTGATGGGTCCTATTTATTTTGACTTTAAATTTAAAAATTCAAATCTCTAAAATAATTAAAAATAATAAATTTTTATAAATAACTTCCACCATTAAAAATACATTTATCTGGTCAAATGCTGCAATTATAAGGACCGCATTAGTGTTATTGCGAAACATCCTTTTTTATCTTGAAGAGTGTGACAAAAGTTTGACAAGTATCCTGTACCAGTCGTCTTTCCTTCCCTTTTATGTTTGGGTTAATTGTGAGTTGAAATGAAATTCCATAAAATAATGATGGATTTCGTGTCTGATGCTACCGTCTTCTTCTGTCCAACGGCAGGCACAGACCCAGAAATCCCGAGAACGATTCATAACTGTGGGCTACCCAAACCAAACGATATTATGGGCACACATAATATATTTTATTTCTGCTACAACAAGGAGAGGGCCCCGAAAGAAAATGAAAAAAAAAAAAAAAAAAAAATTACGTAATCTGCCCACAGATGAGTATGTAACGAATTAAGATTTTAAAATAGAATTAAAAGATAAAAGAAAGAGAAATTGTAGAGAAATTAAGAAGAAGAACAAAATAGAATAAGTTAATATTTTTGCTTAACTTCTCTTTGATATTATCCACAAGAATATATGGTACTTTTCATGTCACGTGCTTAATGTTTAATGTGTGTTCTTTTTTACAACTGGACTAACATTAGTAGAGGAGTTTATCGATATTAAATTCATAACAGAGTACCATTGCTTGGTTTAAGAATTGCAATATAAAAACGAGGCAGACGTGCACTAGACGCGGCCTAATGTACAATTCTCGTCTTCCAAATTTTTATTTTTTATTTTTAAACCACACAACGACAACAAGGGACGAATACGTCTTGAAGGCTGCTGCGGGTTGAATATAATAATGTGGTTGTCCGTTTCTCAAATTTAATGTGCTGGTATACAAATTTAATGTGCTAGTATACAAATTCACATGCAACCTATTAAACTATCACAAATAAGGAGCTTGCAGTTTCCTAATATGAAATACATACCAAATGAACACCCACCATAACACATTGCAGAGCGACAGTGCCCTTATTAAAGACAAGTACACATTGTTGCAGTTAGCCTGTCAACTATTGTCTACTGAGGTCAATGTCTTTGGTTTTGGTGCAAATTTTATATTGAAAAGGAAAAATTTGTGTAAATGATTCTTATTATTATTATTTAAAAATATATATATTAAATTTATTAATATTTATTTAAAATTAGTCAATTTAATTTTTATTAGTATTTAAAAAAAATTAGTTTAGTCCTTATCGTAAAAAACTTAGTTAAAAAATTGGTCACGCGCCTACAGAGCATGTGATCACTATTTGGGGTGAAAAATTGAAAATTATTAAAATGTTGGAAATAAAAAAGACTAAACTGTCTAATGTTGAACAATATGAACAAAATTGAAATTTTAGAGAAACACTAGGGATTAATTGCATCATTTTCCCTTATATTGAATATAAATGAGAGTCTACTTCAATAAGGTAGCGATTGGTATATAGAAATATGGTTGGAAATGGAATGACATTCCCAACCCTTTTCAATTCCTATTTTTGGTATGAATGAATGAACTTGAGAATCTCATTATCAAGGAATGCTATTCCCGGGTACATGAGATTAGCCATTCCTGAACAAACACATGAGATTAGCTCATTTCTTTGTGTTTGGAAATAAACATATTTCTTAAATAACTAACATGCCCCATAAAACATTATTTTTATAATAATAACAATAACATATATAATAATAATAAAAATAAAACAATGATAATAATTAAATAAGAATAAAATAAAAATAAATAAATAAATAATAATAATAAAATAAAAATAATAATAACGATTATAATAATAATGATAATACTATAATAATAGTAATAATAAAAATAATAATGATAAAAATAAAAACAAAAAATAATAATAACAATATAATTATAATAAAAATATTTATAATAATAATAATAATAATAATATTTATAGTTATTTTCGTGTTTATTCTTATTTTTAATGCTGTAATAATAAAATGACAATCATGTCATATCATACAAGTTATTATCATTATTACTTTTTATTCTTAAAGCATATCAAGCATGTCATTTTTATTCTCAAGTTCATTCTATTCATTGGCTCATTCTATTCCTATTTAAATATATCTTACTGTACCATTCGCTACCTAAGGGAATTGGCCGCATAAAAATGATTTGTCATTTTGAATGATCAGATCCACAATTTTAGAAATTACATTTTGATCCCCATGTGCTTTGTTAGTTGTCGAGGAAGGTTCAAATAACCCCCAAGTAACTGAATAGTTGCCGGCATGTTCAAATAGCTGCCCAGATAGATTGAATAGCCATCCAGACATGTCTAATATCTCATTGGTAAGGTATAATAGCTACCTGAGCTTGTACATTTGCAATTTAACAAAAGTGGAAAGACCAAAAAGCAAAAAAACAATATCGTTTGTAAACATAACCCTTTCCATAACAAAGGAGTTAAGAATCACACACCATGAGGATGTAGGTTAAGTTTTAAAGAGTGAGGGCTTCTACAGTGATTTGTTCGTCCAACAACCTGTAATTTTTTATAATACTTTTCATGAAAAAAATCAATTGTGCGAAAGTTTTATTTTTTTGTTAAAAGTTATTTAAGAGAAAGTTTAAACTTTTTTTTTTTTTCGTACGTAAAATCAATCCTAATTGTAACAGTTATTGAGAAATAATAATTTTTTTTCAAAAAAATTTTAGGCCGTGAACAGAAATAGATAACTTGATTTAAAATATTGTGTTATTTATATTGCTTTTATATGCATGCATGCTCATTACCAATACAACGGGACACGAGGAGCCTGTTTACGTTGCACTCGCATGGGAATCAATTACTGCTGCTTTCTGATTCCAATTTGTAATGTACAAGCACCACAATAATTGTGAAGACCCAGATCCTACTGCGCTCCTCAACTTTACCATACTTCTGTAAGGGCATTATGATTAAAATTCTTTTACTAAGTGATTGGTAGGAGAAAAAGCAGCTAGCCCCTTATTAGGCGATTCCGCTCAAAAGTCCCTTCACTGCTTTTAATCGTAAAGATTGGTAGGCCCTCGTGGATATTCATACTGATTACTTTTCTGACTTTAATTCTTTTTCCCTTTAATTTGTCAGTATGTGTAAATATAATTGCATAAAGAATCATTCAATCATTCATTATATCATACAATTATATTTTCTTTTTTCTGATCGAGAATGACAATTCTATTTCGAGTGTGCCTTTCAGGTACCCAAATTACAAGAAGTTGACGCTTAAATCCACGTTAGCAGTATAACTTCAACTAAACGTTAGACTTGTATTGTTGTCTTTTAAATTCCTCAAGAGATGTATAATATATATTCTAGACGACTGTCCAAATTTGATAATAGCCTTCACATACGAATGGCATGTATACTGTATTAGAATATCAGATACTTACGTCATATAGTCCCAGTGTATTAGTACAAATATTTCTTAAATAGCAAATTAACTTGCACATTGTTAAAGTACAAATTTGGATTTAGAAAGAACGTTTTGCTAGCCTTCTAAACCTGCATAGAAAGAGAAAACTGCAAGGAGATTTTTCTGCATAAACACTCCGATACTTAAGTTAGTTTTGAGTGCTTTTTGGAGAAGAATAAGTGTATTCAATTTCAACAAGTGCGTATTGGTTACCTCCTCTGATGACTGTGATGATTATTTTATACCTATCGTTTTTATAAGGAATATTCTATTTCAAGATTTTTGAGGATATGTTGCATTCTGTTATTTTACCTCGACCTCTAGGGATATCATTGGGTCGGGGTATATCGTTTGGAACGGCATTGGGTCGTCCTTATTTAAGGTGTCATCGGATCTTTGTCTTTAAGTCGAGCTTTTATAAAAGGCACGGCCTTTTTTACCGAGCTTATAGCCAGTATCGAGGGCATATTAGTCTTTCTATATGAGGTTGGTTTTTCCCCTCGTCACACATGTATATTATATATATATCTAAAAGTGAAAGAGGAACAGGGAGGCCAGAAGCGTAGACCAAGAACATCAAAGTGGAGCAAACCTAACATTCTTTCAACAGGTCCAAGTCCTAGCGATATGCTCCATTCTTGTGGTTGTGGATCGAGGAGTTGAGATGTGCACATAAAGTGAAAGTGATTGTCAAACTCATAAGTGACGCTCTGTCTCACACCTAACTTTCACTTACAATAAGTTTATCATATTTTAATGTTGGAGGTACTGATCGTCACATGGACACGGCTAGGGTTTTTTTTTTTTTTTTTAATATTCAGAGGAGATCTAAGATCGTATAACGTAATTAGCGATACTTTAGTTCATAATTTCTTTTATATATAACGAGTTATACATACCACTTGATCAAAACCCTAGTGACACTTGGGGATTAACACAAAAGAGCAATCTAAATGTGCACTGGGAGTTAATTCTTCAGAGACTTTGTTGGATTTGTCGTAAGAAGCATTTGAAAGCAGAACTTGCTAAATCTACATTTTGTGCTTGTGTTTATCAAATATGGCAGGAAATGAATAATAGAGTGCATGGCTTGGGGATTAACACATAAGAGCAAATCATTGAGAAGATATTGATGGATGTTAGAGACACGATTGCTCTCCAACGAAAATATGTGGATAATATCGTTAATAGACTTTTTTGCAATTTATGGAATATTACTGATAGGCTCATGTAAATGGCAAGTTTTGTACATGACTGTTAGGTGATGACTCATGTATTTTCATGTTTAAAAAAAATAAAAATTGAATGAAATGATTACTTACGTCGTAGTGGCACTATTGAGGGCCTTACATAAAGAATTAACTTTTTTTTTTGCCTTTAAGTAGCTCTAGTCCCTCACTTGGAGCCGAGAAAGTCTTCTGTGTGGAAACCGCACAGTGCGGTTGTGAGATAAAATAAGTGTGGGGCCCACTCTCTATCTCACAACCACTTTTTGCATAGGAGAAAAATCCCTTGGAGCCCACTTCTGATTAGGGTTTGCACAGAAAAGCTTCTAAATTGGTAAGAAAGAAATTGAATGCACCATTGGAACTTGGAAAAAAAAGCTTACGCTCACCTAGGATGGCCTACGACGAATCATTGCATTTGAAAACTTACAAAGTTATCACGGATATTGCACACACAACTCTCAGATGATCAGCTAGTAAAGAAATACAGTTCATAATATGGCAATTCGAATGATAGGTACAACGGGACATTGTGGAAGTAGAACTTGTAATGGCCAAAATTTAGTCTCGACTTGAGCCCATATTTCTATGTAGTCGATGGGCTTCGGTCCATCTTAATGAGTACATTTCATACAAATTCACGAACAAAAAGGTCTGTTTGAACAAATTGAGCTTAACTTTCTACAATCAGTGTAATTGATGTACGTTAATGTGCACCAAGCCAATTGAACCAACACTAGTCTACTCAACTCATGCTATATTACGTTTGTATTCGGTTCAGGAATGAGACATACATTTTGATTTAAGATTGTATCGACTAAACCAAACTTGACATCCACGTCAGAAGATGATTGATATTTGATAACAACCTCTATATTCACGAGGTATAAAACATACGAGTCTAATATAACTATTGCGTATAATAATTGCTGACACCTTTTTCATAATATACACTTTATCAAAATCTCATATACCGTGGAGGTTTATTTTGCATGATCAACAAGTCATTCTAAATAGCCTCTTGGTTCCCAAGCTTAACTCCAAGTATTCTACACTTACCATACAAAACCTTTGCTTAATTCTCTACTCGAGAATCCTACCAACACTCTGATGTTAGAATGATACAATAAGATTGGTTTCCATTTGCAAATAGAACTTAAATGCCCAATAAAAAATGAACGGGACATTCTTCTAGTAATATTGACAAATTCCTTCACGGGTTTGAAGTGTTAAGCTTAGGTAGTAAATTAAATATGCATGTTGATTCTACGTACTGGTGCTCACAAGTCACAATTCTTCACGAAGTGTAAGCACAGTTGAAATAAGAGAATAAAGAAATAAAAAACAATATCCATGCTAAATTGATTAGATGTTAATGTGGATTTGTGGGCTCCAGGAGCATCTCCTACAGCTGCAAAAAGAAAAGGACAATGAATAAATAAATAAAATAAATAAATAAATAAATAAAATAAAAATAAAAATAAAAAAATAAATAAAAATAAAAAAGGAAATGAGAAAGAGAAATTAGGCTTAGGTACGAGTACAACTTACAAGGTTGGAGTTGGGAAGTTAGCAAAACTGCTGCACCAAGCAGAAGGCAGGCAGCAAAGTGTAATCCATCACTCAAAAGGTTATGAAAGAAGAGGATATGGCATTTATCTCCTACACAAAATTAAAGTAATCTTATGCTGCTTTGTTTTTACCCTCAATATTCTTAAATTCTGTGAATACCTTGGCTTGGGTGGACAAGAGTGTTCCAACAAAATAGCATATTTTTTCTCCTTTTTTTTAATAGGAATAAAAAAAATAAAGGAACGTCTCTAATATTAGTGTACTATGTCGCATGAGGAGTCTGGCTAAAAGTAGGCTCTTTTTATTGCTGTTAACGAGGATCTTGTCAAAGAATTATGTAATAATGGTGTACGGAGCAAGGATTCTACTAGTCTAGTGTGACCTCGTCATGTCCCATTGTTGGAGCCCTTCAGATTTCCATCCAATCACATGGCTACAAATAAGGGCTCCTCAATTTGGATGTTGCTTTGCATGTGACTCATTACACCCTAATAATGAGTAAACGGTACAATGGGCCCGTGTTTGGTCGAAAAAATACAAAAAATTTTATGTTTTATAAATTGACATAATAAATTTTGTGTTTTATAAATGAGATAAATATTACTATGTCTCTCTGTAAAACACATATATATCAATACGCTCCCTATATTAGTAAAACTATAAAAAAAAACCCCTATATTTTATTAAAAACGATACATTGCCCCTTTCGTTTGCTGTCTGTCTCTTTTATTGTCAAAAGTGCATGTCACGCGCTATTTCCACAGCTGGGATTGTGATTTATCTTTATATAAATTAAGTTACTAACTATAATGTCCTTGTACCTATCTTTACCTAAAAAATATTGAAAAAAAAATAAAAAACCATAAAACCCATCTTCCCCACCCCCACCCCCGTCAACCCCTGTACATCATACACACACACACTACGTACGCACAACACACACACACACAACACGCATACACACACGCAACACACACGACAGGGCTGGGGTGAGGGCCTGAAGGGTAACGGTGGTGTGGAGGGAGGGAAGGACGACGAGGGACAAGGGCTGAGGTGGGGTGTTGGGGGGTAGGGTGGGGTGTGAGGTGAGGAAGATGATGAAAATTTCTTTTTAATTTTTTTTTGGGTGAAAAGAATGGAAGGAGATAGAATAAAGAAAATGAAAAAAAATTGTATAATATAAGGGTAAAAATGTCATTTAAATAATTTTTTTAACAACATTTTCTTAAAAGAGACGGAGGGGGGCGGTGTGTTGTGTTTCAAAAAGCATAGGGGGTTTTTGATAGTTTTACTAATGTAGGGGCAGGCTGATATATATATGTTTCATGAGAGGACGGAGTGATATTTACCCAACATACTCACATCTGATGTAGTGATTGATTTTTTTTTTTTTTTTTTGTAGGAAAAAACATCAAATTCACATACAATTATACAAATTAATCATCGAAAAAGTTAGAAGAGGACTATGATAACGGAAATGAGAAATGTTAAATATCATATTATTTTTATCACCCAAATACTACTTTTTATGTGTATACTTAGTTGACATACTAAAAAAAGAAAGAACAATTTAAAAAAATATTATTTTAGCATGTCAACTAAATATAGATATAGAAAATTATATTTAAGTAATAAAAATAAAATGATACATAATAATACTCTAACGAAATGCCAATGATCCACACGACAACTCACTATTCTCTGCACCCCAATTTTAAAATAACCCCGTTTACTACTTCACATTGCATCAATACAATAGAATTCATCTCAAATACGAGTAATACTAATAAGCAATTGTATGGATAACTCTTACGACTAACTTCTAGCTATTAAGCTTCTTAAATTCAGAAAATGAGATTTAGACCCAATGATTTTAAGAAAATGAAACTCGCACTCATTCTATTAGCATTCTGTTAGTTTTCCATCTAAAATTAATTAATAAAAAGTTCTATTTGCCTTTGTATTTGTTGCAAAACTCATGAATTGTTTTTTTTTTTCTCCCTCAATAATCATGAAAAGCTAATTGGTAACTTTGACTAATTAGATCCCCATACCACTGTAAAATAAGATTTAAATCCCATCCTTTTTTCGGAAAATAGATAAAAAGGAGATATAGTCCCCTTCTATTACTATATGTCTGATTTTTCATTGGATGAAATTAATAAAAAATTATAGCTCATGTGTTTGTTGCAAGAATCATGAAAAAGCTAATTATTATGTACATTTGATGCATTTATAAAATATATATAGTACTTGTATTATAGTTTTTGACCTAATTTTCAATAGTACGTTATGATATCAAATTGAGTTTTCCATATAGTTTAAAGGTGTAGGACAGTGGGCGGGAAATACTCATGGATAAATAATGCACATGTAAGAATGTCACAAATCATAAGTAGTTCCAACATAAGTTTTGACTTTTCGGGTGAGCTATGATGTTTCTAGTCATGAAGGTGAAAGAGAAAAAGGTGGCTGGATTTTTATTCATTATGAGCAAAGTTTTAGTCAATCAAATTAAAAGATTGTGTCCACAGACACATGGAGTGAGCTTTCTGTGCCACATTGTTTTATTACATGAATGATAACGAATCAAAAAGAAGTTGATTATGCATTCCAGTAGCTAGAATGGACGACGTTGGACCATCATTCTCAGATCATTATAACTGATCTGAAATAATTTACTTCAAGACGGGAAACTTTTAACATGAATATTATTATTAGGTATATATTCAAGTGCACACCAGCACATAATATATTCCCCACTGGGAGGGGTTAATTGTGCCTCATCACCACTCAAAGCTTCCGATACGTCCAGGTTATAGAGTACACATTTGACAAGGGTATTTTATCCTGGATCGAGCTACCCCCAGTGATCATGGCCAGGTAAGCAGTAGATAATTTATTCTTGTCTAAAATATTAATTATATCAATTATGTTACAGTATCTAGTGCTTCCCCTCTAGTCAAGTCAGTGTGTTAGTTATATAGACCCAACGAACAGAGAATGTATGTCCTTAATTCACCCAATTGATTTGTGTTGCTTTCAAATGTTTCTCTCTCGTTTAAGCTAACGTAACTACACTTATCAATATGTATAATTATATATTACATGAAAATTAATTACATAGATGGTCATGATTTGGCAACGTATTGGTTAATCTCCATCCACATGAAAGGAAACCGTTTGGATGTTGGGTTCGCGGCAACTGGAACGAGTCTTCTAAACCTTTTCTATGTCATTCGCGCCATATGTGCTTAGACTTCACTTTTTTTTTTTTTTTTTCTTTCCGGTCCAATATTTATTCTCGAAGGTCTTCGTTTGCGTGTAGAAGCAAACTCTTCAAATTTATGACCAACCTTTCCTCTAGTAATTTCATAACGAACAAGAGTTTTTCCATTGTAAATTAGTATGGAGCAATTAACGAATTTCGACGAAATAGAAAGCCACAAATTTATTAAAGTACCCTTTTAGCGAACTGCTGAGAAATTTACAGTCTGGTTGGTACTTTAACGGGCTTTTATGGACCATCAAAATGGGGAGGGGACCATTTGAAAGGTGCTTGTGACGGTTACCTTTTTAAAGATTTGCACAATATATATATTGTAAAAGAAAACATGATAGAAATGTCGTAACGGACGATGAAGTAAGGTCTAGAGAAACGTATAGTGTTATTGTTATTATTAGCGTGCATAGTTAATGATGGTAGAATAGGTTTGCAGGAACTTTAATGTTGTTATGATAGCTACACCATAATAAATACCTGGAAATCTTGTTTGAATGCTCAGCTCGGTCCCCTACTTGTTTCTTCCAGCCTGCAGGGACATGGTCATGGAATAAATAATGGAACACTAGAAAGCCTTTGTATCTCTTTATCTTCTTCATCCCCCAATGCGCCTTTTGGAATTTCACAACTGCAAAAGGAATAATATCTCATCAATTAAATAATTGAAAAAAATTACATTTTAGATCATGAACCAACTAGAAATGACTGACCAAAAAGAAAAAAAACGAAATATTTTGCTCTATCCTCATGATCGTCAAAATAGTACCTTTTTTTTTTTTAATTTTACAAAATTAATTAATTAGTTGGTGAATTTAATTGGATACGTCGTCCTTATTCTTTTTAACAAATCTTCAGCTACCAAATGCGGATAAAACTCATTGCGCATTTGCTTACGAAAAGTGTATCTTCTTATTTTTGTTATAAAATGATGGTCAACTCTAGGTCAACGACAAGTCGTCAGTCTGGAATGTGGAAAACGCATAATTTATGTATTGGCTTAAAGAAATTAGTAAAAATGGGAAACGATGGCATTGACTAAAATTCATTTTAATGGGGGTAGAAAGAAAAAAAAAGGATGTTAAAATGAGTTTAAATACTCCAACGCACGTACGTGCCACTGTACACAAAATAATATGCGGGAACTGACACACACCGACGATTCACGCACTGCAACAACAACAGCAACCAGCTTTCCCCTCCTTCCTCTCTTATATTAACTTTTTTTTTTTTTTTTGATTAAACTCTTTTAACACACACACACACACACACACTCACTCTTTGTCATTGAATTTAGAAGGCGACGACAAACTCCTCGCTGTAAAAAAAAAAGATTCTCTTTTCAGTGCTTGGCTTCATTCTTTATCTGTCTTCTTCATCTTCATCTTCATCTTCTTCTCTTTTCCCTTTCCGTCACCAACACCCACCAAGAATAGCATACCACGGTATAATACTCCTCTACCTCCTAATAATTTAATTTAATTTAACTTTAATTGATCAATAACAAATAAATAAATGGGTTGCACAAGCTCTAAGGTGGATGAGTTACCGGCGGTGGCTTTATGCAGGGAGCGTTGCAACTTCTTAGACGAAGCCATACACCGGCGCTATGCATTAGCAGAAGCCCACTTGGCTTATGTTGCCTCCCTTAAATCCGTCGGCCTTTCTCTCCAACGCTTCTTCGATCAAGAGCTTATTCAATCTATACCAGCTCAACCGCCTCAGCACCAACATAAACCAGATCCTCAACCGCCCGGTTCGCCTTCTCCTCCTGCTCCTGCTATACACCATCATCATCACTCTCACTCTAATTCCGGTTCGCACCTCCACTTTCACTCTGACTCCGAGGATGACCACTCTGCCGCCTCCGAGTCTTTGCATCACCACTCCGATGCATCCTCTCCGCTTCACCATCCGCCCTACGATCCCATAGGTTATGCTGCTGCGGATCATGAAAACCTAGGCTTTGGCGGCGGATTTATGCATATGAATTACATGAAGAACCAAGCCACGCCGTCTGTGGTGTACCAGCAACGCCCCATGAGCCCCGAGACTGGACACTTAGCCAATTCCTCTTCTTCTTCTGTTGGATACTATCCTTATCCAAATTATCAAAACCCTAGCTCTTATTCATTTTCCGGTTACTCGAATTTGGCCGGTGGATTTTCCGGTTCGTCGCCACCGCGTATGCCGTACGGCTCTTCATCATCGGGAGGGGCTTCCACTTCAAAGCCGCCGCCTTCCCCGCCAAGGGCTTCAGCTTGGGAATTTCTAAATCCCTTCGAGAGCTACGACAAGTACTTTCCCCCGTATACGCCGAGCAGAGACTCCAGGGAGGTGAGAGAAGAGGAAGGAATTCCTGATTTGGAAGAGGAAGATTACCAGCAGGAAGTTATCAAGGACGTTCATGTCGATCCGAAGCTTGTTGATGGGAGCAGTGGGAGACATTCCAAGGCAGAAGATGATGAGCAAGGGAAGGGCAATCATGAGGATTCACTGTATACAAGTAGACCAAGTGCGTCAATGGAGAGCGATCCAGTGGAATATGAGGTGCATATGGTGGATAAGAAAGTGGTGAATGCTGAGAAGAGGTCAGGGGATCAAGCCAATAAGGCTCAGGGCGGTTTCAAGGGCGATACTGATGTAATAAGGGAAATTCAGGTTCAATTCGAGCGTGCTTCTGAGTCCGGAAATGACCTTGCCACAATACTCGAAGTTGGGAAGCTGCCCTATAATCGTAAACATTCTGCTTATCAAGGTAAAGCTTCCATCTTTCTTTTCTGATTGAGATCTAAATCTAATTTTAAGCCTCAATTTCTTTTAAAGGGGTGAGCTTTGCTGATCCTTGATTGATTAATACCTCATTGATGACTTGGATTGTCCTCCTTCATATGAACATTTATAAGATCTTTTGATATGCATCTTCACTTTTGATTTTATATAAATATGTGGGCTGCAGTTTCATCCAAGATGTTGCACGCGATTACTCCTTCATTGCCTTCGACTTCTAAAAGTGCCGAGAGTGAGAAGGCTGATCCTGTATATTTAGATGTTGATGGAGAGTTGGATTTAAGGTCCAGAAATCTTTCTTCTACTCTGCATAAGCTGTACCTTTGGGAGAAAAAGCTGTGTGAAGAAGTTAAGGTGTGCTATTTGTTTTTATATTTATGCCGTGGTTTCTTCTTCTTGACTTCATTTCTGGTTTAGTATTCAGCATCATTTGCTTCACAAAGCCTGTCGACACCATGAAATGCTGGCCTTTGGTTGTAAATTGTTTTGTAGGAAGTTATTAGCCATTTGAAAAGATTGTTCTTTGCCCAACTGTATTTGTCTTCCATTTACTGTTTTGGCCTTGTATTCATAGAAGATAAGAATTTGCAAAATATCAAATTTTCATTCCAGTGCTCCACAAATCTCATATCACAGCTTTTGGTTGATGAAAACTACGGTTTGTATATACTGAATCTTGGACTAAAAGTGCATCTCATGTTTCACAATTCGTATTAATGCTTCCCTACTTTTACGTTGCGAGTAAAGGATATGGAATGGCCGTTAGACAACGGCGTGATCTTCCAGTCCTGCTTAATTGTGAATACTAAAAAGATTCCGCTGTTCAATCCGGTGGGAAAGAGCATGTCTTGAGTGTGTGCCTAAATTAAATAATATCGCACATGCACTTTTTTCGTTTTCAAGAATCTAGGAAGTATATATATATATATTAAATATAAGAAGAATTCATTCCTTTATTTCCATCCAATGGGAGAATATATGTATATAGTCCTTTCTATGAGAAACAGAAAGCAAAATGAAGCAGTTTTTGCCATTTTAGCTGAGAAAAATGTAATGAGCACTAATTGCTAGCAAAGACAATCACTTGAATCTGACTTGGATTATGTCTTATTGCTCGAATGCTTGACTTGGGGGGGTTTCCAATCCTCCCCCACCCCAAACGAAGTAGTTCTCATGACCTGAGTTCTCCCCTGTTGAGATATCTCTCTTGCTCTTGCTGAGTTTTGAAAATAATCTACCTCCTAGGATTACTTCGAATCCCCATTCTAGAGAGCGAGCTTGACCCTTGAGTTTTGTTGTCATCTTCATTTTGCAAAGCTCTTTCTTATGTGTGAGGTTTTGGTCTTGCTAAGGTTCAATTAAATATTGTATCTCTTTACATTTAGTTCAATTAAATATTGTATCTCTTTACATTTAGTTCAATTAAATATCGTATCTCTTTACATTTAGTTCATATCTTATAATATTTATTAGTATCTTGAAGCTCACGTCCTTACTTTTGTATTGGTAATGATTCCTGTTCTTTGTTGTTTAGTAATTGTGATTTAATAGCTGTACTATTCAGTAACATTCTGCAACCCCAGCTTTATTCCTAAGTATGGTTATCCAATGTAGGTAGAAGAGAAAATGAGGGTTCTTCATGAAAGAAAGAGTCGTAAACTGAAGCATTTAGATGAAAGGGGTGCCGAGGATCACAAAGTTGATGCAACGAGAATCTTGATCAGGAGTCTTTCAACAAAAATAAGAATCGCAATTCAGGTTGTTGATAAGATATCGGTGAAGATTAATAAATTGAGGGATGAAGATTTGTGGCCACTGCTAAATGAATTCATCCAAGGGTATGTGAATTGCATGAGGTTGCACAATGCCATTTTTGTTTGATGACTTTGTCTTCATTCAATTGTTTTATGTTAGTGTTTAATGTCTTGAGTTGATGTTCCAGTTGTGATTTTCTGCATTGCTTTATTATATGTAAAAATATCCATATGCTGGTTGCGGTTAGCATTACAAGGTGGATTGTAAATTTAACTCCTTGCATTGTGCTTATTATGTTGAGCATCGAGGTGTAAACCTGGAGATATCAGGGAACTTAGCTGTGATTTAGAGTTGCTAGATTCTGTTATTAAGCCTAAAAAATAGCACAATCTGTGGATGCATCTTGATGCACTTTTCTCCAATGAACCTGCCTGCCAACCCAAAATAGTTACTTCTGGACTTTTATTGTAATACTTAATGATGTCATTCATTGTTGTTATCCGTTCATTATATGGTTGTTAACGGTTCATAAATGTTTTTTGAGAAGTAACAGTTCATAAATGTTGATGGTGTGTCTATATATTTTTTGAAATGTTTAGGTTAAGCCGAATGTGGAAAGGCATGCTTGAGTGCCATCATAATCAATGTCAAGCAATTGCTGAAGCAAAACATCTAGATGCCATTGCTTTTCGCAAACACTTCAGTGATGCCCATCTTGAAGCCACTTTGCAGCTTGAGCATGAGCTTCTGAATTGGATTCTAAGGTTTTCTTGTTGGGTCAGTGCTCAGAAAGGTTATGTCCGTGCATTGAATAACTGGCTTGGCAAGTGTCTTCTCTATGTGCCTGAAGAAACGCCTGATGGAATTGCTCCCTTCTCTCCTGGTAGAATTGGTGCCCCTGCTGTGTTTGTTGTATGCAACCAGTGGTCCCAGTCATTAGATAGAGTTTCTGAAAAGGAAGTCCTGGATTATATGCGGGACTTTGCGACAGATGTGCTTCAGCTTTGGGATCGGGATAAGTTAGAAATGCGCCAAAAGATGATAATGAATAAGGATACGGAGCGAAAAGTGAAGAACTTGGAGAGAGAAGACCAGAAGATACAAAAGGAGATTCAGGCTCTAGATAAGAGGATGGTTTTGGATTCTGGGGAGGATAGTGGTTTTGCAGTAACTAGGCAAGTTGTGTATCAGAGTGACGCCACCAAGAGTGGTAGCCTTCAGGTTGGTCTGCAACGTATATTTGAGGCAATGGAGAGATTTGCTAGTAACTCAGTGAAAGTGTACGAGGAACTCTTGCAACGGATAGAAGAGGACAACCTTGCTCGAGATCACGAAAGAGTTTGATATAGGGTTGCCGTTGCAAAGTGCACTTTTGTGGTCCGTCTTTTTTGTCATCGCATTGGGTGTAGTCCTGGCGAAAGGTGTTATTCAGGTTTGATATATGTGGCTAAGTTGTTGGAGCTTAATACGTGTTGCGCCTTGACGAACTGCGAACTGTGTGTGTTCCCTTATGCCCCCGAAGTGTAGTAATTGGTGGCTGGGATTGAGGAGAATTTATTTATGGTTATTTGTAACCTTAAGAAAGAGGCTTATTATTTCATGGCTATGGTTATATGGATTGATGAAGATGATGCTGCAGATGTAATGAGTGGATTTCATTTTATTGTGCAGCCATGAAATTAGAGATGGGATGATGAGATGAAGGCTGGTCCAGATGATGCTCTTTCCAAAAATCAGTATTTGGGCTTTGGCGGCTGCTGCTGCTGCTGCTGCTGTCCCGAAAGAGAGAGAGAGAGAGAGAGAGAGAGAGAGAGAGAGAGAAACTTGCTGGAAGTATTTATTGCCAACCTTGATTGATTGTTTTCAGGAGGAAGAATAAGCAAGCAAACCATTTCAACCAACCAACAAAACTTACTTTCCTGGTCAATGAGTCATGCGATGCGAAACAATACGAAAACACAAGGTAAATAAAATATCAATTGGGATGCACTTTTTGTTATTTGGAGGCAAAAGCTACACCCAGAACGAGAATGGATGTGCTGAATCATCTCTCAAGCGGCAGGGTGTTGTTTCATGTTGTACAATTTTGTTGTTATCACAAAGGGATTTGTTTTTTTTTTTTATTAGGGTGCTTTGTTGACGCAAAGTCATTATTTATATTTATTGCCCATACACAAGTCCTGTGACTATTTTAATTCTTTTACTCGTCCAATATATATATATATATATATGTCTTTTTTCATCAATTTCCTATATCAAACCAGTAGTAAGTAACAAGGAGAGTCATTTTAAGTGTAAACACGTACAAGGATCTAGGAAAGAAAGATACATATGAGTATCAAAAGATCCACAATCTCCTCCCGTAATCTATCTATTCCTCCACCCTGAAAGCTGAAAATATTATTCTACAATTGACTTTTAACATATCCATATACACCTGCCACGACGTGTCCAATCTTCATAAGCCACGCCCACGGGTGTTATGGTTACTGTGATCATACTATATATAGTTAACTAACAAAAAAAAAAATGATATTGGAGGCTTTACGCAATTTATAAACTTAAAAACAACAAACACACACCACCACAGTAAAAGAGTATTATTGACCATATATGAGATATAACCAAATTTTAAAAAGTAGTAAAACAAAATCCAAACTTTTTATTTCTTTTTGCTTAAATATCCATCCTCCACTTTAACATTATGATTTCACCAATGATTTTTCTTTCAAACTGAGCCCCAAGTTTATTGAGAGAGAGAGAGACAAACATGGGATGCTGTCACTCCAAGTTTGTGAAAGAGACGCGGCCAAATAAATACAAGGCGCCCCAAAACCCACCATTCAATCAGCCACCGGCGGCCACCTCCGCAGCGGATACTCAAGTCCCTTCATTCTCAGAGTATTCCTACGCAGACCTTAAAGCAGCCACCAACAACTTTAGCTCCGAGTTTATAGTCTCAGAAAGCGGTGAAAAGGCACCTAATCTCGTTTACAAGGGCCGCCTCCACAACCGCCGTTGGATCGCCGTTAAAAAATTTACTAAGCTGGCCTGGCCAGACCCCAAGCAGTTTGCTGTACTCTATATTTATCTTTACTACTACTACTACTTTTGTTTGTAATTCCTTTTTCTTTTTTCTTTTCAATTTCTTTTTAATTATTATGCGCTTGCTCTGGTACCACGTGGGAGGGGAGGGTTTAAACAACTTTTCTTATTTATTTATTTATTGATAATTTAGAACTTTTTAATTTTTCAGGAGCAAGGAAGGGGAGAGGGGAAGCTGAGGCACACGAGGTTGGCTAATTTGATAGGGTATTGCTGTGATGGTGATGAGAGGTTGCTGGTCGCAGAGTACATGCCCAATGATACACTTGCCAAGCATTTGTTTCACTGTATCTACTACTTATCAATTGCTTTCATTTTTTCAGCAACTTGAATTTTATTTTATTTATTTTTTATTTTTTTAATGCGCTTAAAATTGCTGAATCATTTCGTGTCTTAAAATGTCTGAATTTGGATCATCTTTGTGCTGGCCTCATGTGAATTATGTCTCAACTGATTAAGGTACTTTAGATCTTTGATTGATAGCAAAGCTTTCATCATTCAATAATTTTTTGGGTAGCAATTAGCATCTAAGCTACAATTTGCAAGTGTTAAGTGTGAGAGGGGGAGACATGCTAAACTGAGGGTGGATTTCCACCTAAAAAAATGTTGGCACTTACTTTATATGTTGTTAGCTAAAGTTACGTTATTTGTTTAAGTTCTACGGTGGCTATGAGCTTTTTGGATAGTCAATTACCTTTTTCTTTTTTCTTTGTCATGAGTCCATCAATTGAGTTGATTTTGGTGTGAACATTTCTTCTCTTGTACAGTCACAAAAGTTTCACAGGATTTGCTGGTGAAAGTTTGGTTATTCACACAAATGCTTCTCTTTCCTATCGCCTATGAGCTGCTGCCTTCAAATTTAGAATGTATACATGTACTCCATTAAAATGACTTCAATTTTGGTAATTTAACTGATTCCTCAGGGGAAAGTCAGACCATTGAGTGGTCCATGCGCTTGAGAGTAGCACTTTATATAGCTGAAGCTTTGGAATATTGTAGCAGCGAAGGCCACATATTGTACCATGACCTAAATGCTTACAGAGTTCTCTTTGATGAGGTTTCCTTTCACTCTTTAATCATTCATTCTGTAACCTAATAGCCCTCATGCATGCCTCTTTGTGCTTTTGCATAACTTCTCTCATGCTTGTGCTTGTCAATAAGTTATTTCTTCAGCGTCTACTTTTCTGCAGGGTAAAAAATGTGATGTTTGTTTGTATTTTGTAGGATGGTGATCCCAGGCTTTCATGTTTTGGCTTAATGAAAAATAGTCGGGATGGGAAAAGTTACAGCACTAATCTTGCATACACCCCTCCAGAGTATTTAAGAAACGGTGATCGCATTATACTTTTCTCATGTGCTTTTCTTTTGTGTATCATCAAGTATATCTATTTATATACTTTTAGCATCTTTTGCTTCATCTATTTTCGTTAGGCTTGCCAGAGTCTCTGACACCCATATTTCTGGTTCCCCATGCTGCATGTTCTCTTTGTTCCATGATCGTTCTCCTGGAACTAAAAACCATGCTCACTAATAGGTTTCACAGCAAGATTTTCAGGGATAATGTAGGATAATTTACCAGCCCTAACGAGCAGTACAATTAAAAGCCATTACTAAAATAGAATTATGAAGCTGTGTATATTAGAATCATGACCTTTGATACAAATAAACTTCAAGCTGAATGTAAAGTTAGATTGAACTGCACTTAATTAAAACATCCTTTTGATGAATGTGAGAGCAGTTTATGCAATATGCATGTGTCTTTGCTGGGCTTCACTCATGATATTTAGTATTAAAGTCGACTTTAAGAGTAATGCTTGTGGTTGATCAACTAAAAATATTTCTTTTCCTTGTTTCTACATCTTTTGGATAATTCATTCTTAATGTCTCAGAAGTTCTCTGACAATGTTTACCATAATCTTAATGTTGCAGGAAGGGTCACACCTGAGAGTGTTATATATAGCTTCGGCACTGTCCTTTTGGATCTGTTAAGTGGGAAGCACATCCCTCCAAGTCATGTATGATGCTTACTAATTTGGCATTTAATTTGTTTATATTGCATTTCATGTAATCTTCCTTTGTAACATGTCTTCTTGTTTTACTTGTCAAAAGAAAAGCGTCAATTATGCTCAGTTTGATTGATGTCTGGTGAAGTTGTATAGGAACTCTTGTGTCTTAGAAACATTCTTTACCCCCTTTCATTGGTGAAATCCTACTCGAATGAATGGATGCCAAAGTGTTACGACATTATTTCCTTCAGTTCATGATATTAAATGGTTGTTCATCAACAGTGAAATTCAACTTTGGCACCCATTTGAAGAATGCATGACTAGGATAACTGTTATGGCTCACAAGCTGTTTGTTGTAGTGCTTGGACTGGTGTGACTAGCATCCGTGCAACTCTTGGCCAGCCTATAATATGCATGATTACTGTTATTCATTTTGTTATATGCGAGTTCAGGCTTTGGATATGATACGTGGCAAAAACATCATGGTCTTAATGGATTCGCATTTGGAGGGGAAGTTCTCTACTGAAGAAGCAACAGTGGTTGTTAATCTTGCGTCACAGTGTTTGCAGTATGAACCTAGAGAGAGGCCTAATACAAAGGATCTAGTTTCTACACTTGCTCCATTGCGGCCAAAATCCGATGTGAGGATCTGAAACCTGAATTTATTTATTTATTTTCTAGCAAAGCGTACTATGGCAATACTATTGATGTTCATTGTTCATCTTCCAGCAGTTTAATCCTTTCTCTGTTGAAACAGATATATTTCTCATTTACGATGACATAAATTGATATAGTATTCAACACTTTTAGGAGATAATCCAAATAGAATCCTTTTCTGAAATTTGTCCTGTGAACAAGTGATTCTACTCATATAGATGATCTTACGGTAGTACATCTAATTGATAAAATATTGTGAAAGTGATGCCCTGATAATCTGTGGTAGTGCTAACATTGGATGACTCTTGTTTGTTTGGAAAAGTAGGCTGGGGCAGCACCTTTTACTACATATACCGTTACATCGTACCTAATCAATCAATAACAGCTAGAAGTAATTAAGGAAACATCTCCCCTACATGGTCATCCAACATGGTGCGGAAAGGAAATTTAGGAGAGGCTTATTATATTCCCTTAGTGAATAGATGCCTTTCCAAATATTTTCTTATCAAATCTAGGAATATTTTGATTTGCTAAAATTGACAAATTTGTTTCTCAACTCAACTCTTACATCTTTCTAAGGACTGTAGCAAATAAATTTAAACATTCAGTTCTCTCAGTAGTTAAGAAGTTATTTGTGCTCCCTTGATGTGCCTTATGAACATTTATTACTCAATGGAGATCCGTATCTGAGCCTTTGTAGGGGGTCTGGTATTTGTCATTATTCTCACAATGTGCTTGACGTTTTTATGTTATCCCATTTATGATATGGAACATGCAATGATGCACAAATCTGAGGTCATTTTTAGGAGCAATAACAATAGGCCTATCTCTCATTGCATTTTTGTTCGTTTAGAGCATATTGATTGATTAATGAATAAAATGTGCTGAAATACATAGGCTTTTATAAGGCCAAGATAGTATGATTTTCATTTCCCTAAATACCAGTCTTTAGCACTTCTCACTTCCTCAGTGTTCTTACCTGCTATTTGCAGTGCATCTGAGCATTTTATTTCTGCGCGACTTCATCCACTGAAATCTGTCTTATTATGGAAAGATGAAATTAATGTTCATCCGAAAAAGGAAAAATCAAACTACCAGTGCTAAAAGAAAATATATAAATAAATAATCTGAATACTATGATTTTGAATTTCAGGTTCCATCTTATGTCATGCTTGGAATTTCTAAGCAGGAGGAAGTGCCAGCAACACCACCTCGCCCACTCTCACCACTGGGTGAGGCCTGTTCTCGGATGGACCTCACAGCAATACATCAGATTTTGGTTATGACGCATTACCGCGATGACGAAGGAACCAATGAGGTGATTTACCTATACAAATGGTACCTCGTTCCTCTTTAAGTTGGAGTATGTTCTATGTTTTACGTGATGTTGCTTTGTAGTTATCATTTCAAGAGTGGACCCAACAAATGAGAGACATGTTGGAAGCAAGGAAGCGCGGGGACTATGCATTTCGTGATAAGGATTTCAAAACTGCCATTGATTGCTACTCTCAGGTATGATATTCAATTACTAACATGCAATGGTATGTTAAGTACTCCTTTCATCTTGCGGTTGGGAACAATTTTGCTCCATGGTTGATATGTTATGATTTCATGTTATCTTAATGACATTCCACTCCGAATCAGATAAATTATTATGTGAATGCATCGATAAACACGAGTGAGGCAATATAAGTTATAACTTGGATATATAACGATTGCATGGTTCCTTTTACTATGTTGTGCCCAGTTCATAGACGTAGGAACTATGGTCTCCCCAACTGTTTATGCGCGGCGTGCTTTATGTTATCTAATGTGTGATCAACCTGATGCTGCCCTTCGGGATGCAATGCAAGCACAGCTTGTCTATCCAGATTGGCCAACAGCATTTTACATGCAATCAGTTGCTCTGGCCAAATTGGATATGCACCAGGATGCTGCTGATATGTTGAAGGAGGCTGCTGGACTTGAAGAGAAGAGACAAAAGGGAGGGAGGGGGTCATGAGAATTAACTCTGTGATTGGACATTTATACATTCACCGCCATTTTCTCCTAGTTTGTGAAATTGGGGTAGGTAAATTAGTCTTGTCAATTGCGAATATATCACAAAGTAAACTTCTTCTTGCATAAATTAATTTTTGTTTTCATCAAGAATTTCAAGTCTCAACCTATCTGTTAGAAGTAGATGTGCAAAATATATATATTTATTTTTTATATGTTCAATGGTGTTCCTGATGCTTCACCATATTTTTATAGGAGTAATGATCTTGGTAACTTTGCATTCTAAAGTATAGGAGTAGATACACATTCTGTATATAACTCCATCATGTTTAATATTCCTTCACCCAAAGTCAAAATTATAAAAGGTCTAAAATATGTACCTTGAAACATTTCAAATTCTTTTTTTTTTTGTTTTTCCTTTTCCTATTCTCCATTTTCTTCTATTTGTCTTTTAATTTCTCTCTTCTCCTTCATTACCCATTATGGTCTCCCTACTATTCCTGCCTTTCTTCTTTTCTTCTCTTTTCTCTTTGCTATTGACCCTCACCTCAATAATAAGCCAAACCCCTCGTTGAAGACTAGCAAACTTGAAGCCCATACGTTATTTTCCGAGCTATACGGCAGGATTGCATCTCATAGATCCTACTTTAAATAATTCAACATAATAAAATTCATTTTTCAAGCCACTGTGTGCAATCTGATAGTAATACCATTTTTCATAATTTTGACATTTCTTTTGAAATGTGCCATCTTCCATTTTCAGTTTCCATCCACATATACAATTAGATGTTAAAAATATTTATTAGTCGTTCTCTATTGTCCATTTTGAAGCAACTAAACATAATAAATAAAGCCACCATAAAGAATGGCGGAGGGAAAAAGAAAAATAAAAATAAAAGAAAATAGAGAAGAGGAAAAGCTGCACTAAAAATTTTAGGGTATTTAAGATGTTTTATGGTTCGACTTTTCGGGGCTCATTTTGAATTGTGGTGATCTAAACTTAAATAAGACTTTCAACTTTATGTTGCATATTACTTGATTTCCAAAATTAACATTTTTTCTTTTAACACAATTTTCAAAAACAATTAACTACCTAGGCAACTTTTATATATATATATATATAAATATATCTATCTGGTAAAAGTCGAACTCACATTAAAATGGCAAGGAAAAAAAAGAGAGAAAAAATAAAATCCTCAGACAACCAAAGCAACTGGAAGCCTTAAGCTTAAGAAAGATCCTAATTTTATTTATTTATTTATTTATTTTTAAAGTTCCTACTACTGCTGAAATTAGCAAATTACGTGCAAACAGCAAGCAAGAACCAAATCAAACTTGAGCTATAATCTCAAGGTCGTCTTCTCCAAGTCGCAAAAGTCTTGCTGTATTTGTAAAGATTCTTCGTTGTTACGGGAATTTTGCCCAACAAGTTTAATTCAAAACACTGTTCCATTACCATTCTTGATAATCGAACCTCAGCAGCCCAAACAATTTGATTTAATTGTGAAACGTATTATCCATTCTTATCGTCCTTTTTTTTTTTTTTTTTTTTTTTCTCTCATTTAAATATATATTGTAGTCGAATCCTAAATGCCCACTAAGTAAGAGAATAATAAGTTACAAATTCTATCTCCTTTTGACATGTAATTCTATTGTATGAAATTGTGGGAGTAGGGGAGTGGGCTAGATTTATACCAACACAGGCCATTTTTATTAATTCCTTTTTTTCATTCTATTTTATAAAAACCGATACTTGAAAGAAACGATTGCACCTTTTCTTTTTTTTTTTCTTTTCCTTTTTTTCTAGTTAGAACAAAAAAAGGTAAAGCCAAAGCCAAAGCCAATATTAGAGTGGCTTTGCTGCAGCAACTATGGATGGTGCACTATGCGCAGAAGGGCTCTGATGCAGCAACTATGGATGGTGTGGCAACACCTGTGATTACTGCAGCCCCGATAATTGCCAAAGCCAATCGACGAGGCTGCTGGCCGGCTTCCTGGATATGGTGTCACCACAAATATCATTAACGGTGGTCTTGAATGTGGATTTGGCGGCCCTGACCCTAGAGGTAGAAGATCGCATTGGATACTACAAGAGATATTGCGATATGTTTCAAGTTAGCTATTTCTTTGTTTAAACGACTTTCTCTCTTTCCAAACAAGTAGGATTCAATGGGGTTCTAATAAAATGATTAATCAGTCGATAAAGCAAAAAACAACCAAATCTTCATTAGGCTCTCGAACTAAAATATTGCTGCGATTTACATTGTAATTCATTTCAAATGATATCACCTAATCGAAGACAAAAAAAATTCCAGGGAAGTCATGAGGGATTTTATCAATTAATATATATATATGATCGGTTATGGAGTTTTCTACTCCTATATATATATATATATTAGCCTTAACCATTCCTTCACATAATAGTTACGATTTTAGAACATTGCATAAGGGGTCAAATTGTCAAGCCAAGGACTGCGTAACTGTGCCCATAAAGGATCTTGAGTCCAATCCATGGTGAACTTAGGTACTTGAAGCTCTGCCAAGATTCCATTCCCAGTTGGTAATTGTAGAGTGGAGGAATTAATCGGCTGTGAATGCTCATCTTTATGTTTCCCCTCCAACGTCACTAGTAGCTCTTCATCTTCCTTCTTAAAGGCCACGTGGCTTTCGGAGGTTGGCATAGTTAAGTCATCGTGTTGACTACAAAAGGAGATGGCATCCATTGATGGTGTTAGGGGAGAAGGAGAATGATGTGCATTGCTTGTCTTCATCATTTCATCCATAGCAGCCCTCTGCTCCAACACCTTCAGGGAAGTTGCCTTTCTATATATTTTACACAACACTATGTCCTGCATTACATATATATATATATAACACACACAACAAATACATTAGCCTTTTTAAAAAAAAAAAAATTAAATTAAATTTCATCTTAGTACTAGACAACTATAGCCCCTTTAATTATGAAGGGAATTTTAGGCAGGGCCACATGTCATGTCTAAAGAAGTAACGGATGGATGGATGGGATACCTTTGGAGAGGAGCAGTTATCAGGTAGGCGATACTCATTCATGACCCAATCAGTTTTGCATCCTCGTGGTGCTCTACCTTTATAGAAAACCAGGGTCTTCTTCAGCCCTATCATCCTCTTGGGGTCCGATAAACTAAATATCTTACGATCAGTGCCAGTGGCCTTCCAAAAACCATGTTCAGTAATTCTGTTTGGCCTTCCTCCACTGCCATGTTTTCTGTCCCTCGGCACAAAAAAATACCATTCTCTTTCCCCAATTTTTGCCAGCCCTGTTTGAAAAAGCCACAATTAATTTATGCTAATATTGAGAAAATGAACAAGGTGGAGGAGGAGGAGGAGGAGGAGAAAAGAAAAAGGATCAAAATTAATTAACATTCACCTGGCAAGTCCCAAGGGTCATAACGGTAGATGTTGAGAAAACCAATAACATCGTAGCGTAATTTTTTCCCGAAAACAATATTCTTGAGGTAGAAATCAAGAAGCTCTTCTTCCGTAGGGTGAAACCGGAACCCTGGCAATTCAAGATCGGACGTGAATTCATCGGCCATGATGGGTGTTAGATCATTCAATCCTCCGATCCTGGCTATAAGCTACTTGTTGTGCTTTTACTACTCTATATATCTAAACTCTGTTTCTGTTTTATTGCTTATTATAAGTAACTGTATCACAATTGCTAATTGCTTGCTACGAGCTAGCAAATACTTAACACTCTGTGAAGACTGATTTTTTTCTTCTTTTTTTTAAAAATATACTTTTGTTTTCCGTCTGTGATAGTGTGTGATGATGAGGGGCTTTATTTATTTATAAGCTAAGGGACATGGCAAGGGAAAAAGACCTGCTTTGATGATGCATGAGTGAAGAGAGAAATTATTATAAAAGTGGGTCTCTTTCGCTGTGGGAGAGACTCAATTAACGCGGTTTATAGACTATTACTACGAACTGTATTTTGTGAGGCACAATGGCCTACATCTCTCCCATCCACATTTCCCAGACTTTTGTTTGTATTTGCTTGACCTTGACGCTTGACCCTTTCTATTTTGCTTTTCCAACTTTTACTGCAGATTTTGACAACTTGCCCAAACTTTTTCTAAGCCATTTTTGTCAAAAAAAAAAAAAAAAAAACCAATTTATCCAATTACAACAAGATGTTGAATCGGTCATATTAACAAGATTCCTAGTTTTCATTCGAAAAATGATTACTAAACTTATGAATTGAAAATTTTACATGTAATGTTAATAAATTATCACATTAATTAAAAATTTAAATCCTCAAACAATAATTTATTATCTTTTTAACATGTAACAAACATTCACAGAGTTGATCTCAGTCTCATACTACCTGCTTTTCCCTTGGCATTCTCTATGCATGTTTTCGTGTGTCACTAGTGTAGTTCAGCATCTTTAATATGTTCGAAAATTTTGTTCATTTTTTTCTATCGTACAAAACACACACAGGGCTGGTATCTATAGAATTACTTTAATATGTCATAGAAAAATAGTCTCCTGTAAAATGAAGACATGAAAAGCAGAGTCTTAGTGCTTCCGACAAATTACAGTAGAACCTCTTTAAATTAATAGTATTAGGACTACTAAATTCTATTAATTTAGCGATATATTAATTTATCAATAAATTAATAACTATTAATTTATAGAGATATTTTTATTTTTTAAACATATTATGATTATGATGTTTTTTTTTTAAAAGTAACTTAAATTTTTTTGATCCAATTTGAAAAGTTAAGTAATGAGAATAGAAAATAAAATTTAATTTAGTAGGATTAGAACAAAGTTTCTCTAATTTCGTATCCAAGTTCTTGTAAGATTAGGATGAGAACTAATTTCTCTAATCTTGTATCATAATCCTTGTAGGATTATCTCAATTTTTTCTCTTTAAATAATTAAATAGGAGATTCAATTAGATTTAAAGTTCAACAAAAGACATACTACTCTTGATTTATATTTTAAGAAAATCTCATAGTCAATTTATTATGTACTTTTTAACTAATTATTAATTTATGAAATAGTTGAGTCAATAAAATACAAAAGAAAAATTTTTAATGTATTATCTTATAATTTCATCGAATTTATCAATTTTTTACACTGATCCCAAGTTAGGACCGAACATTTTTATTAATTAAAAAAATTATTAATTTATCGAGTATTAATTTTAAAAAATTCTATTGTAATAATAATTCTAGATGTATTATACGCGTTCTTTCAGTCCTTTTAACATGGAATATGAAGAACTAGACAAACAAGGATCTTTCATATAAATATTCCTTCGGTGGACGTGGACGTGGACGATTTGACTTGGAAATCTTCGGCAACGACCCTTACCAGAAAACAAGACCCTGCACTTACATTTTTTAGTTCCTTCCAGTGCCCAACTTATATATCATCTTTTATCTCCACTGAGCGCATTTTTTTCCCTACTTATTTAGAATCAATTTTTTCATTTCAGACTCATTTGGGCTAAATATGAAACTTTAATTTTTGAAATATAAAATTTTGGTTGAAAGTATTGTTAAATAAAAATTGTTGACTGTATGGTGTATATTGTGCAATGTTGAGCTTTAAAAAAATTTGAAGGCAATGTTGGTCTTTTAAAAATATAAATGAGTATATTTGAGAAATAAACAAAAAAAATAGAATAATTTCGTAAAAGTCTTTTTTAAAGAGTTTTAATTCGGAGCTTCTTATTCTTTTAATTTTTTTTAAATTCATATTTTTATTTAAAAGTATTTTAAAAAATAAACAACACATGTCATCTTCAAATTCTAAACTCACAAGAATTATTTTTAAATATTTAAAAATTAAATCAAACAGAATCTAACACTATAAAGGCTTGATATAATTGTAGTGATATTTCTCTGTAATTTCCACGAAATATCTCGGCCTTCAATGCAATGATTGCATGTGCAGCTTTTGGAAAGGTTAAGTCCACCCATTAATAGTCCAAAAAAAAAAAAAAAAGGTCCACCCATCAAACTGTTGGAAATCCACCCTCTATATATATATGGTATATAATTATTTGGGTTAATAAAACTCTCATCCCATAATACAAAATGCGGTATAACACTTTACCACCTTACTATGTTTTTTTAATGTTTATGTTATGACACTTAACTACCCTCATGTATCCACTATTAACTTTGTTTTAAATCTCTTTGTACTTCATACATATAATATTCCTGTGGACACATAAAAATGTCTACTACCCTTTATTATGGAAGAGTCCACTTCAACTCAAACACTTTGCAAATATTCTTTGTAGACTTGTTGCACAACTCTATATGGGATCAAGAGCTTTATTGCTCTAACGAGATCACGATCCTGATACCTTGTTTTAAAAAAAAAAATAAAAATGAGATCACGATCCTGATACCTTATTTTTTTTTTTTTTAAAAAACAACCTTCTTCCCTCATGGCTTCTGACTCCACAGCAACCTCTTCCCAATCTCCTCCACTGGATGTTTCGCTCTCTAGCTCCTCCCTCATTGCAATTAATGTTGCTAATCAGCTGCTTCTAAAATTAACTCCTACAAACTATTATTCATAGAAGACTCAGTTCGATACTCTCATTTTTGGTTACGACCTCCTTGGGTACATTGATGGGCCTCATCCGTGTCCGCCCACTAAGCATACAGTTAACGGTGAGGAAACTTCCAATCCTGCACATCATCTCTGGCTTCTCCAAGATAAATTACTTCTTTTATAAACTTCAAACATTAATCCTTTTAAAATGTTACAAATTTGATGATTTTACACATATAAAGACGTCAAAAAGTCAAAACATATCAAAATCCGCATTATTTTGTGCATGTTTGCTTGCTTTATTTCTTTCACAAATACAACCACATGAAGTTTTGTGCTAAAAATTCAATTTTTACAACGAAAACATCACATTTACCAAGTTGTATGCACTGTTTATATCAAGGATTTATGTTTATCATCTACATGCATCACCCACAGATAAGTCTTATATTTCTAAAAGGGCCTCCATTTTAGCTAAAATTGTTTCATAGGTTGATAAAGAGAGAGTTGCAAGTTAAAACCTCTCCACGTTTTATTTTTCAATTTTTACACTTTCAAAAATAATGTGATGAGTTCCTTTAAATACTATGCCAATTGTCTTTTATACATTTATTATTTGGTCAAAAAATACGGGCAAGTATATACACGTAGATTTTAATGTGGATTTGATTGACTATTTTCGTTGATATGCTCACAAAGGATTGTTAAGTGTAACAAAATAAAAATTAAGAGAGAAAATATTACATTTTATATACATTAGGAGGTAAAAAATTACTAACCCTAATTATTTTATATATTGTGCGCTCAAAATTTCAAATTCGGCGTCCAAAACTACGGCCCCCAATTGGATGCACCACTTGATTGAGACAAAAAGAAAAAAAAAAAACCTTAAAAAAAAATCAGATGGCTATGTAGCCCAATATTAGAGGATTTTAAATGGTGAGAGATTATGAAATGGGGATTTGGTGGACGTTTCTCTTTTTGTTTTTTGTTTTTTGTTTTTCATTTGACGAACGCTTCTCGTGGGTAACAATCGCTTCTCCTTCTCCCAACTTTCCTCCCCTTCCCCTGGAATCTTCTCTATCCTAGCTCTTTCTCTCTTTCAAATGTAGGAGATTACAAATATGCAAGACAAATAGTTTAGTAGGGAATCGATACATCTAGACGACTCCATTTTTTTTCAAAATAAATGAGTAGGTACACGTCTTTCATTAGCATTTCCATTTTTAATAGGATGATGGCAATTTGGTATAAAGTCTAGAAAGGTTCGAATTTGTAAATATCTTAAACAACTATGTAATTATGCTCTCTCTTTTGTAGTTATTAGTTAGGTAATATGAGGAGTCAATTGATGTGGGTTTTGGACTAGTTCAATTTTCGGCCCATATCCTCAGAAGACCTCAAGAAGCATTTCCGAACCCTAACGATCCTAGTAAGATGGTGAGTGCAATATTATCTTCTTAGCAACAATATATTCATATATATCGTAATTAAAGTCAAACACGGGGTTATTATCCTACAAGGGGACTATTGAGCATTCTCAGCAACGATATGATTATGAATCACTAATTTAACTCATGTTCATAAAACTTGACACATCATGTATGTTATCAATAAGAAATGAAATGTTATATAGGTCTACACATTAGTAAAAATGAAAGACAGCGACTGTGTGCCGAATGTTACGTGAAGTATTGCCAAGAATTCTTGGTAGCCCACGCAAAACACAACTTTCAGATTAACATTTTTAATTGCTGGGGCTTGCAGCCTCTCCAAATGCCAAGTAATTTAGTTATATATATATATTTATGATTGAGCCATATGTTACACGCTTTCCTCTAGGTTATTAATGGGCAATTTAAGTGAAAATTCCTTTAGCAGTTTCCAAAGGTTTTTCTTTCTCGGCTTAACCAATATGTTCAAAACTTTCTTGGATAAAGTTGCACATTGCCTCCACCACAAAATGTGATATTATCAAAGCTTACAATTGGATAAAGCTAACTCCTATAAGTTTTGATTACCTAGGAAAGTTGTTTTGCTTTTATATATATGTGTGTGATTTAGAAAACGGAAAGCAAAATAAGAGATGATTGGAGATCGAAAATACTACAACGCTTGCCATATGCAAAATACAATAATGAGACGCGCATTTATGTATAGTGTTTGTATGGATAAAGAAATTACATGTCAATGTAAAATATTCTGTTTTGTCACAAGCAGAATGTTTACCACACTTGAAAAGTTATTTTGGTATTAATTAAGCTGCATATGTATTTATTTGTATCTTCCTACCATAACCATATCTGTATCTTAACTGCGCTTAGAAATACCCCGTGTCTCCAAAGACTAATTAAAGCAGTGAGTGTATTTACATAAAAGGAAAAATTATTTCCAGGTACCATCATCACAAGGAGAGCAACCTTCTTGAGCAATGTCAGTGATTTGTAGGCCTGTATCGTATATCGCCCCATTCTTCCAGTCAGCTGGTAGGACATTTTTGGCCCAATAATATTTCCCATCATATCCAGCAGTCACGACAACTCGAAATTGCAATGGGCCACTTGGAACTTTACTTGTATCCCAAACAGCGCCGTGATTGCGGCTCATGAAATTCCAGTTTATTGAGCCCACCTGCAACAGAGAGTAAAGAGTTAATAAACAATATCATGAACATTTAACATTAATTTGTTGATGCATATTAAAATTTGAACAAGTAAATCTATTCAATGAATATATATATATATATATAGAGTGAAGCTTTGAGTTTTACCTGAGCCACATCGACGGATACGATTTCTGTCTGACCACCTTGATACAACAACTTGATTGCTAGATAATGTGGCTTCTGACTAGATTCTTCCACACGGATTGCCAAATTCTTTTGTTTGTAATCACAGGGTACCCTGATATCACCATTCAAATTTATTATTATTCATTTAATGCTGTATGACCGTTTGATTGCAATAATTGGTATGCAAATTTAGAAAGACCATATAGTAGAGGATTGATTAATTATAAGTGAGGGAGATTTAACATTTGAACCGTTACTGCATTCAATGTCTGCTACATGTCTAGCGGGACTGTGTCAGGTCATGGTAGGACCCAAAACGCTGATATATATTTTTATGCCTAGGTTGTAACTAAACCATTATATCACCAAAATACAACTGTCATTAGAACATCCAAATCGATAATTAGGTGTTTTTTTTTTTTTTTTGGTTCTTCAAAATTCCTAATTTATGTGAATTGAGTGCTGAGTTACCTCTTATATTCGACGTCGACGATGCCAAGCTTTATTAGGTCTGAAGCCCTACCATTTTTGGACATGGCCGTCAAAGCCCTGCTGCTTAGAACCAAATCTGTTTTGTTACTGTGATTGAGATCAGTTACTATCACCGTCGTGCCTTGTTTAGTACAAAGGGTTGGGTTCTTGCATCTTATCTGCATTAATACGCAACATGTTAATTACTCCTAATCTGGAACAGATTAAATAAATCATCAAAAGATCATATATATATATATAATTGTAAGCTGTAGCCTGTATGCTAACACACCTGAAAACATGCACCACAACCAGCACCATCCTTGTAGATGCTAGGAATAGCAGCTGCAAGGTATCCACTGTTGAAGCCTACAGCTAGGGAACCATACCCACACGCACCAGCTGCATAAAGAAAGAGGAGAATTAAGAAACTCCTGCAGATAGATGTTGATGATGGAAATATATATATATATATATATATATATATATATATATATGAATGGATGAAGAAATATTAATGAAGAATAGTTTTGGTTCTTACATTCAAGTGCAGAGGCTTTGGAAAAATAAGCAACCTTGGCTTGGTGCACGCAGCGATCACAAGCAGATGTTGAGGAGATGAGAAGGAAGAGTAAGCCAAGAAAGAGAGCCATAATAAAATAAATATTGTTATGAATGCAAAGAATGTGATAAAAAAAACAAAAACAAAAAAAGAGTTATTCCGCTGAGAAAGGAAATAAAGGAAACGGGTTGTATATATAGGCAGGTAAAGTTTGGAGTGCAGGCTAGCTCTTCAATAGAGAGAGTGTGAATATTGACCTTTGTTTGCTATACTGATCTCAGACTGGATTGATTAGTTACAAACAACTGTACAAAAAAAGAAAAGGGACACATATTTGGGTGTACGCGGTGTCCGCACCGACTCTGCTTATGCACTAACAGCTGGTGGGAACAAAACACATCTTTTTCCGTTTTAAAAGTTTTATCAGCTATCTCTTTTTATTTAATTATTTTTACTTACTATCTTCATTTGATGCTTTTCTTTTTCTTAACATAAATATAAATGTTAAAGAATACGACTTTTATGAGTTCAATATCCACTTTTTAAATTAATATTGCGTTAATCATGATATTGTAATGGAAAATTAATTAGGTTTTTTTTCATGGTTTGTTCAATATAATATATCAACGGTCATGACTATAGGATGTATATATGGCATTTTTGTAACTCTGTAAAAAATTAGAGATGCGACTCTTTCCACTAAATTGAGAAGCTTCCCTTTGTGCTGTAATTCCAAGTGTCCCCAAAGTGTCAAGCAATTAATCACCCCGCATTACAATAGATTGTGGCCAGCAAATAACGCATATAAGCAGTAGTAGTAGTAGTAGAGGGTAAAGGGGGTGGTGAAAGCGTGCGTGCGAACCTTTCTAGGAAGCTAAGGATGACAAGTTTGGTGAATAATGATTGCTTCTTCTTGAGTGGGGAGATAAGAATAAATAGGTGGCTTGCGTAAAGCCAAAATCTCTGAGCTTGAGTGGGCTCTTGTGTTGAGGGATCCTCTTCTTTTTTTGTTTTTTTTGTTTCGGGTGGTAATTTATTGGTCCCAAAAATGGTCATTGGAATACATCCAAGCAAACAAAAAAGAAATTGATCATTAAAATTCACAATTCCACAAACACAAATAACAACGCGTAAAAACCAAAGTGGCTACAACAAGTGGAATTATTTGATTTACTCTTTGATAGTGTTCAAACTCTCTTTTTTCTATAAACGAGTGTTTGCAGTCTCAGACATCAACGCGCTTCTTGTGATCTTGGTGCACAAAAGTCAAGTAACTCGGATTTCACAAAGCCACACCTAAAATTTACCATGACTTCTCCAGTAATTCTTTGTCCTTAAGAAAATTAAACAAACCGATAGGACTACTTCGACATATCTAAGAGATGGCCCTTCAGCAAGAAACTTAGCAGTATATTTGTCAAAAGTCCATTGATTCATTGCATAATTGATTTTAATATAATGTTTACCAATTAGTTAGTATTAAACTTTTCATGCACAAACATCATTTTGGCTTTTTATCTGGCTGGTGGTTTTTAACCCATGGTGGCTGGTGCCAGTTGCCCCAGAGGGGTTAGTTTTTGGATTTGAGTTCTTTATGAGGGGTTTCTGGGCCTGGGCTTTTGGACTACCGGCTGGGTTTTCTTTTATATTAGGTTTTAGCCCAAATGTTGTTCTGTTTTGGTCATCTGATGTATTTTGCACTTTTTATTTTAATTTGGTATAACAGTTAATTGACAAAAGAAAAAGCCATTTACTGAACTGTGCCCATGGGAATTGCTGCACTCTGAATGTTATGGGCCTCACGACGCGCTACAGAGACGCTACAACTGGACTACTCTGCTGAGAGAAAAAGGATAAATGCTGCATTTGTGCTACTTACCAAAGCGGATGTGTGGAGTGGAGGAAACATGAGGATTCTCTCAACCCTATGGACCATCTCCCATCTCCCATCTCCCATCTCCTGTACTGGGCCTCACCAAGGGCAGGTTACCTTCCAGAGAGAATGACAACTATCTCTTCTCTAGGCTGGCTTCCTTCCACCTGCCTGTGCAAAATTAGGCCGTCCGCCACCCAGCTTTGCTGTATTTCCTACAAAGTTTTCTTCTTCGACTCCAGTCGGTGTGTTTCCGCTAAAGACGGATAAGTTTTTATTTTGGTTGTGGGGGTGGAATTTTTGGGGTATTGGATAATAATATGTTGCTTTCTTCACCAGCCTGGCATAGAGCATTGTGGTATTGCTATCTGTCTAATCCTGTGGATTAAAATCACTTGAAGAAATGTTACGCATGACTTCAAAAGGACCCGTATTATTGTCGACCAACATATTTTATTATAATTAGAAGAATGAAAAGTAATTTGAACCTCCATTTACTGCAGCATCCGTCTTGCACACCATCAGTCCTGTCCCCCTTTTAATAGGTCATATGTGACCGACCACATGATAAACATGTTACTTGACTATCTTCTTTCTGTGGTTCAGAAGGGTTAGTGATTTCATTCATTTATCACAACCAGTTTCTGTAACACACGAAGAGATCACGGCCAAATCTAATATTCCAGTCCAAGGACCACTTATTAATGAGGCAGCAGTTCGGCGAAGCATTAGGCCTAAGTCCAGCCCATTTTATCTATCTGATTACGTGGCAAAATAGTAAGCAGGCATGAGTTAGTTATATACAACATGGGAAGTGTGAGATAGGCAGAAAAGAATCTAGTTTGTTATTTTCAATTCTGTTTTACTTTTCCTTCAAGTTCTCTATGAACATTCGAGCAATATCAACACTGATTTACATAATTTATGCTCAAATTTGTGTTTAATTGTTACAATTGGTGCTTTCGTTGAGAGTCGGAATGGCGGAAGGCACTCGCTTGAAGGCTCTTGACGAAACGGTGAAGAAGATACAAGACACGGCGGCGATGAACACACAAAGGCTGGATGAGTACCAGCAATCTCTTGGTGAAGTCATCACCAAGGTTACAACCATGGACGGAAAATTTGAGCAGTCATTTCAGTTGTTGACAGAAAAATTGGAAGCTCTCATAGCTCCACCACCATTGACGACCGGTGGTAGTTTTTCTCGGCTTCCGACGTCACCAAGCCATTCAACATCAAGCGGACCACCATCTCCGGTTCATTCTACAGCTTTGGTGCATCACATTCCTCTTCCAGCTGTTAATATCACCGCGCCACCAGTACCACCAGTTGCTGCTATAGGAGCTTCATACACCTACACAACTCCTCCAACGACTACTATTGGGTCGTGATCTACAATGGCTTCTCCCACTACAAACATGAATGGGATGTTACCGGTTCGTCAAATGCGACTTGATTTTCCACATTTCGACGGAGAAGACCCCATGGGGTGGATTTTCAAAGCGAAAAGATTTTTCGCGTATCATTTGACTCCGGATGAACAGCGATTGTTAATTACGTCATTTCATATGGATGGCCGGGCTTTACAATGGTTTCAGTGGATGTCCAAAAATTGGCAATTTAACTCGTGGGACCAGTTCACCCGGGCGTTGGAGATTCGTTTTGGGCCTTCCGAGTTTGAGGATCATCAAGGAGCATTAGCCAAATTAGTGCAGACATCCACTGTAGAAGAATATCAGAATCAGTTCGAAGCACTATCAAATCGGAACATGGGCTTGAGCCCATCGTTTCTAATCAGTTGCTTTGTGGCGGGACTGAAACCAGACATCCGAGCGGAGGTCATGGCTTTCAAGCCCAATACTATATCACAAGCAATTGGACTAGCCAGGTTGCAAGAGGCTAAGTTGGCAGATCAGAGAAAACTCACCCAAAAACCTAAGTGGCCCATGAACCAAACCAATTATAACCTACACACAAAAAACCAACAATCATACCCAATCCTATATACTCACAACTCTACCTAATATCCGAGTCACTATAACCACAATACTCAAACCTAAACCATACATACTGACCCCAACCCACAAACAACCTTGTATACTAAACTACATCAGCCACATATATCCTCAACCACACACCAAACCAAAGCTAACACATTACCATACACTATCCGCAAGATCTCACCAAAGGAAATGGAGCTCTGCCGTGAAAAAGGGTTGTGCTATAACTGCGATGAGAAGTATACAGTGGGCCACAAATGTCAAACTAGACCTCAGTTGTTCCTTCTTGCTATAGACGATGATCTTGTGGAGCCTGAGCACACGGATGAACAACTTGCCACTCAACTACAGCTCGAGGAGCTAGATTCGGTACCGGAGATTTCATTTAACGCCTTGGCAGGAAATCGCTCGACGACTACGTTGAGGATTGCAGGTACGATTGAGGGACATCGTGTGCAAATTTTAGTTGATGGTGGGAGTACCCACAGTTTTATTCAATCGAGAGTTGCAAAACATTTAGGGTTGGTAATTGAATCTACTTCTCACTTATATGTGATAGTTGGGAATGGACAACGTCTGTTGAGTGAAGGGTTAGTTCGCAATGCGCAGATACTAATTCAGGGGCAGGCGATAATAGCAGACTTATATATATTGCCATTGGTTGGGTCAGACGTGGTGCTCGGGGTTTCACGGCTAGCCACATTGGGACCAATCTTATTGGATTATGCTATGCCTAGCATGAAATTTATGGTTCAAAATTAGGAGATAACTTTGATGGGGGATAACAACTTTTCGATTGAGCAAGTACCGTATAATGGTATCAAACAAATCTCGAATACTGGAGCTATAGCAGTATACTTTAGTCTCACTCTCAGTTGTGAGTCATCCGACAACAACCAGCATGAGAACATATCTATCCAACTCTTGCTTGATAAATATAATTCCATATTTGAAAAGCCACGACAACTGCCACCAAGGCGTCAGCTCGACCACGTAATCAACTTACAGCCGGGCACCAACCCAGTCAATGTCAAACCATACCGTTACCTATACTTTCAGAAAAATGAGATTACGAAGTTGGTGAATGAGATGTTGGCAGACGGAATCATACAGCCTAGTCAGAGTCCTTTCTCCTCGCCAGTACTATTGGTTAAAAAAAAGGACGGAACATGGCGTTTTTGCACAGACTATTGTGCATTAAATGTAGTAACAATCAGGGATCGATTTCCCATCCCAACAGTAGATGAGTTATTGGATGAATTACATGGTGCTCAATTCTTCTCGAAGTTGGATTTGAGGTCCGGGTATCACCAAATACGAGTTAAAGCTGAAGATGTTCATAAAACGGCATTCCGAACCCATGAGGGACATTACGAGTATCTGGTCATACCGTTTGGTTTGACAAATGCTCCATCGACGTTTCAAGCAGTAATGAATGAGACATTTCGGTCCCTATTGCATAAGTGTGTACTAGTATTTTTTGATGACATTCTTGTATACAGTTCTAACTTTGAACAACATTTAGCTCATTTAGAGCAAAATATGAACTTGCTCCATACTAATCAATTTTTTGCCAAGATGTCAAAGTTTACTTTTGGGCAGAGGCAGGTGGAGTTCTTAGGCCATATTATTTCGGGAAAAGGCGTAGCCATGGATCCGGCAAAAAATTGAGTTGTATTGGAGTGGCCTGAGCCCAGCACACTTAAAGGGTTGAGAGGATTTCTTGGTCTTGCAGGGTACTATAGAAGGTTCATTCGACACTTCGCCTCTATAGCTACACCCTTAACCAATATTCTCAAAAAGGACGCTTTTGTGTGGTCGCATGAAGCAGCTGAGTCGTTCAGAAAATTGCAAACGACATTAACCACGACCCTTGTCTTGAGTTTACCAAACTTTGAACATCCATTTGTGGTAGAGACAGATGCATCCGGGTATGGAATTGGTGCCACCTTGTTGCAAGATAGATACCCAATATCTTATTTTAGTCAGAAGTTGAATACAAAAATGCAAAGCGCATCCATATATCAGCGGGAGATGATTGCCATCACTACAGCAGTATCAAAGTGGTGACAATATTTGTTAGGTCGGCGTTTCATTATTCGCACGGATCAGCAAAGTCTTAAGGCCCTCATGGATCAAACTATACACACGCCAGACCAACAGAGATGGTTGAACAAGTTGATCGGTTTCGACTTTGAGATTGCTTATAAGCCTGGAAAGTTAAATGCAGCAGCAGATGCATTATCTCGGTTTCCTATCAATGTTGAATGTCTTGCTCTAACAGTTTTGCAATTGCCGATTCTGAATGATCTTCAACAAGCGAATGAAGGAGACGATGAGTTGCTTGAATTGCGACGTCAACTAGTGGCAACACCCGACAAAATGCCAGGTTATGCATTCAACAATGGATTTCTTGTATTTAAAAATCGGTTGGTGATTCCTAAATCTTTACAGCTTGAAGCTCTTAAGGAATTCCATAATTCAGTAGTTGGGGGTCATAGTGGATTCCTGCGCACCTTTCATCGCCTTTCGTCCAACTACTATTGGCCCACTATGAGAAAAGATGTGAAGAACTATGTTGCTAGCTGCTTAGTATGTCAACAAGTCAAAGCAAGTAATGCTGCTCCTAGAGGCCTTTTGAATCCGTTGCCGATTCCGTCACAAATATGGGAAGATATTGCTATAGGTTTTATAACCAGATTGCCGATGTCTTGGGGATATTCTGAGATCCTTGTAGTAGTGGATAGGTTATCCAAGTATGGACACTTGTTCCAATCATGAGCCATGCTAACAGTGCCAAAGTCGCTAATGTTTTCATTCGCGAGATAGTTCGACTTCATGGCATGCCGCGGACAATTGTAAGTGACCGAGACAAAAATTTTGTGAGTTCATTTTGGAAGGAGTTGTTCCATTTGCATGGCACTTCACTGAATTTAAGTAGCTCCTATCATCCACAAACAGATGGTCAAATGGAGCGTTTGAATCGCACTTTGGAGATGTATTTACGGGGATTTGTCATGGACAATACACGATTATGGGCTAAATTTTTACCATGGGCAGAATTTTGGTATAACACTTCATGGCATGCCTCTATTGGAATGACTCCGTTTGAGGCAATTTACGGTCGTGCACCACCTACGCTGTTTCGCTATTTACCAATGTCTTCCCCAAACGAAGCCGTAGATCAATACCTGAAAACAAGAGATGCAATTCTTTCACAACTGAAACAACAACTTCAACGGGCTCAGTTGCATATGAAGTAACAAGTGGATCGCAATAGACAAGAAAAATCATTTGAGGGAGGTGATTGGGTTTTGGTTAAGTTACAACCATATCGTCAGACTTCAATTAGAGGCCACGGCAATCAAAAGCTTGGAAATAAATTTTTTGGACCATTCATGGTGTTAAAAAAGATTGGCTCTGTGGCATACAAATTGTAGCTCCCAGAAGGTTCGAAAATACACCTAGTGTTCCATGTCTCTCTTCTTAAGGCAGCAATAGGACATTCTGGTAGTGCTCCAAATGCGGTCATTCTGCCTTATTCGCCTAACATGCCCACAATTGTACCACAACTTATACTAGCTCAGTGTTCAATTGTCCGACATAGTATGGATGTGCCACAGGTTCTAGTTCAGTGGAAAGACATGCCTCAAGAAGAGGCAACCTGGGAGGATCTTAACGACTTCAAACAGGCCTATTTTGATTGGAACCTTGAGGACAAGGTTGCCGTTGCAGGAGGGGGTAATGTAACACACGAAGAGATCACGGCCCAATCTAATATTCCAGTCCAAGGACCACTTATTAACAAGGCAGCAGTTCGACGAAGCATTAGGCCTAAGTCCAGCCCATTTTATCTATCTAATTACGTGGCAAAATAGTGAGCAGGCATGAGTTGGTTATTTACAACATGGGAAGTGTGAGATAGGCAGAAAAGAATCTAGTTTGTTATTTTCAATTCTGTTTTACTTTTCCTTCAAGTTCTCTATGAACATTTGAGCAATATCAACACTAATTTACATAATTTCTGCTCAAATTTATGTTTAATTGTTACAGTTTCACGCCAACAACATTTAGATAGAAAGAAATTAAATTTAGCTAGTTGTCGTCTATGTTTCCATCTTGATGAGCACTGAGCAGACAGACATGTCCACGATTCTAGCAGACACTCTCTATCCCATTCTCACATCATTTTGCTTCTTCCGGATCCTTTGATCAAGGAAATCTATATAAAGTTGAGGAGGAGACTCTCTGGGATTATATATATGTATATATAAAGCAACTTATGTGTTGTTTTCTTCGATACAGCCACTACAAGAAATTTCAGAAACGGAGACGGGTAATTTCCGTCTCCTTTTCATCTCCATTTCTTGATAGGAGATGGAAAGGAGACGAAAATGTGTTGTCACCGTTTGCGGCGTCTCCAATTTTAGAATTCATCTCCATTTCATCTCATCAGACGGAGACGAAATTTAAAATCGTCTCATTTTCGTCGAAAATTATATTCGTCTCCATTTCGTCTCCATAATAATTGTGTCCAAATTATCTCCCTTTCAGCTCGTCTCCAATTTGTCTCCAAACCGTCTCCGCTGTTGTGTTGTCTCTATTTCATCTCTGTTTTCATATCGTCTCATTTTCATCTCCGTTTACATGCCGTCTCATTTTCGTCTCATTTTTCACATCGTCTCATTTTCATCTCTTTTTCCATGTCGTCTCCGTTTTCGCATTGTCTCGTTTTCGTCTCCGGTGACGCATTGTCTTGTTTTCGTCTCCGTTTCCATGTCGTCTCATTTTCGTCTTCTTTTTCATGTCATCTCCTTTTCGTCTCCTTTTCAGGTCGTCTTCTTTTTGTCTCCTTTTCCAAGACGTTTTCTTTTTGTCTCCTTTTTCAAGACGTCTCCTTTTCGTCTCTATTTTTGATTTTTACAATTCATCTCCTTTCCGTCGCAGTTTGGGTTTTTTTTAAATATATATATATTTTTTCTTCATAAAAATAATTCATAATCAACCTGTTATACATTTTAAAATTTTTAACACGTTGATTAAATTAACGAAATTAGATTGTAATGTCCATATTTTATGTTCGAAAGTTAAAGTATACACATCATAAAACATTTAGTAGTAGACAATACGTTATTATAAAGTTTGAACAATTATCAGTCGAGTTGATCATCTCTTCGATCACCCAGATCAGGTTGTTGTGGAGGAGTATCGAACTGTTTCACGAGTAGCGCAATCTTGTCTTCAAGCCGTCGGAGATTTACGTTATTTTCTTCCCTAAGTTTACGCATCTCCTCTGCCTGTTCTTCTTTTAGTTTACGCACCACCTCGTCTGTCGCTTTGGCAACAGATGATTGGATATCCATCTCTGTGATATGGCGTCTTGAAGAGGGGACGCTGTGTGCGGACCCTATAGAAGCTTGAGAGCCTATCCCGTACACGCGGCCTTTGTTGTTCCCTCCAACAGCCTTGAGAAATAGGGCATCATCATCAACAGGTGTGCCCGTCGAACCTTCCTCTGACGGCTGATTTGCCTGCTCTACCAGCTAAAGATACTTAGCTTGCAATTTATCACAAAAAGGGCAAGAACATCAATTGTTTTGATTTCGTATAGAGGAATAAGACAATGTCTTTCCCCAACTCGCGATGTTCCTATAATCAAGTTAATACGCAAAAGAATTTCGGCATTATAACAGCTGTAATATGGCTTTTGGATAAAAATTAAACCTGCACAACATTATTAAAAAAATATGGATATACACCCAATTCATCATTCAAAAACCAACCATAAACTTTGTACAACCAAATTATTATTCAAAAACCAACCAACCACCATAAACAACCAAATTATTATTCAAAATCCAACCAACCACCATATACAACCAAATCATTATTACAAAACCGACCAACCACCATATACAACCAAATCATCATTCAAAAACCAACCAACCACAACCAAACCAACCACAGTTTAATCCGTCCGCCACAATACAACTACATACTTGAAAACTTTTATACGCATAATATAAATGAATTCATAAGCCTAACCAATTATTCAAAACAAAAAATACTTATGATATTACATGGCAAGACAAAAAACTTTAACTAAAACCTTAAATTTTTAATGTTTACATAAAACCCACCCAAAAGGCTTCAAATACAATGATCCAAAAATTCCATCCAACACCACCCGCTAAATTAAGCATTTCAATTGCAATTCTAAGCCACTACGTGATGGTAACATGACATAATAATGATTATGAACATCTTAGTTGCGCTAGGATATAAGGTTTTGCATAACTTCAACCAAATAAGGCTTTAAACAACCTACAATTTTCAAATACTTCAAAATATGATATAAACTAATTTCAAATAGCTAAAAAGGTTCTCTATGGCATAATTACCGAGTTTTAGAAGCAATAATATAAAAATCGTCTTGTGCATATGTATCCATTTTTAGTAATGAAGTAATTAACTTCCAATTGTGTATCAAAATTGCATACCGCGGTTTGTTCCGCCCGGGGGTCTGAAAATGCACCTTCGGGACCCTTGCGATGAGCCTTTACGAACACATCAAAATGCATCACCGGTTGCCCACGTTCCTCTTCCTGAATTATTGGGACACAAAAACATGTAATTGGCTAATTGAAAAATAAGTGTTATGTACTTTTCTGATACTTAGAATGTATTTTGATGCATAAAGAAAAATTCAATACATACCAATCTCCTCTTAGCCTCCGGGTATGGTATACAACCTAAAAAGTGCGGTGATGGAGAACTAAGGCGATTTTTTGAATTTTGCACAGAAATCGCCTTCCATTCCTGAGTACCCCATTTCTCATGCAGTGCTTCCCATACAGGATTGCCGGTCCATTTTGCCTTCTTATCTTTGGCACGCCACTTGTTCATATTATTTCGAATGCAGTGTTGGGCTCTAGCGTTGAACACGCGTCAAATAACAGGTTCATCATAAGGGAACCATTTGTACACTTTCTGTAATATAATTGTCAAAAGCTAATACATAGATATAACTTCATTAATAAAGAGTTGTGCTACAATAATCATGTACAAGATACCTTAAATGTAGAGAACCATCTGTCTCGGACATCATTTGGAACATGTTTCCAACTGGGCCAAGCCTCGGTATACGCGGCAGTTACAATATTTGTCACCTCTTTGGAGGCTCCATAAGGAATCCATCTACAATGTTAAAACAAATATATGTATAAGTTATGGATTTGTGAATAAAGCAAAATGGACATATAAAATGGTATTAAGTCGATACTTACGTGGCACCATCAACCTGCAGATGCGTGCACCAATCAATTTGCCACGCAATATAGGCATTTGAACAGTCAAATCCATATCTCTGCCAATTCTCAAGTCGCTCATCCATCCTCTCAGGTGCGCGCGATGACTCTGGTTGCTCAGCAGATACCATAGGGTGGGCCCTAGGATTACTAGCGGTCTCCTCGACTATAACTTCCTGTAATACATTTTCAAAATCCATATCTGTGGAGGCGGCCGCAGGGGATCCATCTTCTGCTTGTATCGGTGAATTAACAGGCATTCCCTGGCTCGGTCCCACTGAAGTTGAGAATGATCCACGACCAGTTGATGTGTTTGTTCCCATGGATCCACGGCCAACTGATTGATGTACTCCAGTTGCTCGACGACCAGTCGGTGTGACTCCTGTAGTTGATCCCCCTCTAGCCGATTGTTGCCCTCCTAACTGGCTACGACTAGCCGACATGCTTTGTCCTCCTGAATTCTTACCACCCTGTAACACCCTAGGAGTAATAAATTTTTTAAGCGTGTTATGCTATTTTCCACCTGTCATGACTGTGTTTGGCAAAATACATATTCAATTTAACATATAGAATAATAAAGATACATGTAATTTGGAAAAAATCATTCGTCTAGTACATAACACATATATATCTAATGCAACAAAATAACTAAACATCATATGCAGCATTATCGTTAGCGTCGGTGTCAGCATCATTATCATCATCTTCATCACCATCGTCATCATCATCATCATTATCACCATCAACATTTATATAACCATCATCATCATCATCATCATCTTCTTGTGTTTCTTCTTCTACTTCTTCTTCTTCTTGTTCGTCGTTGTCGACTTCTAACTCGTCTTCTTCTAGTTCATTGTCTCCCGACTCATGACAAAGTGAAGGTAAAATAGTCTCAGTATGTTGTACTTCAGCTACATTCAATTCATCTGTCTGGAAAGCTGATTGATCATTCACTTCTCTTACCAATCTTGACACGTCTGAGAAACTCTTACCTTGTATTTTAACCACACAGTGCCAATCCACTCGATCCCTCTTGGCCCCTGGATATTTACAATAGTATACTTGAGATGCTTGCTCTGCCAACGCAAACAGTTCATATTTCTGATATTTTCTTTTCATGTTGACATCAACCAGTTAGGACTTCTTATGGTACTTTACACCTCTATCCTTTCTAGAATCATACCAATCACATTTGAAAAGAACTACTCTAGTGTGGTGCACCGTTGGATTATGATATTCCAGTTCAATAATGTCATTAAGCATTCCATAGTGCCTAATATCCTCATTACTACCAGCAGCAACCCCTTTCACGCATACCCCGCTATTCATTGTGGACTTGAATTTCCCAAATTCTAAGGTGTGAAATCTGTGTCCGTTTACTAAGTATCTTGACCATGTGCGTACCCTACAACTTGGCCACATAGAAAGGCACTTCACACGGTCGTCTATTCCATTAGTACCGATTAGCTGGAAAAATCACAAGTCGTTAATGGTATAATCCAAGTTAATAGGATAAGATTCATTAGTTGCATAGGTACTTATATGGTCATATAATCATTTCGGGAACCAACTCTCAATTTGATTTTGAATCTGTGCGGGTGTCAATGGGGGAAAGTTTCGTACAAGATTTTCCTCAAACAATCTGCAATCAAGATAAATTTATTTGTATTGGGTTTTCCGTATGACTATTAACAAATTATAATAGACATACCAAATTACCACAACCTTACCTAATATATGGGTCAACCTCTGGGCAATTCATCAATACATATAAGTGTGCTGCATGCAGTTCTGCATCCTCCAATGTTCGTACTATTTCCTTTCCAATTGGACAACCCGGGTAAGTAAATATAGACAAACATCCTTCAGGGTAGTTCACCTCGTTATATTGGTCATTCTTACCAACCCTTCACGTTTTAGTTACCACATGGGGTTCAAAATAATATGAACAAAAAGTTGACGTTTCAAGGATGTGATATGCTTCACATATGGATCCCTCAACACGTGCCTTATTTTTAACTTTCCTTTTCAATCGCTGCAAGAACCTCTCAAATGGATACATCCATCGATATTGTACAGGACCACAACATATTGCCTCATACACTAAATGGATTGACAAATGCTCCATTGAATCGAAGAAGGCATGGGGTAAGATCTTTTCCAAGTTGCAAATAATCACAACTATATTTTCTTGCATCCTTTCCAACTCGTGTCTTTGAAGAGTTGTGCAACATATGTTGGTGAAAAATAAGCTTAGTTGCGCAAAGGCAACTCAAACGTTTTTTGGCATTAGCTCACGTAATGCAATAGGAAGCAATCTCTCCATAAACACATGACAATCGTGACTCTTCATGTGTGACATCTTCAACTGTTTCATATCCACACACCTTGACAAATTGGAAGAATACCCATCAGGGACTCGTAGGTCTTTAACCCACTCAAGAAGTTTTCTTCTGCTTGCCATAGGGAGTGTGTAAACACCCATATTCAGTTGGTTTGCACCACATAATTCTGGACAGTCGTAAAATTCATCCATATCAATTCTCGCTTTAAGGTTGTCATTTGTCTTCCCCTTGACACCCATCACGGTGTTGAAGATGTTATCAAAAACATTCTTCTCAATATGCATGACATCCAAATTATGTCTCACAAGATGTGTTTTCCAGTAAGGAAAATCCCAAAAAATACTTCTCTTGGTCCAATTGTGTCTAACCCCAAAACCAGGGAGCTTATCTTCTTCTATTTCATTGATTTTAGGGTAACATTTCACATTATCCCACAGTTCCTCACCATCTAGTCTTGGCAGAGATGTATCCATTTCAACTCTTCCCTTAATAAAATTCTTCTTATCACGCCGTAGAGGACTATATCGTGGTATGAATTGACGATGACAATCAAAGAAACAAGTCTTCCTACCCGCTGGCAATTGGAAAGCTTTTGTCTTTTCCATACAATACGGACATGATAGCTTACCATGGGCACTCCACCCAGACAACATACCATATGCTGGAAAGTTATTAATTGTCCACATTAAAGCTGCCCGCAACTGAAAATTCTTTTGCGTTGCCACATCATAGGAAGGTATCCCTTATAACCATAACTTCTTCAATTCATCAATTAGAGGCTCTAAATACACATCAATGTACTTTTCAGGACTTTTCGGACCAGGTATAAGAAGTGTCAAGAACATGACAGGGTCTTTCATACACATCCACGGTGAGAGGTTGTAAGGTGTGATTATCACCGGCCAGCAAGAATAAGGTATAACATTTGAACTGTGAGGGTTAAAACCATCCGAGCACAAACCAAGCCGAACATTTCTTGGTTCAGACGCAAAATCAGGATAAGAGCTATCAAAGTGTTTCCATGCCTTACCGTCAGATGGATGACATAGTTTACCATCTTCAAGTAAATGTTTCTTGTGCCACTGCATATGTTCCGCTGTAGCATTTGACAAGTATAATCTTTGCAACGTAGGGGTCAATGGAAAAAACCTCAAATGTTGGTAGGCTATAAGTTTACCCCGTTGATTACCACGTGTTGATGGCTTGAATCGGCGGTGACCACAACGAGGACAATTCTCCAAGTAATTTTTATCCTTATAGAATAACATACATCCATTTATACAAACATATATCTTCTCATATCCCAACCCTAAAGGTTTTATTACCTTCTTAAATTGGTGCAAATTTTCTAGCATCTTATTAGTATCTGGCAACGTATCCCTGATTTCAGTAATGAGTCCATTAAAACAATTTTCACTTATATTCTCTTCAGATTTGATATTCATATAACGACACACGGTAGATAAAAAAGTGCGATGTTCACTGTCACGCCCCAACTCGACCCCACCTACGATCAGTCAGGACGCAACGGAATTTCGGCGGCATAACGACAGTAAACAGATTTCCGAGGTTCTAAACCAACCTCATTAAACATCATACATCCCGTAATTCCTCAATACAACAACAACATACAACACAACCATATTATACAATAAAACATCTTCGTTATACGCCTCCGTTCCAACATGACATACAATACCTCAACTTTATCATACATTTCAAAAGTAAGTTGAGACACAACTACAATTTAACCATAGACAAAAGGAAACCGCTAAGTTAACATCATTTGGTTCATCATCTTTTCAATATCTATTACATTAAGAACCGTAAAGCATATAAAGTCTATTAAACTAATATACAAGACATTTAACAACATAAAGTCATGGATAAGACTCGGGAACATATGACTCATCCACAAAAGGCACATTTTCCACATTCTCCTCTTCAGGAGGCACGTACCCGTAATCTTGTGAAAGTACACCTGAAACATGCATTAATAGAGAGTGAGCTTATATACATAAGCCCAGTGAGGATCCGATAGATCTCGACAGTATTCACTACGCTCCTTGGATTTAGTCCTTTGAGCAAGTAAACACACAACAACAATAATAACATAAATAAAGCTATCATCACATAACTATATGACCATTCAATAAGGATACTCTATTTGGTGTAGCTCCAAACGCCATCACGATCTCAACCGTTCTTCTTATAACTCCCCATTACTCACGCACCCGAGGTACCTCACTATCCCCTTCCCTCCATGACATCTCCGTCATGCGAGCTGGGGGTAGCCTATGGCAGTCATGCCGGTATCAACCCGACAGCCCGACGCTGCCCGAGAGGTGGCACACACATACCAAGGCTCCATATTCATCAATCATCATGCAAGCATAAATCAATCAATCAATTGGGAGATCAGCAACAAGAGTGCCCGATTCCCGCATTCAATAATAATCAATCAATAACATCAATATAACATCAATATAACGTCAATATTAAATTAAACATCAAACAACGTAGTTAGATGACAAAGTAGGCCATCTAACCGGACATGCATAATATTCATAATTAAACTCTAAATTACTCAACAACAACTCACCATTCATCACTCGAACACTACCCAACCATCTAAGGCATCGTTCAAGAAATTAAAGAATGACAACCTAACTTCTAAAATTCATAACTTACAATCTATTAATCCAAACATTGCCAAATCAGTTCCTATCACTCACCCATTCAACCTACTACATTAGCCCTCTCGGAAATCCACCATAACACCTCCAAAACATGCCCGATAACCCTAAAACTCTATGACGTCATGGCTGGATTTTCCGGATTTTCACACAAACAATGTAATCGAAAATTCGGCATTACAACAGCGCTAACACGTAATTATCAAGTATTTAGAAATCGACGGCAATCGATTTCGAGCAACGCAACTCAATTAAATCAACTTTGAACATTTTAATCAAAATTAAATACCCGGAAAATAAAAATTATGCTATATCCGACAGAAACTCGTAGTATTAGTATATAATGATCCCTAGCATGCAAGGAGCAATAATCTAACATCAGATTTCAATTCTAACGGTTCAATCTTCATTTATACGCAAAAACACAAAAATGACATTTTGAGATCTAGAATTTTTCTCTCACCTTAGATGCGATATAAGCCTAGGAATGCGTGCTATGCGTGCCCAACAAGCAGAATCCAAGTCGGTGCGAAGTTCTACGGACAAAAACTAGGTTTTTCTTTGAAAAAATGGATTGAAAGCTTGAGTTTTCTTTCTTCTCTTTTCTCCCTCAACCCCTCGGCAATGTGTGTGTGTGTGATGGTGTTTTTGTGTTGTGTGAGTGTGTGTTGAGGACATTAGCTTAAATGGTCAATTATTTAATTAAAGTCAAAGTTATTTTAATAGGTATTTTTGTGTTTTTAATGTCTTTAATTGCATTTTAGTGATCACCAAGTTAAAATTAATTATGCAACCCCCAAGATATCTCAAGTGAGTTATTTTTAGGTGACAAGAAGTTTTACATTCAAAGAATTCCACCCGAGTCGGCTTAAAACTCGATTTTCGCAAAAGTCGGTGTAAAAACCCTAATAAATTCTTAAGCCGATTTTAAAACCATTTTCATCAAACACAGGTCTATTAAAGTCCGTGGACTAGGTCTAGAAGGGTTAAAAAGACCAGTTTCAAAATTATAGCGGACGTGTTTCGAAAATACTATTCACTGAAAATCGACGATAAAATTTCTGACTCCGTTTTTGATGAAAATTTCATGAATGCACATTTAGCACGTATTAGAAGTATTGAAATCAAAATTATAACTTTCTAGGTCCTATAGCACATAAACAGGTTATATGCACGCAAAACGAGGTAAAGCACGTAAAACGAGATAAGCAAGAAAGTGGGGTTTCACATTCACATCCATCCCACAATGGCTCATTAGCAACCTTAACCAGATCAAAAAACTTTTGTGCATTAGAATTAGGTGTTTCACATGTTTCGTTATTATCAATGAAGAAATCTGGTCTAGCAGCATCAAATACCATTCTCATATAATTATTTTGTTCTGTCACCCCTGGACAATTATCATCTACAACATTATGTTTAGACGAACCATGATAATTGGACACATGTTCCCCGTGTGCAATCCATTGATAATAATCTGGCATAAACCCCTTCTTACAAAGTGTTAGAGATATGCTCTAATGCTACATTTTTGGATGACATATATTTGGGCATTTTGACATTTACTTATGGCATTAGTGTTTATATGTTCGTTTACATATTGACATAATTAGGACATTCATATTCTCCTTATTTACGTGTATGAATGAGTCCCTAGTATTTTCATTAGAGGAATGTATTCTAAAAGTGTTTAGAATATGTTGGCGTATTTCTTTAATATGATAAATACTTAAAGTGTTCATAGTCCTTAGATTATTTGATCGGGACTTTAATAATCAATTACGGACTATCACATGTGTTGTTACCTTTGATTAATATAGAGATGTTAATGATAAAGGATGGTGAGCCACGTGCCATAAAAGCATAGCGATGCGACTTACAAACATGTGGATGACTATTAGTTGAATAGATCATTGAATGTGACGTGAATAACAAATTACATGACTTTGGATTAATAATTTGTTAATCGTTGCGATTGTGCATGTAATCCTTAGACTTGAGACATTACGGTTTTCATATGTATTAGGGTTTGATTCTAGCGTTTGGACAATGATTGTTTCGACAAACGAGATGAGATACGTCCTCTCGCAGTTTTATTCGTCTGGTATAGTGATTGACAAGTAGTGGTCAAGAGAGGATCCGTTAACCTCCGACGTGATGCGATGTCCTATGCGATCCAAGTTTGGTTGTTGAATGAGGAAGTCCTTGGCCAAGGCATGAATAATGGAAATGGGTTTTTCCATGTGTCATCTCTCATTCCACCATTTGGATCTATGCATCGTTTCGAGTCTATGAACTTAATCGGATCATGGTTCTTGCTCGACGGGACAATTAATGGAAGGATTGGATTGTACGATAATCGGCGACCATAAATAGATTCACTTGAATAAGATTTCATTACTTTATAAACTGTCTTGATACGTTGGTAGCTAGAACGTCACTCAAGAACTCTGAGGGTGTTTTGAGAATGACGGGAGACATTCTCTAAACAAATCGAATAGCTCGATTAACATTGAAAGTGTTCAACGTTTCTTCAGTGCTATATAGTAGTGAATCTAGAAAGTCACACACAATAGAGCATGGTGAATGGTTTTTCTATTGAGCTTGATTTAGTTTCTCTTAAATTGTTAAAGTGTTAACAATTGCGTTTATTTTCTCTTGAATTGTTAAAGTGTTAACAATTCGTTTAGTTTCTCTTGAATTATTAAATTGTTAATAATTCATTTAGTTTCTCCTGAATTATTAAAGTGTTAATTATTCGTTTATTTTCTCTTGAATTATTAAAGTGTTAATAATTGTGTTTAGTTTCTCTTGAATTGTTAAAGTGTTAACAATTATATTTTGTTTCTCTTATATTGTTAAGGAGTTAACAATTGTGTAATTGTTAAGGAGTTAACAATTGTGTAATTGTTAAGGAGTTAACAATGGTGTAATTGACCTGTTAAAAGTTATTGTGGTCAATATGCAATTATTATTAAGTGTTAGGGCTAATGTGAAAATATGAAAATGTTATTTTCATAATTTCAACTAATTGTGATTAGGTTGAATATTTAAATACATTAGTGGAAAAATACTACAATAAAAGAAACAAAAGATGACAAAGGTTTGTCATCTTTTCTTTTCTAACAAAGAGACAACACAACCTTAATTCAAGGAAGGTTGTCTTCTCTTTTATTTCAAAAGGGAGACAAGAATAAGAAAAGAAGGAAAAAAGATGACAAGGGCTTGTCATCTTTCTCTTCTCTCCACACGTTGGAGACTACACAAGAGAGAGAAGAAGAGTTGTCTTCTTCACTTTTTTGCTAAGCCTCCATGGCTGAAAAACTAAGAGGAAAAACGCAGCAAGAAGAAAGAGAAGAAAAAGTATTTTCTTCTTTATCATCTTGAGAGAACCATGGCTGAAAAATGAAGATGAACTAGATGCACTTGTCTTCTCTTCTTCTTCATAAAAACGCAGCCAAGGAAAGGGAGAAGAAGAAAATGGTTTTGCTCCCTTCTTTACAAACAAGCTTATAAATCTTCCATGGTTATCTAGCACAAAACAACCACGGAAATGGAGAAGCCATTCTTTGCTCGTGTGGACGGACTAGAGCTCTTGTGTTTTCAAGATGAGGTGTCTTCCATCAAGTGTGCAAAAATTCAGATCTATGGCTTCCATGAGTTGTCTACAAGAGGTATACTCTTCTACTATCTCTTGTCAATATATATACTTGCTATATATATGTTTTGCATATGTTAATCACATGATATCAAGATTAGAGTTTCATATGAATATCATGCTTTGAATTCCAGAAATTTTTGAATGTCATGTTTCGCTTCCGCTCGATTCTTAGCTAGATGATGTTTATAGCTCTAAAATATATGAGATCCTTCACAAAGATGGATCTTAACATCATCAGGTAAGTGAAATCTGCGATTTTTGCATTTTGCACATGGGCATCTTATTTTTTGACCATCCATGTAATACCTTTGACTACATGTGAACGCAACAAATCCATTTACACCGTCGATAAATTCATCTTTAAGTTGTCTGTCGGGTGTTAGTTTGTGGTCCATCTATGCACGATATGACTCCATATTATATTTTACTGTAGTGAACCTAAGTTTTGGATAAGATTTTGGAGAATTGAAGGTGAAACAATATTAAGGTATTATTAGGTCGCAATAAAATGATGCCAATGAACAATATAATTAATAATGAACCATATTACAACATTATCTTTGGACTTGGGACTTGTACAATGCCAAGCGAATTTATCTTGACCAAGAACTTTCTATGTGATATACAGAATATTGTTGATATAAATAAATATATGTTCTATCAAAGTTAGAGGTTTTACAAAGTTATAGACTTCATGTCGACCGAATTAACAGTTACGATGTATGTGCATGGATTACACATGAACTTTGTATTGATAACTCATATCCTATCTCGTATCCTCTATAATATATTTGTCAGTATAATATTACTTCTTCAATTAATGGCAAGTGTCACCAACATAATACACAACATTAATAGTAATTTATATTATAAATATCAAAATATCAAATAACTCAAATGTTCCAATTATTAATCTTAAACCTTAATAATTATAAACTAAACATTTATAAAAAGGAAGTGCCATAAATGAAAACACATTAGAATACTAACCTGAGACGTATTACGGTATGTCCAATAGTGAAAACCTAAAATTAATAATTAACAAAAAATTAATAAACTTACAAAAAAGGAAAAAAAATAATAATAAAAAACAGAAAAAATATATAAACTAATGCAAAACAATAAAGAACATTGCAATCATACAATAAATAAATAAACAAAAAATAACTAAATAAATAAAAACTGGAAAAAAATAATAAACTTTAACATAATAACAAAAAAAATTACAAACTATATAAAAAATGAAAAATTGATAACATTGAAAAAAACAAATAGAAAAAATAAATAAACTAAAACAGAAAAATAAAAAAAAAACCAAAAAATTATTTTAAAAAATTAACAAAAAACGAAAAATAAATAAATAAATAAAAACTGAAAAAAACGATAATTAAAAAAATACAACATATATAAATAAAATAAAATTAATATCATTAAAAAAGGAAGCATAAATAAAAAAAACATAAAAATGAAAAAAAAATTATTAAAAAAAAAACGAAAATTAAAGGCAGAAATAAAAACTGAAAAAAATGAACAAAAACCCCAAAAAAATTAAAAAACATGTTCACCATCAACATTTAGGAGTATATGTAAATATATATATACATATGTAAATATATATATACATATATAACCCCATATATATACACATACACATATGCATATACATATATAACTATAACTACATCTACAAATACATATACATTTACATCTAAATATACATATAAATCTACATCTACATTTACATATACATATACATTTCATATACATATATATACCTTAATGTGGTTTGAAAAATGGAAAGGTTGGAGGTATAAAAGAAAATTTTAGAGATAGGATGTGGTGTAGAGGGGTGGGGGTAGAGTATTATGGCCTGGGGTAAAGTGTGGGGGGAGGGGAGGGGTGGGTGGCTGTTAAAAAAAAAAAAATTTCAAGTCAAATTATAAAAAAAAAAAATTGGACTAAAGTCCAAAGAGACGGACCAAATGGTCCGTCTCCTTTGGACTTTAAAAAAAAAAATAAAAGTTTGGGCTTAGTACAACACTTTTAAGTGCTGTGCTGTTACAAAAAATTAAAAAAATGTTGGTCTAAAGTCCAAAGGTGACGGACCACATGGTCCGTCTCTTTTGGGCTTGAAAAAAAAAAAAAAAAGTGGACTTAGCGCAGCACTTAAAGTGCTGTGCTGTTACAAAAAAAAAAAAAATTGTTGGACTAAAGTCCAAAGGAGACGGGCCCGTCTCCTTTGGACTTAAAAAAAAAAAAAAAATGGATTTAGCACAGCACTTAAAAGTGCTGTGCTATTATAAAAAAAAAAAAATTTGGACCAAAGTGTCCGTCTCCTTTAGAATTTAAAAAAAAAAAAATTTATTACAGCACAGCATGCTGTGCTTTTATATAAAAAAAAATTGGACTTTAAAAAGAAATAAAAATTTTGGACTTTAAAAAAAAAAAAATTTAAAAATAATAAATATGGGATACGGACCATTTGGTCCGTCTCTTTTGACCTTTAAAAAAAAACATTTTTTTTTAAAAAAAGGAGACGGATATAATTTGTCCGTCTCCTTTGGGCTAAAAAATCAAATGAGCGTCTCCTTCGGCTTTTATTTTTAAAAAAAGGAGATGGACCAAATAGGTCCGTCTCCTTCGGGAGTAAAAATAAAATAACGGAAACGGACAGAATGGTCCGTTTCCTTTGGACTTAAAAAAAAAAAAAAAATTTATAACAGCACAACACTTAACTTTACGTGCTGTGCTGTTATAAAAAAAAACAAAAAAAATTGGACTAAAGTCCAAAGGAGACGGTCCGTCTCCTTTGGACTTTAAAGAAATAAAAAATTTATTACAGCACTGCTGTGTTGTTATAAATAAAAAAAAAGGACTAAAGTCCAAAGGAGACAGACCATGTGGTCCGTCTCCTTTAGACTTAAAAAAAAAAAAAAAAAATTTATTACAACACAGCACGCGGTGCTGTTATAAAAAAAAATTTGGACTTAAAAAAATAAAATTTTAAAAAAAATAGGGGAGACGGACCTAATGGTCAGTCTCCGTCTACGTGTTTTTTTAAATATGGGAGACGGACCACTTTTGGCGTAAAAAAAAAGCATTTTTTTTAAAACAAAGGAGATGGATATAATCTGTCCGTCTCCTTTGGGCTAAAAAATCAAATAATCCATTGGCTTTTATTTTTAAAAAAAGGAGATGGACCAAATAGGTCCATCTCCTTCGGGCGTAAAAATAAAATAACGGAGACAGACCAAATGGTCCGTCTCATTTGGGCTTTAAAATCAAATAAAGGAGACGGACCAAATCGTCCGTCTCCATTTGGGTATTTTTTTTTTTAAAGAGTCCATTTGAGTATTTCTTTAAATTTGGGAGATGGACCAAATCGTCCGTCTCCTTTGTTGTAATTTTTTTTTTTTTTAATAAATGGAGACGGACCTAATGATCCATCTCCTTTGGGCTTTAAAAAAAATATTTTTTTTAAAAAAAGGGAGACGGACCAAATCGTCCGTCTCCAATATGGGTATTTTTTAAATTTCGGAGACAGACCAAATAGTCCGTCACTACTTTGTCGCCGAATGGAGATGAAAAGGAGACAAAACACAAGAGTTTCTGACAAAAGATCGCGTGCACGCCATCTTCAATTGATGGGACAAATCCATGGACCATTAAGAGACGGATTGGAGACGGAAATCGTGTTCCATCACTAAAGCGTCTCCAATTAGAGACTAAAAGGAGACGGAAAAGTCTGAGATTCTCAGCCCCTCAGACTGACAATTAGTGGCGTGCACGCCATGTTTGACTGATTAGACAAATCAATACACCATTTGTAGAGGAATTGGAGACTACAATCATATTCCGTCTCTTTTTCGTCTCTGATCAGAGACGAAAAGGAGACGGAAAATGCAAGGTTATGTATCTCTTGTTGTCTATTTAAAGAGCTTTCATTTAGGTTGAATGAGTTGCATTCATCTTGTAGCTATCAACGTTTTTTTTGAATCATGAGTGAAGAAAAACAACAACAGTCACAAAATCTTTGTGTTACAAAAGAAAATGACAACACATTTGAAGAAATTGAATGGAGTTTGAAGAAAGATGTGAAACCAAATATTGATCTTAATGCTCCACCAAAGGAAGAAGGCTATATTTCAGAAGCTCAAGTTCGTCAAAAAGTTTTTCATGATATGCTGAAGATTTATTTCCCCAAGGCCTTGGGCTAATATTTTTACTAAGTTTAGCATATTAAGGTTATTATTAGAAGTATGTATTTTAGTTTTCGTTAAGTAGATGATGCAGAATAATCGTTAATGTAAGAATACCATTTCTTGGTATTTTTCATGTGTGATTATGTACGTTGGTAGGTTTTATGTACATACAAAATGATGTATTTTGTTACCAATGAGATGTAATCCTTAATTATCAATATATATGGGTTGAAAGTTAATGTTGTCTTTTATTCATGATTTAATTTCATGAATTTGTCATGCAGCATATAGTATTTTTAGGTAATGAAAACGCTATGAATAATATGTTTTAATCAATAGGACTGGGGTTGGGGATGACATAGATAGTCGTCAACAAACTGTCTCTGGTTGGTGATAGTTGGAGACGAATTGTAAAATCGTCACTAAATCGTCGCAATTAGGAGACGGTTTGGTGACCATGTAAATAAAGTGTCTAAAAATCATCTCGGGGTGGTGACGATTTAGAGAGGACTGTCCAAACCGTCTTCTAATAGTCGCCAAAGGAGACGGTTCGGAGACGAATAACCGTCTCGAAAGGGTTACTAATTCAAGTGAAGACTATTTCGTCTCTGTTTCGTAGCTCTTTTGATGACGAAAAGGAGACGGCCCGTCACTTTTTACAATTTTTCTTGTAGTGAGCAAAACAATACTACTTTAGTCTTCAAACCATTTGAAGCTTTTACGCTTTAGATCAAAACTCCCTTTTCAGTTACAGAATAACAAACATGATCAGTCCTAAGAAACTCATCAAAATGGCGAGGAAATGGCAGAAATTGGCTGCAATCAAGCCGGAAAGGAAAGCATTGCCAAGTAGCGTGTGATGCTGCAGCTAGTTACACAAGTACATCAAAAGTTGATAAAGGTCACTTTTGTCATTTATACTGTTGATGATAGACGTTTTGTGATTCCATTGGATTATCTAAAACACCACCAAGTGTTGAGAGAGCTACTAAAGATGGCTGAAGAAGAGTACGGATTGCCAATCAAGGGACCGATTAAAGTGTGCCATGTGATGCCGGCTTCATGGAGTATGTGTAATACCCCAACTAAACGCGAGTTAAAAATAAGTTATGAGTTTGTGAAAGAAAGACTCGTTAACAATAATTATTATATCGCATTTCATTATATTTGAGTTAACGTGTAAGTTTAGAAGTGATTAAAGTTTAATTACAAGATTAATTAAAGAAGACGGAAATATTTGAAAGTTACGAATCAATTTAGGGTCAAATTAAAAATTAAAAATGTAGTAATTGAGAATGAATTAAATGATGATCTATATATGGTTGGAAAGCTATACAAGTCTAGTTTTTAATGCTTCAAACAGTGAATCAATTGGAGGTTCCTAGAAAACATTATGACCATTTTCATAAAGTGTGTCCGAGCTGTCTACAAGGTGAAAAAATCGAGTTTTGAATATTATTTTGTCTCAATTCTGATTTATTCCAATTGTGAGTGGGATTTATTTTGATTAAGTATAGTTTTGGAGATAATTTGACATTAAGGAAAAAAAAAATATATCTTTACCATATGAGGAACCGCCCCTTACAAAGAATAAAAGAAAGAAAAGAAACATAAGTAAGATGAGTCAGCTTGGTGTCTTCATCCCAAAGTTACTGCCTGGCGCGTGTTTGGCTCTTGGAGAATGAGGAAGATAATAAGGATGCTAAAGACAATAAAGAGTGCAAGATAAAGATGTATGTTTGCATGCCACCTCATGCTTGCATGGTTCCGGTCAGCCACATCCAACTATAGTGCACACACGTCAGTTTATGAGTTAGCCACATATAACATTAGTCATAACCACACTTAACATCTCAAAGCTGCTGCGTGGGTTATCGTTAAGCATTTTGGTGATGAGAATGGTTAAAAAGATAAGAGCAAGAGAGTAGTATATTAAAAGAGGAATAAAATAGAAGGAAAGATCAGACAAGAAATGATAAGAACAAAAGAGAATTATACAAACAAAAATGAAAGACCAGCGAGCAGAAGAGAAATCGAGAAGCATAGGAATAAGAAGAAAATAGGAAAAAAAAATCTTCACTGCTCAAATATTGAACTTCATACAAGTAAGGCTTCAGTCTGTTAAATTTGTATCTTTGGTTAACACTTACAAATTATATATATATATGAATATGTATATGTATGTAAAAGTGATGAACTAAAACTCAACCTAACTAAAAAATAAGGATGAATTGGTGACATGAGTGAAACGAGAATTTAATTTGTGAAGTTCAGAATGAAGAAAAAGGATTAAATTATATTATGTATGTGATCTTGGTGAGCGCAGCGGGGTGTGTATGCATGATATAGCTGTGTATATGCGTGTGTCATATGTGTGGTGAGTATACGATAATGAGTATGTATTAATATAATGGAAGAATTTGTGTGTGTGAGATTCTATATATGCTTGTGTGCGTGTGTTACGAATAAATGTATAGGGATATGTCCTAGTGGTGGGGGTTAATTAGATATGATATCAGCCATGCATTTACTAAGAAAGAAAGGAAGATAACATAAAGCAAGAAAGTAAAAGAAAATGAAAGGATAAGCCAATATAAGAACAAGCAAAGGAAAGGTGGCGGGGATGATTTTAACGTTGGGGACTAATTAGTAAATACTTCACTTTAAGTATGCAATCAGCAATCAGAAAATAAGTTAGTATCGGAGGATTTGGACAAATTTTGATTAATCAATAACATGTAGTCATAAGTTATGAGCTAAAGTATACTTGTTATCTTTTAAGTTATTTTCTTAAATACATGTTAAATTATAGAGTATATCTACTATTTTGCAGCAAGCTCAAGCTAACAATATGCTTATCACTTTAGAAAGGAAAGTTGAATTAACTTAAGGTTCGATTGAGGTAAGTTGGACAACCCTCTTACACCTAGATCCCTTTTGGTTCTATCCCTACTGTTTCAGTTTAACGTTTCATATTCTAAAAATTCGTTGATTCCGTTCCGATCCCCTTGTCATTCAGAATCTTGTACTCGACTCGAAGTGAGGGACTATGATGTCTAAGTATTGATTATGTTATTATCCGATGACTGAATGTATTAATTGTTATGTGTTATCTCTAGAGTTGTGATACCCATCGGCGGGTGAAACTACTGCGTATACTTCGCTTTGTACCGTAGGTGGGGGATGCCTTACCTTACGGAGGCCGCATGTAGCCATTCTGTGATTTAGCTATAACTATCACGGCTCTAGGTGATATTTACGTAGTATATGATAATGTGATATTATCTTTTGAAAAGTGAGATATTTATATTTTGAAAATACAGTCAGCCTATACGATACTTCAGTTATTAGCTTGTGCGTATGTTTTGTATTGATCGGATAATGGTTCAGTTCTAATCTGGTGTAAATTAGCTATTATCGTCCTTTTTGTACTTTGACTTCGTATCGCGTCTTTGATTTAATTCCTATTTTTATATTGCATCTTTTTATTCGGATAACCCTCAGAGCCTGACTCCGGGTGTCCTTTTTACTGAGCATTGTTTCGCTCATTATATTATTTTATTACAATTATGCAGAGGCAGGAGTTAATGAGCTGCACGGGTTGCATGGGTTTAGAGGCCACCCTATGAGATTGGTAATAGTTTTAAAAAGAATATTAGTTGTTAAATGTCGTCTTTTTGTAATATATATTCAGAAGTATTCTTTGATTTAATTAAGAGTTTTAGTCGCTTTGATAAAGGATTTTGTGGAATTTAGATTTCTGTATTGTGGTATTAAAGCCTTGCGGGTTTAGGGAGAAAAATATTCTCACACTCGCGGCATCACATTCCTGAGTTTGGTCCTGAGAATTTTGGGGACATGACAGTATGCACTCTCTTTACTACAAAAGCATGCAGCCAAAGATATGGAAAAGGCATTTACTCATGTCAATGACTTGTGGCCATTCCTTGTCAGCTGCACATAATCAGCAAGCACAAACAAACCAGAAATTACTAATCTGCAGTTTTTGAAGTGAAACAAGAGCCATGAATTTGTAGATATTTAGTGTACGTTATAGCTTAGCACATTTTTTAAATGAAATCTGATGAGGAATTTTTTCCATCTACGTTTGTGTCTTGTCAATTTTAGTACCATTGGTTGAAACAAAAATATTACATCCGTTGATAATTAATTCAAGAGCTACTTAATTAAGTGTTCTTCAATTCATCCGTCACTAGATTCCATCCAGCAATGAAACCTCAATCTCGTTCAAGTTGTTTTTTCCATCATAACCATTTTAATGCTGCAATTTGATCAACTCCTAGATTAACGAAAACAGTAAAATCTGCAAATTGATCAGCTTTCGCTGAACAAAAAGCAAGCAGAATTCTTCTATATATTATTATTGTTATCATGATTGTTTATTTTTTTTATTTCTTTATTTTGGGAGCATGTATCATGTATGCTGTATTTTTGGACAAACACCCAATCGTGATTACAGTAATCCTATATAACGATATTTAGATGATGATATACATAAACTGGGAATATTCCAGTGACCATGAATTAAACAAGTCTATAAGAAGAAGCCATAATATAAAGTATACAGAAACCACATATGTGTAACAAATACTCGCATGAACTAACTGTTTTAATTATTGATATCAATAATTAAACATTGTCTCTCTGAAATTTAACCATATTCTGACTTATTAGGCTTTGAACCTCCAGGGTGCAGGCAAAGTTCAAGATGATAGAAGTTTTGTTACTTTTGTTTTCTAACCATAATCAATTTCCTAAAATTAGTTGAGAAGCGATTTTGATTTTTCTCATGTCTCAGATGTGGAACTGCTTTATAGAAGGCTATATATGGATCATAAATTATTCCAAGATCAAATCATTCATATTGCACCAAGCCGGACAAATGTCAGCTTAATCATGGTGGCAATTTAGCTTCATAGAAATTTCTAATGCACACTAGCAACAGAAGAAAGCATAGAAATATAAAGTTACAAAAGATATAAAATTAAAAGAATGCAAAATAAAATCGTCTGAATATAATTAGAGCTAATATATTCCATGTAGATTATGGCCAATCATCATCATCTATGATGATTCTAATTAAATAGCTCAAATGAGACCCTGCTTATACATAGTTCGATGGTAGACTCCTCCTTAATTAGCATTGTCTCTATCTGGAAAATAAGGGTGCTTATCTGACCAACCCAACCGTGATTAAATCTTGGACCCCAATGCTTGTGTTGTTAGGAGTCTAAGGAGACCACAGATTATGCATAGAGAATTTCATTTTGAGAAGCTAGCTATAAAATCAGTGTAACAAAAAACTACATTATCCTTTCTTTGAAAGCTGCTCATAAACACATGTCGGGTCCAAACATGCTTAATTTACGTTGGACCTGCCTCAGCTTGCCAACACTACTTGTCATCATAGGTAAACAATTGGACCAAAAAGCCAAGATATTCATAGAAATTGGAGTACATTGACCATAAGCTTCGGGCAGACATGTGCTTAGCTTTATATATATATATATATATGATCAATACACCTTTCTTCTTGTGGTTCTCAGGGCTTCCAGTTGCTATCCTCCAAGCTGGACGGACCCAGAATGTCAGTCAACAACTTGGCAGAGAAAAACCTTCAAATCGTTGATAATTAAAGCTAGCCCCCTCCAAGCAGTGCACTCTTCAAGCCAATCACATGTTCTTGCACCGATGAATCCCCACACAGAAAAGCAATAATCAATTGAGTGTCTCAGGCCTTGTGCATATATTACAAACCTCCCAAAGCTTCATATCAGCATCAACATTAATTTAAGCATTCTCAAGATCTGAAAATCATCCTCCTCTCCAATTTACAAAACTAAGACGACACCATCATGATCAGCACCAGAAAACTCATCAAGATGGCAAGAAAGTGGCAAAAGATAGCTGCTATTAGGAGAAAGCAAATATCGTTCCTTGCAAATAACGGAGAAGTCAGCACAAGTGGCCGTTCATCATCATCGATGGCTGAAAAAGGCCATTTCGTTGTCTACTCAACTGATCAAAAGCGATATTCCATCCCCATAGCTTATCTTAACAATTATATCTTCAGGGAACTCTTCAAGATGTCAGAGGAAGAATATGGTATACCAAGTGATGGTCCTATCACATTGCCTTGTGACGCAATATTCATGGACTATGTAATATCTTTAATCCAAAGCAAGCCCACCAATGACATAGAACAAGCTTTGCTAATGTCCTTAGCTGCCTGTAGATGTTCAACATCTTCTTGTTCTGTATATCAACAAGAAACAACACATCATGTAATATTATTTGGTTTCTAGTTAATATGAAAGAATGTTTCAACTATTAAATCTATTACATGATCATACATTAATTGAATGGAACACCCTATTCTTCAATCTACTTCAATTCTTCTTATCTTCGTCTTACCAAATATGTTTTCTAGAGACACTATATAATTGCGGCTTTAGCAAAAGAAAAAAAAAAAAATCACAAATGAATGTCGTCTCTGTGATTTATTCGCTTTATTTTGATGAATTCATACACAAACTGCGGAGAATTAATTCTAGGCTTCTTTGGACTTCAAAAATGGTGGGCTAGTGTGCTAGTGTGTACTTTGAATCTTTTAGACGTTTCATTTCATCTTGCAAAAAATGTGGCAGGGGCACGTGATTGTTGCTCTTGTACTGGGCAAATAAACAAATTCGAGTTTCCTGTATGGATTCACGCATTCATTGCTTAAACATTATATGAAGTCCAAGACAAGCCAATAAATAAAGATGACAACCAATCTATATCTATTTCTTTAGTGTACCACATGGATAACCATTCTAAGTGTCCGAGAAAAATGCTAAATTCAACACGTATTCAAAGTAAGAAAATGAAAGCAGCCAGCCACCTAGCTAGTTTGTCAAACGCTTCCATTTCCGGCCGATACACCAGTCAGCTTCTGTCGTCTACAAATTAAATATGGTCAGCGTACATACGCAGTGGTAACAATCTGCCAACAAGATTATATCACCTCTTCAATGGAAGTGTGCGTCCATGATATATATATATATATATATATTGTTAGACTCCATCTATAAATTTTAGGCTTAGTTGTGTGGTAGGAGTAATTAGGAGAGCCCAAAAAGCCACAAACTTGAATTTATTAATTAGGATCGGAGTGTAAGATGATGAGCAGAGGCAGCTTAGAAACAAAAATGGGGGATGATCAAGATGTAGTGATATCTGCACCTATAACACCTCGACCCAATTCCACAGCTGGAACACCATCCATAGTATCAGCTCCGCCCTCGCAATTCCATTCGCCATCTTTGTCCCGCTCACCCCTCCTCACTGCACTCGACCATCCTGGAGCTACAACTACCAAAACCCCTAACAAGTCTCGAAATTTAACACCAAGATTTATTACCCCTTTGGGAAGCCCTCTGAGGAAGGCTCTCAAACTTACGAGACTAGATCCTCAAGATGCTTGGCTTCCTATTACTGAATCAAGAAACGGTAACGCATACTATGCAGCTTTTCATACTTTGTGTTCTGGGATTGGTATTCAAGCTCTTGTTCTCCCTGTCGCCTTCACCATTCTTGGCTGGTAAGGCAATAATTTCATTCTTCTTAATTGGTACAATAAAACACATCTCAGACTCAGCTTATTCATTAATTAATTAATTAAGAGAGATATTTCTGAGTGCTAGCTAGAGTACTTAAAATTAATTTATATATTATATATTATTAATGTTTTTTGTGTTAAAACTAAATAAATAATTCTATCGCGTTGCAGGGCCTGGGGAATCATAAGCTTAACAGTAGCATTTATATGGCAGCTTTACACATTATACTTAATGGTGCAACTCCACGAATCTGTTGAGACCGGCATTCGCTATAGCAGATACATGCAACTAGCAAGTACAACTTTCGGTAAGCACTAGCACTACTCTGAACCGACGAGTCAATTTACACATAACTGTCTTATTTAAAAATTCTAGGAAATTTTACAATTGTACGTTCGATTTCGATATATATTAATGTCTTTCAGGAGAGAAGCTTTCCAAGTTGCTGGCTGGGTTTCCCATACTGTACCTGTCCGCGGGTACATGTGTTGCCCTGATTATCATTGGAGGCTCAACGTCGAAGATGTTCTACCAGACCTTGTGCGGAGCAACATGCACCTCCAAACCTCTAACAACGGTAGAGTGGTACTTGGTATTTACATGTGTTGCAGTTGTTCTATCTCAGCTGCCCAACCTCAACTCTATTGCTGGTGTTTCCTTGGTCGGTGCTATCACGGCACTTGGATATTGTACCATGATATGGGCGGTATCTGTGGCTCAGGGTAGGCTTCCTCATGTGTCATACGATCCGCTGAGAGCCAAAACTGATATTGGTCGGGTTTTTGATCTTCTCAACGCACTTGGGATCATTGCTTTTGCTTTCAGAGGCCATAATCTCATACTTGAAATACAGGTAATTAATCCAATCCTCTTATTAAGCAAACTATACATTAATTGTACATGACCAAAAAAAAAAAAAAAAATTATACATTTTACCACTAGCTCTTTCTGTTAACGTAGTTGTGATTAATTGAACACATAATTGGGCTCTTTTAATTATTTTAATCCAACATCATTCGTGCTTCAAAACCCAGTATATATAATTAGAGAAATTATACCACTTTCCTTCATGAATTTTAACTTGAATCCCAAACTCTTAATTCCGTGAGGTTCTAATTGTCCAAATTCCCTCAAAATATCAACTTCTATTAAACAAAGCCTTAAGGTTAAGGACATTTTTCATCAAGCTACTTAATTTTATTTTATTGCCTTTATCTTTTTATAATATTTTTAAAACGTCAGCTCATTGCAAAAAAAAATCATACGCTGGGTTAGAAAAAAAAAATCTGATTTAATTTGAATGTATATATACGTATAGAGAAAAAGATTTCAAAGGAATCTAATTTTTTTCTAGTCTCGCGTAAGACGTAAATTTTGTACAATAAGCTGGCTTTTATCTTTTTACCTTTAATACATTGGGGCTCATTATCACTAACTTAGCAGAAAGTCCGTCGCTAAGGACATAAACCACTTCAAGTTATTAATATTTAATGCCGCATTACTTTACTTGAAAGTATATAATGTGAACCCAAACAAACAGGCGGAAATGGAAAAGAATAGGTAGAGCGTTGATGATGGACCATTTTAATCTGACTTTTTATGTAGAAAGTTGCGACGAGCCATGCTGAATTATAGATAGTTATAGACTAATTACAGCCGTCCTTTAGAAAAAAGAGTTGTCTATATTTTGTGTGGCCCATCAAGAGTCATACAGAAGTTAGAGTTTTATAGACCAGTAGGTGAGAAACCTACAAATACTTCGTCCGCTTTGACCGAATTATGCTTGGGGAAGAAAAAAAGATAAAAATGTTGTTTTTTAATCGATTATGGATTATTTGACTACTGTAGGCTACTATGCCTTCAAGCGAGAAGCACCCATCTCGAGTGCCGATGTGGAAGGGCGTCAAGGTGGCATACCTACTCATAGCGCTCTGCTTATTTCCTCTTGCTATTGGTGGCTATTGGGCTTATGGTCAGCTGGTATGGCACTGAAATTGTTCATTTCTCAACTGCAATAATTAATTTAAAAGTTACCTTTATATCGTATATATGAATTATTAGTTAAGGATTGGTTTTCACACTACTGTGAGTGATGGACCTCCGTTATTTTCAATCAATTATGTAATTTAATATATATTAATAGCTAGATGAATGATGATTTGATTGGGCCGTTTTGACACTAGATTCCAGCGAATGGTGGCATGTTAACAGCCTTGTACGCATTCCACAGCCAAGATGTTGCACGATCCGTACTAGGGCTGATAAGTTTCTTGGTGATAATAAATGCTGTAAGCTCGTTTCAACTTTACGGCATGCCGATGTTTGATATCCTGGAATCAACATACACAAGACAATTTAAGAAGCCATGCCCATGGTGGCTGCGTGCAATTATGAGGGGAGTATTCGGATTCGGGTGCTTCTTCGTTGCTGTGGCAATTCCCTTCTTGGCGAGCCTCGCTGGTTTAATCGGAGGAATTGCATTGCCCGTGACTTTTGCTTATCCATGTTTCATGTGGCTTAAGATGAAGAAACCAAACACATATTCTCCAACTTGGTGCCTAAATTGGGGACTTGGTCTACTGGGCACGGGCCTTAGCGGCATTGTGACTGCTGCTGGTCTCTATGTTGTTATTGACACTGGTGTTGAAGTTAGCTTCTTTAACCCTCGCTAGTCAATTAAAACTAGAATATATATATATATATATATATTCTATGTTTGTTTGTTTGTTTACATCTCTCTTCTGATCATTATGCTTATATATAAATAGATTTTATGTTATAATTAATGATCATATTGTTTCAATTCATATGTTTGTGAGATGTACTTCAGAACTAATAAAAACAAATGGTGTTATTACTAGTGACTTTCTCTAGTCGTCTTCTTATGATTGTTTTATTGAAGTTTTACAAATTCTACGTTTTGGAAAGATAATCTTCGCTAAAGTAGTAAAGTGCACATGGTGGAGTCGTAACAACCGGGGACACCAACTTGTCTTGAAATTATTATGCTTTCCAAATTCCAAACTTCACAGGAAACCACAGAAACACGAAGAGATCCACAATAAAGATTTGGGTTGGGTTGGGTTGGGTTGGGTTGGGGAGAACTCATATCAGGGTGTTAAACTCTAAGGCGTATAATTCAGTTTCTCAAGTATATAAAGATATTATCACGTCCCAACTCTAAAATTTCGGACCCACATAAGAGAATAACTACTTGAACCTCTTTTTTACTGATCTAAAATAGTTAATTTAAATTATTTTTATATCTACAACACCCTCTTATAAATCTTACAAACACATTATATTCCACCGATATGGAATATTACAAATATAATTCCAATTAATTAAGCACAAATTTTATCAAGACTGACCCAAAGAAATTTTAAACTTGTACAGACAATTATATACAAAGCTAAGTAATTTACCTAAGCAAAGACCGAAAAGAAACAGTAATTCATCAAAGCAGCATATCGCCTTATTTTTTCAACTATAATCTATAAAAAAATACATGGACAAATTTACTTGGCGGCTAGTGAGAATTGTAATCCTCACTAACCTCAAGAATATAGTTATTTAACAGTGAATTAAAGTTAAATTTTTTTGAAATGTTTATATTTTTAAAGTATTTTAATTTAAAAAATTAATTTAGCCTCACTGAGAAAAACTATCCATAACAATACTCGTAACTTCGATTGCCTTGTATCAAGTAAAGAGAAGGGTGTAGTAGGCTTAGGAGGACTCAAACCTACAATATCTCCGATAGTTTCCATATGGTAAAATCTCACCCTCCTTATCTATGAAATGTTATGTTATGATACTCCTCCACCTTTTGAATTTTTTTTTTTTTTTGGTCGGCACAATCATTTGGAAATTTTTTTTTTTTTTTTATCGGTTCAATAATTTTGAATTGTCTATTTAATTTTCCAACTCTTTTTAAGGGAGTTTTTTATTTTCCCTGTATAGATGAATTTGTTTAACTTTCCAAAAGTTATTTTTTCACAAACTACAATCCAAATAATTCATTACTCAGAAGAAATGATTGAAAATTAAACAGATTTGAAACGAATTTAATTTCTTCTTGCATGACTGCGTTTGAAAATTCCTATTAGAATTGCTTTTTTCATGTCCTTCAACATGTTTATGTCAGAATAAAATAGAAAACTATAAGAAGTAACAGATTTAAAAACAATCTATACAGAGAACAAAGAAGAAGAGAAAACGTAGAAGCAAAGAACCAAAGTTGAAATCCAAGAATTTCGAAAGGTGGGGAAGCTTTTCAAGCAGCACTAGTAGAGCTAACTGACGTCATAGCAAATGGAAGACAACGAAGAAGAAAAAGTAGCCGAGACTTGACCGGCCAATAAATTCAAAAGTGTTTATCGGCACCGGTTTAGCAAAAGTAAAATGTGTAAAGCATCATGCATGAAGCAACCTCCTACGCATAACACAATGTTGATTCAGAGTCAGATATTTACATATATCTTGAAATTGTAGAAGCGAGTAATCAATTATTTGGTTTGTTCCACTGTATTGACAAAGAGTCGTAGCGTATAGTACAAGACCACCCACTAATTTACCATAACCTAAAAGTCTAGAGTGTAGAGAGAGTTTGCTTTGTTTGTTGGAGACTAAAACCTACAAAACGTCTGTTTCTGTTTTAGGTCTTTTTCCTTTTATATGGAGTAGTGGCCTCCACTATTTGGGTCATATAATTGGGTCACCCCAATTTGGGTGCAATATGCCCAAAGTCCAACATCTTCTACTCACACAAGGTGGGGTGGGAACGTATCCCATGATATCTCTCTTGGAAACTAATTCCAAAATACTCCTAAGTCATACTGGCAGATACGTCGTGCGACTCGCGAGCTCGCACAAAGTGGAGGCTCTAAAACCGTGTACCTATTAAGGATAACACGAGAGTCACTTCCTACAAAGAAAGATAGAGTCTCGTTGTTCCCTATACCAATTAAGTTCACATCCGTCAATACATGCCCAATCCCTCCTAGGCCATGTTCGACGACTAAAATCTCAAGCATATATTTATAGTTATATGCGATCACTAAGATCGTTCAATCACAGAGATTGTATAACTAGTCGACCAATGAACATACGCAGCGCTCGATGCGAATAGTCTTCCCTTCATCCAATATTCCTCTAAGTCAAGTCAACTGCTTTCCTGGACATGTTCTGTGTGACCTAATATATTGTGATCCTTAGGCAACATACCAAAGTAGCTAATATTGAACTTGAATTATTAGAATATGGATGTAGGTCACTAAGGGCTCACACAGTGATAAAGCAGGGATACATTCATCAACTCCCTTATGTAGTTGTTATAGCACTCACGGTATGATACGTGAGTTACGGTGTGACATTCTTCAAAATAGGGTGTACATCATAACTTTACCCAAACACCATACAGATCTTGGTCTAGTTATCACTTAGTAACCAACCTGAATCCTCATACCTAATACACACAGTAACCGAGGTTTCACATCTGGCTAATGACAGGTTACATATGGATTGTGGGTATTCATACCAACCATATATCAATCTTAAATTGCAACATATGCAATAAGAGGTCTCATCTTGGTAATTGTCGTTAGAACTAATCCTCGACAATATTCAAGGCGACGCTTGAATGAGTATAGTATTTCCGACGAACACTAACCAACTCATTCTGTCTTATCTCTGTACGCTCCCACTGCGTTAGAGGCGATTGCTCGTGTGGGATAGCCAACCCTTCTAACCCGTCGACGTACTTTTGATGCCAATAGTATGTGCTATTGTGCTCATACACAGTGTCTCATATACATAGATCACAAAGAACCAACACACCTCAAGTGTACAAATATATTTCATTCACCAATAAGGCATCAGAAATATATAAATGTATGAGCTTAAAAGGATAATCAAATCTCAACACATGAAATATATATATCAAGGTCTACGCAAGCCTAGAGCTTTTATATGAGACAAGTAAATATCTCTAGCAATGGGTTTGGTGAGAGGGTCGGCTACCATCTCGTGCGTAGAAATATGTTCTTTGATTACATTATTTTTCATCACCATATCTCTTACAAAATTATACTTAATGTCTATGTGTTTAGTCTTGCCATGATATTTCGGATCCTTGGTGTAGGCTATGGTTGCTTGACTATCACAAAAGATTGTCACAAGTTTCCCAGCATTCGTGACCACTCCCAAATCTGATATAAACCTTTTAAGTCACACAGCTTCTTGTACAGCCGCTGAACAAGCCACAAACTCAGCTTCCATGGTGGATAGCGCTATGCACATCTGTTTCTTGTTTGCCCATGAAATGGCCCCACTATTCAGCAAGAAGGTATATCCGAAGATGGATTTACGCTCGTCCGAGTCACCACCCTAGTCAGCGTCCAAAAAACCCTTAAGATTTAAATCACCTCCTTGATAGCATAGGCAATAATCCATGGTGCCTTCCAATTATCGCATGATCCTCTTGACTGCACTCTAATGGATTTGTCCTGGATTGGATTGGTAACGACTCACCAATCCAACAGCAAAACAGATATTCGGCCTTGTACATAACATGTCATACATCAGGCTGCCCACAGCAGCAGCATAAGGAACATCCTTCATCTCGTCTATTTTTTATGGGGTTTAGGGACACATCCCTTGGTTTAGGCTTTCACCTTTGGCTATAGGAATATCTATGAGTTTGAAGTCATGCATTCTGAATCGTTCAAGCACCTTTTTTTATATATGACTCATGTGATAAGGCAATAAGCCTTTTGGTCCGATCCCTTTGGATCTTGACTCCCAGCACATATGCTGCTTCTCCCATATCTTTCATCTCAAAAGTTGATAATAACCACTTCTTAATAGTGATGAGATACTCCTTGTTGTTTTCGACCAACAAGATGTCGTCAACATACAAAGATAGAATCACATATCTATTTTGAGACCTTTTGACATATACACAGTGGTCTTCTTGAACCATTTCAAAACCATACGAAATGATTTCTTTATGGAACCTTAGATACCACTTTTTGGATGATTGCTTCAACCCGTAGATAGATCGTTGGAGTTGTACACTTTGCTCTCCTGACCTTCTTCTACAAAACCTACTAGTTGTTGCATGTAAATCTCTTCATCTAGTTCTCCATTGAGAAATGCCGTTTTTACATCCATCTTATGCAATTCAAAATCTAGATGAGCGACAATAGCCAGAATCAACCAGATTGAGGCAAACCTAACTACCGGAGTGAAGGTTTTCTCATAATCTATACCCTTCAACTGGGTATATCCCTTAGCCACAAGGCAAGCTTTATATCTATCAATGGATTCATCTACCTTTCGTTTGATCTTGAGAACCCACTTGTTTCCAATAACTCTTCTATTAGGTAGAAGATCAACCAAAGACCACACTTGGTTTTTCTTCATGGACTCCATTTCTTCTTCCATTGTTTTAATCCAACTATCCTGCGCCAAAGATGAGAGCGCTTCAGACACCTCCTCATCATCTTGCACTATAACCATAAGAGATTCCCCTTCAACCTCAAAACGTCAACGAGGAACACTCTTACGGCTGCTTTTTCTTACAAGAATCTGTAGTGCACTCGATCCACCAACCGGTTCTGAAACTAATTCAGACTCAAAATGAGTAACCGGTGTTTCTCTCCCACTTGGATCAGGGAACGGAAGCACTACTTCTAGCCTACCTGCAAGTGTAGAGGTACTAGGGACGTCTAGATTGTCCAATCAATTAGCTATACATTTTGATCAACGTTGCCCCTATGCGGGAATTCTATCTCTAAGAATGTTGCATCTCGTGATTCTATCTCAGATAAACTCCCATCTGCTTGTTCTCCACTGAAAACATATCACTTGGAGTGTTCAGAATACCGAATGAAAATGCACATTTTTCCTCTCGGTCCCAATTTTCCATATATATGAGAACTATCATGAACATAAGCAGCTGCCCCCCAAGGGCGTAAATTGTTTAGGTCAGGTCGCTTACCCGTCCACAATTCGTAGGGAGTCGTACTCACAGACTTTGTGGGGACACGATTAAGTACATACGTAGTTGTTAATAAGTCGTCGCCCCAATACGAAATCGAAAGATTTGCTTGAGCCATCATAGACCTAACCATGTCAAGTAAGGTTCTATTCCTTCTTTCTGCTACACCATTTTGTTATGGTGTTCCAGGAATAGTGAGCTGTCGAGCTATACCTTTTCCATCACAAATGTTTCTGAACTGATCAGAAATGTATTCCCGACCACGGTCGGTATGTAGTGACTTCACTTTTGCATCTAGTTGATTTTCCACGTAGGCCACATACCTTTTAAAATAGTCCAACGCATAAGACTTATGGGACATTAGATAGATATGCCCGTAACGTGTAAAATCATCTATGAAGGTGATGAAATAGAAGGCCCCATGCCTTGCCCTAACACTCATTGGACCACATATGTCAGAATGAATTAATTGCAATGGAAAATTGGCCCTCAAGCCTTTACCAAACGGCTTTCTAGTCGATTTTTCGACAAGTCATTTTTTACAAACAGACAAATTGACCTTTGTTAATGGCCCCAAAAGGCCTTCCTTGGCCAATCTATTCATGTGATCTTGGCCAATATTCCCTAAGCTGCTATGCCATACATTCATATCCACATCCATAGTGCTAGAAGATGTATGAAATGACGAACATTCATTATTTGAAACATAACTAACATGTTCAACATCCAACACTAAGAATCCATCATAAAGAAAACTGTACCTATAAGAAATAGAATTTAAAAGAAGTTCAACTGTGACACTAGTCATGATTATAGTAAAACCCAAGCGTAAAAGAACCAATGCGGAGACCAAATTTCGTCTAAAGTCCGGGGCATTAAGGACATCGTAGAGTATGAGGGTTTTGCCGCCATGCAGCTGAAGTCTGCAAGTGCCAATGCCCTTGACTTCCACCCTTGCGATATTGCCAACATATATCCACCGGGACCCAGCTGGGATACGTCGGTACTCCACATATGCTCCTTTGTCTTTAGCTATTATGTGGTCTGTCGCTGCTGAGTCAATACTCCACAAAGGAAAAGATTCAGTCAATAGCGCACAAGTAGAAACATATGCCTTAGAAGAAGTTTTGGTAAAACACATTACTTGGGTCTTGGGCTCTGGGAAATTCCAAGCGTAATGACCATTCTTTTGGCAATTGTAGCACTTAACTTTTGCAATGCTCCTCTTGCCATTGCTCTTGCCTTTCTTCTTCTGTTTCTTGTTCTTGTTTTCCGACTTACCATCTTTGTTTCCCTTCCTGCCAGATTGTTTTCCTCTTTTGCGTTTTGAGCCAGATGCTCCACGCTTGCTGGATTCAGCCACATAGGCTTGGCCAGAGGTCTTGATTGCCAAGAGGCGCTCCTCTTCTAGCTCCAGATGACGCGCAATGTCTTCGAGTGTTTTCACACTCTCGTTGTGCATCATGTTGACAATCATATGCTCCCAACTGGCTGGAAGAGATCGTATAATAACTTGCACTTGCTGCTCATCCATGAGTATATGGCCCACTGCCTTTAACTCTCTGATCATGTTTGACATGTCTCTGATGTGTTGCCTCATGCTCACATCGGGATTCTTCTTATAGGTGTCAAACTTGATGGTGAGCCGGCGCAGTCTTAAGACGGAAGTCCCACCAAACTTCTCTTTCAAGCTTGTCCATGTCTAAAACTGTCGGGAATACTTCAAACTCAACTATCAGGTCATCATGCATTGTGCTCAGCAATGTAATGCGAGCAATGAAATTCTTTCATTTTCAAACCTGGTAAGCTTCAACATCCCTACGATGTTGGACACTATTACTCTGCTCAGGTTCTTCCATTACATGGTTAAGTATTTCATGGACTTCCTGTTCCTCAAGTATGTATTGGACTTTACGATGCCACACATCGTAATTATTCCCGTTTAGTTTGTCACCCTTGTTTAGGTCAGGGATTATCAATTTTGATGCCATTAGGGTGCTCTACATAGACGTTTGTAAGAGATATTAGGCACATACTGGTTTCTAGTAATCTTGTTGGATTAAGTGTTAGAATGTAACTAATAGAAACAAGATACAAAATCAGCGCATTGTAGTACAATTTGCCATCATCTGTAATACAGGTGTCTAAGAGATACAACCAAACTTATTCCAACAAAATAGCATTTCCTAAAATGAATCACTAAAATTCATAATGTTAGGAAATAGCTCCATGTGGCAATCACACAGTCTACCATGGAATTCCCACTAGAATTAGGCATTTCATGTATTATTGAAAAGAGAACAGACATATTGTTTATTCAATAATATCCAAAGAAAAACATGTGGTAAAATTCACCAATGAAATGCTACGCAAGAGTATTCTAAACACAAATTTAAAGAAGGTATTTTGCAGAAAGTATAAACTAATCATGCTTTCTACGTCTTTTACGCACTATCTCTTGCCACAAGAATTCTTAATCTGATCGATCATAATTTAAAGCATTTGATTCAGTTGTTATCTGTAGATCCTTAATTTTATCCTTCGCCACTTTATTAAACATGAAGCCATTCTCATGCACACCTCTAGCTTTTTTCATGTTGGAAGAAAGAGACAGCAGGGCTGATCATCTAAAACCTTGGAGCATACGTTGTCTCTCAAATAACTCTACTTCGCACACAGCAAAATCGAAGCACATATCTTCAGATTGAGTTATCTTGTGCTTTACAGGATCATACAAGTTTGGCAAGAAATTAAGTAAGTTTGCTACTTCTTCTCTTGTTCTAGGCAAAAAAAGAGCTAGTTGTTCACGTAAATTGATAACGTCATCTAACAGTGTGCTTATGTTATCACGAAAGGATTTATCATCTGACCAACGTAAGCTCATATATCGTTTAAGTTCACGTCGCCTAGGTTTAGTGTCGGGACCAAATTTAATAGCTAGAGCCATCATCTCTCTCCTCTCAATACTACTCATCCTCACCAGTCAACTACACAAGTCCTGGGAGTAAAAAGAGAAACAAAACTTGTCTAGATTAAATCAAAAAAAAAAAAGATAATGCACACAACATTTTTAATGTTGTACAAAATAATAAATAAAATTACACAAATTTTATGTATCATAATGAAATTACTAAAATTTCATGCTTCTGAGTCGTAAAATTCCAAGTTCATTGGCTCTACTCAAAAAAAGAAATTTTACCCAAAAAATTTCATGCCTAAAAATGTAATTTTACAACGTATATCACGTAGATTGAGACATTATGTGGGAAATACCATAATTTCCAAATCTTAATTTGATTTAATTGAAGTTTCGTAGTCTAGAGGTGAAAGTGGAAGCCCAATTAAGCATATTACTAAGATATTTGGCTTAAAACAAGTGATATAGGGCCAAAAACACAAATAAGGTAAAACTTTGTGTACATGGGGTCAAAACTGAAAATATCACAAAGATATGGGGGGTAAAACAATATTTTATAACTAATATAAAATACCTTTTTTTTCTTTTTTTCTCTGCCGGACGGTCGCCGTCGTCCGGTGGTCTGCCGGCGCCACGTGGTGGCCACGTGGCTGCCATGTGGCGCCACTGGAGTGGTAGTAAAAAAATCTCTTTTTTTATTTTTGATTTTATGGTAAAAGAATATTTAAAACTTATTTTAAAATTCAAAACAAAATCAAAAATTAATCCCTCTCTACCATGTATCACTACGGGATTGGCCCTAGGGTTTCTCAACTTTTTGATGCAACGGAAGCACAAAAAAAGACAAGCAAACATCGTACAAAATAGTACGCATTGAAATGATTCAAAAATTCACAATAAATTCATACGACATCCAAAAATTATGAAATTTAATCCATTAGAAACCTTGAAATACGTAGTTTCTACCAGTACTAATTATATGCACAAATCTGATTATGAATAGTAACACAATTAAAAAGCAGAACATTATTCTAACTTTAAAAATTCATAATTAATTCTACACTTAGCAGAAAAATATGAAATCAACTGCGTTAGAACCCTTAAAACACGAGCTTTCTAGCAGTATTAATTTTATTCCCATATGAGATATTTCACAGAAACGTTATTCTATAATTAATCCCCTAAAAAACTATGAAAAACTGGAAAAAAGAAAAAGGATTCTATTGCATATAACTAAATATTGTATAGAGAACAAACATTAAGGCTCTGATGCCAATGTTGATTTAGAGTGAGATATTCACATATACTTCGAAATTGCGGAAGCGAGTAATCAATGATCTGGTTTGTTCCACTGCACTAGCAAAGAGTCGTAGCGTGTAGTATAGGACCACCCACTAATTTGCCACAACCTAAAAGCCTAGAGTGTAGAGAGAGTTTGTTTTGTTTGTTGGAGACTAAAACCTGCAAAACGCCTGTTTCTGTTTTAGGTCTTTTCCCTTTTATATGGAGTAGTAGGCCTCCACTATTTGGGTTATATAATTGGGTCACCCCAACTTGGGTGCAATATGCCTAAAGTCCAACACACAATGTTTACAACATTGAACATCTAATAAAATTCTTCATCAATTTTCATGCTTAAATTTTAGCAAGCCTAAATATTTATTTATTTTCTAGCTATGACTGCCATTTGTACAATAGTAATATATAATTCACAAGAATGATTATTTACTTGTCAAACTTGTTAGATGTTATAGCTCTTGCGTGCACAATTATAAATGGATATAAATAATTGTTAAATAAAAATTGAAGGATATTATTTTCATTGTTTTTCCCAATAAAGAATATTACAGAAGCTAAAAAGAAATGAAAACCAAAATTAGATAGAGCTTGAGTCCAACTCAACTTACTTAGGACATGTTGACAGCTAATCGACGCAAGTCTATCAAGATATAATGATTTTAATTTTTCTCCTTGCAGCAAGAGAACACCAAACTACGAGTACTAGCCAACTAGAATAGGGCTAAACTCTCTATGTAATTTTAAGTTTGACAAAAATACGAAAATATGCAATTTCTTTTTTTGGGAGTCGAAACATGAAATTCATTCAAAAGAAAAGGTTTTATGAAATACTATGCAGTTGATGCTAGGAAATTATGTATTCTGGAATGCTATGGAGCCACCTATCTATGGGGAAAAAAAAAAAAAAAAACTAGACAAAACCAGATCTGGCCAATTAATTATGCTGCTGATTAATGGTCTCCATTAATTTGGAAATTAAGTGTGAAAATGGGAGAAACCCACATCACAATTTTCCAGTTTTCCGTTTCCGCAGCGAAGTCCAAGTTTCTGATTATAGAATGACTAGATATTGCATGTGGTTGTTGCAATGTGCATAAATTGTATACAAATATTGACTTCGACACAAGATAAATTAATTGTGTTCACTGACCTGATCAAAACAATCCAAATTGAATTTTACTATGTATACCTAGAAAAACAAAAGATAAAAAGATTCAACTTTGTACTATCAGAAATTTTCTTAAATAACATAGAGCAATTTAATTTACGTAATCACGTTTGTCATTCTTTTGCATGTAGTAGTAGTTTTCGATTGGCCTAGCTAGCTCATTTGGTGCCTTCATTCACTGTCATGAACGTGATAACTAACGATCTCAAGAATATCAAGTAAAGCGATTTGTTAAAAACAAAAAAAGCTATAAATAAGAAAGAAATGTATATAGTAGGTGTACTGTTATATTATTAATTTAATGTAACTAATCAACGTTGATAGCGGCACTCATACACCATATGCCTAATAAATTAGTGCGAGTATTTTCTTTTTGACAAAAATAGCTCATCTCTAATTATGATGTAGGTACCAAAATGGGTTCGGAATTTCATATGTCCTAATTTGCCTCCTGTTGTTTAGCTTAGTCAAAAAGGAACAAAATTACCATTGTATATATACATAGTAACATATTGTATTTAATTTCCACAATACTCTTAATTTCCTTTATGTTCCCATGGAGTGAGATGAGACGACGTGGGGTTTAGCGTGTCATCTCCGCTAAAGATTTTGGACTTATTTTCTTTTGTTCTACACTGTTTTTGAATATATAAAAGTAGTAACTCACTTGGCGGCTGGTGACATTGGACTGTGTAATTTGAAAGTTAACCTTAATTCATTAATTATATATTTTCCACAAAATCAGCTGATGGTGTTGGAAACCTCCTGTAAATTTCCGAAAGGCTTCAGGAAACAAAAAGAGTCTCTTTTGTGTCGTAAGCGATGCCCTAGCCACATGCGTCATAATGCTTACGTACATCACGCGAGACCACATCTCGATCGCCATCATTTACAGCTTCCATAAGTGCTTCCATGCATGCACCAACATTAGCCACTTTATTAAGACTTGAAAGTCATATATATATATTCCCCACCCAAATAGAATGAAAAAGATACACCGGAACTCGTACCTTGTTTTCCAATTTTTTCTGTTTGGTGGGGTTAGTTAAGGGACAAATAAACGTAGCATTTAAGCAGCTTATATATATATAGCTAATAGCATTTGATTACCTATATATATATATATACCCAGAAAAATTAATATATAGTTTGTTCCCAAAACATCTACGTACGTATTATAATTACAAGTTAAAAGACGATACAAGTTAGGCCATGGAGGAAGAGCCGGTTGAAGTACGTGTGGAGAGAGTACCATCATCATCATCATCTTTATCATCAAAGGTGGCACCAATTCAACATGAAATTAATTCTAGCAACAACACCAAAAGCCAAGACCTATATCGTCATCACGGCCATCTTCAAGACAGTAGTGGTGTGACAGACAGATCAATCCAAGAGCTGAATGCGCGAGATGCAGATGCTTGGCTTCCCATTACTGAGTCTCGGAAAGGAAGTTCCTGGACGGCAACGTTCCACATACTATGTTCAGGAATTGGTATTCAATCCTTTGCGCTTCCCTTGGCATTTGTCTCGCTAGGATGGTACGTACGTTAATTACATACATACTCATTTTATTTAACTACACTACTGCATATATAACGAATTAATTAATTTTGCATGCTTATGTGGAGTAATATAATTACAGAAAATTAAACAAGGAATTAAAAGAATTTAGATCAGCTGCTTGTATATATATATCTCCTACATATATACGCAATTAGTTTAAACTGCTGGCCAGAACATCATGTAATAGCATGCAGAATCATCTTAATCTTAATCTTAATCTTATGTATGTGGAATTCATCAGCCATGGAACCTTATGGCTGTCGAGTTCACCGTACCGTCGACTATAGAGACAATAAACTGATGATTCCATATATAACTTGATCATTAACCCGGCAACAGATCTCTTGTTTATTTTCCTTTTAGGGAAAATTCTACATTTAGTCTCTATTGTTTGCAATATGTCTCAATTTAGTCTTTATTATTTAAAATGTCTCAATTTAATCCCTATTATTTCCTAAAAAATTTTAATTTCTTTTCTATTATTTTTAAAAAATTTCAATTTCGTCTCTATTATTTTTTTAAATTTTCAAATTTATCCATATTATTCAAAGACTAAATTATAATTTTTTAAAAAATAATAAGGACGAATTTAAAACTTTTTAAAAATAATAGAAATGAAATTAAAATTTTTAAAAAATAATAAAAATTAAATTGACATATTTTAAACAATAAAGACTAAATTAAATTTTTTTACAAACAATTCCCTTCCTTTTAATCGAAAGAAAATTAGTCTCTGATGTTGCATTGCGCGTATAGAGCGGGCACGCGGAAGTGTATATTAATTTTAAATATATGGTCCATTTTCCCACTCTGTCGGACCAGAATAATATTATTTAGTAAGACTCCATCGTCAACTAACAATATTAGTATCTTCTAATATTACTTGGACCACAGAGATTTTCTCTGCGATAATTAAAGTTGGAAGCGTGAGGCACATGTCGACCCACCCATAAACTTTGACGAATGACCATCTGTGTCACGAGTGCATAGACTTTGACCATGACGAACGCTAGAATACAAATGAAATATTTAGCTGACAGATAAAATTAACCATTCTCATGACACTCTAGCTGGAGTGTATTTAATCAATTAATTATTAATATGGGAAATTAAAACGATTTTTATTTTTTTGAATAATGAAGATCGTAGTTAATTATAACTCACGTACGGGACCTTTAATTAATTTCTTGATGGCCTACAGGTTTTGGGGAAGTTTGTCTTTGGCGCTGATATATGCGTGGCAGCTATACACCATATGGCTTCTTGTACAACTCCATGAATCATCCTCAGGATCTCGCTACAGCAGATATCTCCAACTCTCAATCATAGCGTTCGGTTAGTATATATTATTCCATTCATTACGCGTTAATATGGGCGGCCAGACTCATCCGTTGAACTTAAAAAAATTAAATGCACTTTAATTTTTTCTTCTTTTCTTTATAACATCTTAATTAATTTTCGCCGTGTACACTCGTATATAATTAAACTGGTCAATCAAAACTCAAAAGGTAATATTAATTATTTGATAATTTGTTAAAACATAAATCTCTGATCTGATGATGATATAATAAAATCAGATTGCAATTAATACGTACTAGCTAGAAATTATTTTGTGGGTGATTAACTATATCCATATGCATGTACGTAATTTGTGTATGCCGGCATCATATCATCATATCAGGTGAAAGATTGGGGAAGTTGATTGCCATATTCCCGGTGATGTACCTATCTGGTGGTGCATGTGTGACGTTCATTATCAACGGAGGAGGGACGATGGAGCTTTTTTACCAAGCCATGATGAGGGGGGACGGGTCCAACGACGTCAAGGTATTGAGTGGGGCAGAATGGTTTTTGGTGTTCACATGCCTAGCCATTGTGCTGGCCCTATTTTTTCCAAACTTGAATTCTTTAGCTCGGGTCTCACTTGTGGGCTCAGTGGCAGCCTTCGCTTCCTGTACCCTGATTTGGACATTATCCATCACAAAACAAAGGCCTCAAGGTGTTTTCCATGACCCATCAAAAGCAGCCAAATCGGAGGTGGCTAGATTTCGTGATATATTCAATGCCCTTGGGATCATTGCTCTTGCTTTTAGAGGTCACAATCTTGTGCTTGAGATTCAGGTCAGTACTTATCCCGAAATTTCTCTACTCATTATTATTGAAATAAAAACAAAAACGTTAATTAAAGGGAAATTAAAAAAAGTACGCATCATCACTTTATATATAATAAACTATTTGGTATTAATGCAGGGTACAATGCCTACAAGTCCAGTACATCCATCGCGGAAGCATATGTGGAGAGGAGTGACGATTTCATATTCCATTATTGCGACGTGTCTATTTCCTCTTGCCATTGGAGGATATTGGGCCTATGGAAATATGGTGAATAGCAATAATTAATTTCAATTAAAAGCATTATATACACTAGCTAGTGATCATCGAATTTCAAATTGGATTGAATAACAACAATTAACGCAAGATCAGTTTTAATTTAAATATTTATGACTACTGCTAGATGGCTTCAACTGGAGGAATATTGAGCGCATTTTCCAAATTCCACGACCACAATACATCCAAGTTTGTGATGGGCACAATATACCTCATAGTGTTGATTCAGTATTTGAGCGCTTTCCAAATCTATGCAATGCCAACTTTCGACAACTGGGAGAGGATATACACTAGCAAGAAAAACAAACCATGTCCAAGATGGCTTCGATCAGCTCTCAAATTATTGTTTGGAGGATTGACGTATTTCGTAGCAGTGGCTGTACCATTTTTGGGGCTCCTTGGAGCTTTCGTTGGCGCCATTGCCCTTCCTCTCACTTTGGCCTATCCATGTTTCATGTGGATTTCCATCAAGAAACCACGCAAAAATAGCATTACGTGGTCCCTTAACATGGTGCTTGGTTCATTAGGAGTGATCATGAGTGTATTATTAGCTGCTGCAGCATTGTGGAACCTAATTGCCAATGGATTAGACGCCAACTTCTTCAAGCCCCGCTGACGTTCGACATATATACTTTGAGTGCTTACTGACAATGTCACAACTACACCAAAACGGGTGGGTGATTTGTATTGGATATTCGTCGTCGTTGTCGTCATAGGTGGTGGTTAGATGGACGTTGACATCCACAGAAACCACAACATTGTATATTGATGCCAATACATTAGTGGAACTTTAGTATGCGACCACTATACTACAACGCTATATTTGTTGTAGTTAACTCTAATAGAAAAGTCACCATCATGCCTTTTTGGTCTATTATTATGTTCCTCACTGAAAGTCTAACAGATTTCGAAATCAATTCTCGCAAACGATATATGTTAATATGTGTGGTATAATTTAGATTTTTCTTAAATAAAATAAAAAACCTCCAATAAAAAAATGCAACGAGAATGACATCACAAAGATTTACATGATTTGATTGTTAGTTCTTGGAGTGTGTAACTTGTGTAGAAAATTGTAAATATAAAGTCTTAAGAAAATCACAATTTCTATTAACAATACAAGAAAGAGAAGAAAATTGATAGATTGATTACTGGACTAGATTAAAGATAAATAAATACAGAAAATAATTATCATAAATTGAAATCCATAAATATAATATAGCAAGCCAGAATATAGAATAGGGCGAGACTTGAGTTTAACTCAACGTTCTTAAAACTTTTTACTCTCCTTTTGTTCTAACATCTCTCAACGCCTCCCAAAATACTATAAATTTTATTTCTCGCAATGGTAAAAAGCGTGTGTAACAACAGCCAAATCAAAAGCATAGCATCTAAAACATTAATGCAATAACGGCCCACGTTTTTGGCATTATGATGATGAGAATCAGCAACTGATTTCAGTAATAAAATCAAAAAATAAAATAAAATAAAATAAATTCCAGTCAAGTAAGAGCCACACTTATCCCCCACTGGATGAGCGGGCTCACGCGTGTGATGGATTTAGACCAAGCCCAAATTGAGTAAATCTTCCCTCTGCACGGATGGTTGCCAACATCTGTTAGAAAAATCAATTATAAAGTGAACAAGTAAGCTTTAGATTTTGTGTGTGGGAGAAGAACATTTCCCAAAATTTGCTCTTTTCTCTAAGTTGAACACTCAACTATTATCCTCCAATTTGTCATTATGACTAATTCGATTTTGACATATAAATATACCAAATTCAACTATTCAAATAGAAAAATGTGGACGTATCAAGTCCCAATCGATTAGAAAAGTAGTATCTACTTAGATTTTAAGTCGAAAGTGTCTCATTCACACATGTCAAACTTAAAAAAAGGCCCAAAAGATATTCGCTCCACATAGTAGTCCAAAAAATTCCTTTTTGGATCTGAACGATCATCAGATTGGGTCGAGTTACTAAACTGGGTCATCACACATGAAACCCCAAGCTCCACATAAAAAAGCCCAATTCTATGCAGTAACTAGGTTTCTTGAATTTTTAATTAGTCCCTCAAGTTTTTAAAAAGGCCAAACAAGTCCCTCTTGTTAACTTTCATCAACCTCATCTTAACGGGAGAGGGATAATTTAGTCATTTCGCTGCCTTTTAAGAACAAAAAAAAAAAAAAGAGATGTGGACTTAGTGGAGCCACGTGGACTCCACTAAGTCCACACCAAGCCATGGGAAAAGACTCACCACACACACATACATGATATACACACACATAGTGAACAAAAACATACACACCCGCAAGAATAAGAGGAAGAAGAAGCCATGTAAGTCGCATATCCAAGCTTGATGCAACAATTGTTCTTCGCAGGTTGCTTTGGTTTGGCATTAATATAGCTCATAAAAGTTAGTTTGGTTCAATTTTTTTTTTCTTATCTCCATTTACGGTTTTGAAGCTAAGGTTTAGGGTTTTATGATTAAAAGCTAAAAAATCTATAATGCATGTATTTTTGCTTTGTTATTATGTACTATACATCTGTATTGCTTGAGAAATTGCAAGTTATTGAATTACATGTAGAATTTATGGGTTAAGGTTTGTGATCAAATATTATTTTCAGGCTTAAGCTTAGGGTTTTGGCATAAAATGAGTAAGAATGCATTTTATTTGTGTTATTATAACATATTGTTTGATGTTTTCTCTGTTATTGCAACAAAAAAAAAATTGCATTTTTGGCTAGACTATTTTCGGCTTATATGTTGTGTATTGTAGATGTTGTTTCATTTCAACATATTGTATAATGGAGAAGAAACACTTGTTCATAATTTGGATGTATGTGTTGGTGTCAGAGGCGAATGGTTGGGGAAAATAATATATGTTGAATGAGTATCGTGATCTTGCGCAGTAGAAATAAAGTTTGAATAGATTGTCTTTTGATTTAGATATGCGAACTCTTGCTTTTGACCCACAATAACATCTATTTTTGAATTTGATGATTGTTCCGTTTATTTATTCTCTAACTGAGGTGGATGATGATGTTGAAGACATTTTGTTTTGGTTGTTATTGGAATGTGATGAAATTGTGAATAATGTGTTCAAATTAAAGGAATATGTGAATGGCTGCAAAGCTTACTATTCATTACTCATATTGCAGTATTTATACAACATACATCGATAACAGCTTTACAAGAATTGTCCACTACTTAAGGGATTTGTAAATATCAGCTAAGTCTAGCCTTGAGGAATTTGAATAGAAGATGACAACAGATATGACTCTTTCTCATTATGCCCCCGCAAGATGATGGAGCTAGGAGCGACACCAATCTTGGACCTCAACAATTCAAAACACGACCTGGACAATGGCTTTGTAAGGCCAACTCCAAGAGAGTCCCTAACTCATCCTTTACTCTACATGTAGGGAGAAAATTGCTAAATTGCACTCCAACAGATCCCCTACCTCATCCCCTAAATTGTAAAGGATCTCTACACTCATTTTCATATTCTCTACATGTAGGAAAAAATACACCATCCCCTGCATCATCCCCTAAGCACTTTACCTGTCAGAAAAACGTAAAATTTTTTTTTTTTTTTTAAATTAAAAGTTAAACTCTCCAACGGTATGATTTTTTACCATTGGAGAGGAAGATGGTCTGTATATATATATATACACAGACCATGGTAGACAAAAACTTGCCTGCAACACAAAGGTAAATCGTGGTGTTGGTTGGGGCTTGGGAGTAAAGGGCACGCTGGCAGATTTTTGGTGAAGGAAGTGGTATTTTTTTTTTTTTTTGGGGTTTCGAAAAAGAATGGTACTGTGATCTTGTTGTGATGCTTGTGGGGAAGAGAAGAGAGGGGGGTAATGAGAAGATGTTTCGTTAAGAGTGGTATGTGAGAGCTTATGATTTTTTTTTGTTGGGCAGAGAAGATGGAGGCGTGCTTGTTGGGGCAGAGAAGATGGAGATGAAACAAAATGGTCATAGATGTAGATTAGGTTTAATAGTTGTTTTTTTAGTTCTTTTTATAAATCAGTTTAGTTTTTTTTTTTATAATTACATTTAGGGCTTTGTTGTTTGTTTAATTTCAGTTTAAAATATGTTAGCTTTTTAATTATATTAATTTCAGTTTAATTTTTTTTAATTATACTAATTTTAGTCTAATTTTTTTTAATAATAATAATTTTAATATAATATATTTAATTAAATTTTAGCATACTAGAAGTTATTGATTACAGTTATGTTTTTAAATTTTTGTTGCACCATGATATTGTAATTTTGATTAATTATATTGTATTATTAAATTGTTTATTTTTATTGCACTATACTAATTCTTTTTTGTTTTTATTTAGATGGACTCACAAAACCGTAGATTCTATACGAATATGCTTCACGGGAATGAAAATTTTGATGAGGACACATTTCCATTTGGCTCGTCAATACACATGACTGAATCTCCGATCGAGTCAACCCCATCTTCCCCGTTCTTGACACAGCAGAACTTGCAACAAAAAGAGTATCACGAAAACACAACTTCATCGTCAAAGAAGATAATCTACTAGTGTCGGCATGGTTAAACATTAGTCTTGGCGTTGTGCATGGTAATGATCAAAATCGTAGCACATACTGGCGTAGACTACACGAGTTTTATCGTGCAAACAAAACATTTGAAACTGAGCATAATGAAAATTCTCTCACACCGGTGGTCAGTTATTAATCTTGCCACAAATAAATTTTGTGGATGTTATGCTCAAATCAAGTCTAGAAACCAAAGCGGCAAAACTGAGCAAGATAAGGTAGTGATTACATTTAACAAATATTTTTTGTTAATTTTATATGTTAAATTGAACTAACTTGTTTAATTACTTGATACAGATTCAAGATGCCAAATTGTTATACCAAACATGTCATAAATCATTATTTCAATTTGAGCATTGTTGGATTACATTGAGGCATCATCCGAAATGGATACAAGAACGTCAAAAGAAGAAATAAAAAAAAATAAAAAAAATCACAAGATGATAGTCCAGGTGTCTCTTCTCCATCAATTGCGCATTCGATAAATTTAGAGGAAGATAACAGTCCAAATGATATGTTCACTCCTACGGCGAGACCACCCGGTAGAACCGGAGAAAAAGAACGATTGAACAAAAAACAAAGCACCGGTTACAAACGACGAAGATTTGAGCGTTGTAAAAACCATTCAACAATATATTGAGGTAAAACAACAAATGCACAATGAGAAGATGGATAGAGTCTATCGGGAGTATGAGGAGAGAATCATGAAACAAGATCTCTCTAACATGTCTGAAGTGCAAGTCCAATATTGGAGACAGAAGCAAGAAGAAATTATGAAAAAAATGGTTTTATGTAATGTATGAGATTATTATCTAAAGTACGTTTAGTTGAATGAAAAACTTTATTATTGAACTTCAAGCGTTTACATGAAAATACAAATTGGTTCACTCGCCTCCATGTAGTTGCCACATATGTTCTACAAGATCTTATTGTAATTGAACGTGAGTCTCACGGTTACGAATACAGTGATGAGTTTGAATGAAATTTATAAGTTCAGCTGTATGTTCACGTGAGAGTGTTGAATTTGAACTATCACCACCACAGTCATAATTGAAATCTAAGTTATCAACATCTCTCTCATCCTCTATTATCATGTTATGCATTATAATGCATGCTGTCATGATATCTTTAAGTGTTTCAACATCCCAAAATCGTGCGGGTCCACGAACAATAACAAATCGAGCTTGAAGCACGCCAAATGCACGTTCGACATCTTTTCGAGCTGACTCTTGAGCTGCAGCAAAATGTTTTCTCTTGTTGCCTTGTGGAGCTGGTATAGTTTTAACAAATGTTGCCTAAGACGGGTAAATACCATCAGCAAGATAATACCCCATTGTATAGCTATGACCATTGATTGAATAATTGACCTTAGGGGCTCGTCCTTCAGCTAATTCAGTAAAAATGGATGACCGTTCCAAAAAAATTATGTCATTTAAAGAACCAGGTAAGCCAAAAAATGGATGCCATATCCAAAGATCATATGAAGCCACAGCTTCTAAAATAATGGTTGGTTCATGAATATGGCCACTGTACATACCTTTCCATGTAGTTGGGCATTCCTCCACTTCCAGTGCATGCAATCAATACTACCCAACATTCCAGGAAAGCCTCTTTGACTTCCAACTTCTAGTAATCTGGCAACATCATTCTCATTGGGTGATCTCAAGTACTCTTCAGAAAATATTGCCACCACTGCCTTAACGAATCTTCTCAAAGCCTCTATAGTCGTACTTTCACCGATTCGTACATAGTCATCCATTGAATCTGCAACTGCTCCGTATGCAAGCATCCTTAATGCGGTTGTAACTTTCTGCAAGGAAGACAAGCCGCAGAGACCGGCAGCATTTTGTTTTTGAATAAAATATGGATCATATGCTTCTACTGCAGATTGAATCTGGAAAAATAATGGATGGTTCATTCGAAACCTCATTCGAAAAATATAAGAAGGATAAACAGGATCTTCTGAAAAATAATCGCGGTAAAGTCGTTCATGACCTTGTGCCCTATCTCACCATAAGTAAGCATGACCAAGAGTAGAACCGCGACATACATTATTTCATTTTTTAAGTCACCTATGTTGATTGGCCAACAGTTGAAAAAATGCGGGCTCACACTCAGAGTCAGAATCATCAAAATACTCTGCACAATGATAATCGGAATCCATACTCCTAAACACAGAATATGATGATGGAATAAAAGCAAAATGCCTTTTGGAATTGCAAGAAGAACACAAATGAAAGGTAACAAATTTTAGAAGAATTGGTGTTGCATTTTGAAGTCTTATTGCATGATATTTATAGTCTTCAAGTCTTACCAACCATCAAAAGATATGATTGATTAGACAAGACATAAAAAGATATGATTAATTAAACAAGACATAAAAAGAGATGATTGATTAAACATAAAGCTTTCATGAATAATACAAGATTCAAAAAGTAATAAATGATTGGACATAAAGTCGTCATAGATAATACAACACAAAAAAATGACTGATTGAACAACAAAAAAATGACTGATTGAACATAAAGTTATCATCAACAATACAAGACATAAAAAGAAATGACTGATTGAACAACAAAAAAGTGACTGATTGAACATAAAGTTATCATTGACAATACAAGACATAAAAAGAAATGATTGATTGAACGTAAAGCTATTTTTGACAATACATGACGTAAAGGAATTGACCTATAGAACATAAATATGACATTGAAAATACAAGACATCTATAAAATCTGATGGAAAATGAAGTAATTGAATAAGTTTTTAAATTTAAAAAATAAATTAGAAAATAAAATTAATAAAAAATAATATAATAAATATAAATAACAGAATATCAGGAACAAATATAAATAAAAAATTAAAATTTATTAAAAAATTATTAAATTTAAAAAAAAAAAAAAAAAATAAAAAAAAAATTATTTTGGTAATTAAAAATAGTTAGTCTCCGAGAAAATGAACATATATAAATAAAAGAATGTTAAACGACATGTTTAATTAAAATAAAATGAGTGAATATTAGAATAAAATAAAAATAGGGAGTCCCTACAATAGGGAAGCTGTTGGAGTAAAACTGAAATAGGGATTCCCTAAATGAAGAGATTGATTAAATGTAAGGAAGCTGTTGGAGTGTAACTAAAATAAGGGATCCCTAGATGTAGGAAAAGTGTTTTAAATCTCTACATGTAGGGAGAAAGGTAAAGAATTTATTGGAGTTGGCCTAAGAAGGTCGGCTAACTGATCTCGAGTAGAGATATGATCTACTTTGAGATATCCATCGGCAACCTTGTCTCGCACAAAATGGAAGTCGAGGGCGAGGTGCTTCATTTTGGAATGGAAAACGGGATTTGCACAAAAGTAAGTGGCCGATGTTATCACATAGCAACTGTGGAGGCTGCAGTATAGGGTAGTATAGTTCACGTAACAAATTAGTTAACCAGCATAGCTCAGCAGTTACAGAGGCCATAGAGCGATACTTAGCTTCGGTGGAGGAACGAGCCACCGTGCGCTGCTTTTTAGAGCACCAAGAAATTGGATTAACACCTAGAAAAACCACATATGCTGAAATTGATGTGTAGTCGTCCCTGTTGCCGGCCCAATCGGCATCCGAATAGGCCGTAAGAAGAGGTTGAGTCGACGACTTAATGAAGAGACCATGATCTGCTGTATGCTTCAAGTAGCGAAGTAATCTTTTTGCTACAGTCCAGTGAATAATTTTCGGACAGTGCATGAACTGACCAAGCTTATTTGTAGCGTATGCAATATCCGGCCTTGTCAAAACCAAGTATTGTTGTCACGCCCCGAACTTAGACCCTAAACCCGGGACTTGACTCCCTAAGGACTTACGCAATTCATTTTAAACCTGCAAAGCTAATCAAACACCAATATAAAGAATGGCAAAACCTGTTAAATTCACATCAGAGCATCTATATAACATCATTGACAAAATATCTACATAGTCTGAACCAAACATAATACTTTACTAAGATTTACATCTTTTCCACCACATAAAAGAAAACATTACTAAGGTTTACAAAGTTTCTACTGATAATCTACAACAATATAGACACATCCAAAACTTAGCTGGATTTGTCCTACAAAAGAAATCTAGCATACCACAAGTTGACTGAGGTAGGGGTTCTAAGACTGGTTCTTCTCCTGATAACTGGACTCACCTTCCCCTGCGAAGCAGATAAATAATAACATGAGCAAAGAAAGCTCAGTAAGGTGAACACCCGGAGTCAGGCTCTGAGGTTTGTCCAAATGATATGATGCAATATAGAACTTAAAGTTAAACCAAACGTGCAATGTAGATTCAAGGTACAGAAGTATTCGGAAGAAGAACGAATAGAGAATAGTTAGTTTACGCAAGTCTATAACCGGATCATAACTTGATCAATACAAAACATACACATCAGACTAATATCAGAGTTACGCAATCCGGATAGCATAGTTACCTGAGCAGTTATCTCACAATTCTATCTATTCTGAAGCAGCGTACAAACTTAACTATATTTCAAAATATAATATCATAATTACCACATAACACATAAATATCACCTAGAGCCGTGATAGTGATAGCTAAATTCCCCACACCATAACAGAAGGCTTCTAAGCCTCGTCCTCAAACGGTGAACCGTCTCCCACCGCTGAGGTCACAAAATGGCCACCTGCGGCCCACGCCTCCGTAGAGTGAAGCGTCCCTCACCTACGGGTACAAAGCTAAGAATATGCGGCAGTTTCACCCGCCGGATGGGTGTCACAGCTCTAAGGATAACACATAGCAATTAATACAATCAGTACTTAAATGCCACAGTCTCTCACTAGAAGTTGAGTACAAGATTTCAAAAGATGAGTGAATCGGAACGGAGTTAACAAATTTTGGTATATGAGACATTAAATCGAAACAGTAGGGAGAGAACCAAAGGGGATCTAGGTGCAAGAAGGTTGTCCAACTTACCTTAGCTTTTCGTTATAGATAAAATAGTTCTTTTCCTTAAAATACACTTTCAAGCTAAGTTGACTCTGCAAAACAAGTAGTAAAATTGAGATCTCTAATTATAAAACTCACACTTGTTATATGAGCATTAATTCCTTAAAGGCTAAGCATCCAATATAATCATAAACATTTATGTTATACTAATTTGCCTATACATGCAATTGATTTTATCTACCATTAAACTATTCTATTTTTACCACATAAGCTTAACATGCCATAAATCATTTACAAGCCTGATGTATATATATATATAGTTTCCTTAGACTAAATCAAAAGTAATAGTAGTATAGTCATTTAATCATATTTTTATGTAACATGCTTGCTCCATTTTCTTCACTGTACTCATAAACTATTCACACCACAATCTCCTTTAATTTTGTATTTATTTACTACTTAACAAGTAAAGAAATCCATTATTTTATAAACAACATAATTACTCATACATAACTATATATATAAATATATACGCATATACACACACATATATAAAGAATTCATAAGCTAATTAAACCAAACTTACCTTTCTAGAAATCAAATCCTTCAAACTAAGGAGTTAATTTTAATAGCATAAGCAAATAGGCAAAAATTTGAGCACAAGGTCATCGGGTATGCAGAAAAGAAAATAGGGTATGATTCCTTGGTTTGCTGAATTTAAACTTATCTGATTGCTTTAAAAAGTATAAGTACTATTAATTCCTAGTTTTGTTAACACACTAGCATCAGCCTAGATGGTTAAGACTCACACAAAGGCAAAGGTGTGCACAGGTTCGAATCCCAGCAGCTACCTTCCTTAGTTCTTTTTTTTCCACCTTTTTGTTTATATAAAAACCCACATGGCATAAAGTAAAGCTGGGTGTTACACCCTTCCCCCCTTCAAAAGTTTTGTCCTCGAAACTTATTTACCTGGCATCTCGAATAGAAATGGGTATTTTTCTCGTATTTCCGACTCCAATTCCCAAGTAGCTTCTCTTGGTGTGCGATTACTACTCCACTGGACTTTTACATACGGAATCGTATGGTGCCAAAGTATTTGATCTTTCTTGTCGACAATAGCCACTGGATGTTCTTCATACGTCAAGCTATCTTGTACTTGTATTTGATCATATTGTATAATGTGGCTCGGATCAGGTACATATTTCCGCAATTGAGAGACATGAAATACATTGTGAATGCCTGCTAATGTTGGAGGTAAAGCTACTCTGTACGCAACTTTCCCGATCCGTTTTAATATCTCAAACGGCCCTACATACCGTGCATTCAATTTTCCTCGTCTACCAAATCTAATCACGCCTCTAGTAGGTGATACCTTCAGAAACACATGTTCGCCTACCTCAAATGTCAGATCTTTACGCCTTACATCCGCCCAACTCTTTTGCCTATCTTGTGCACTTTTAAGCCGGGCTCGAATTAGTTTAACTTTTTCCTCTGCATCTTCAGTAATTGGGTACTTAATACTTTTCTTTCATCTAAATCCCAGTATAACGGGGTTCTGCATTTTCTGCTATATAACGCCTCGTAAGGTGCCATCTGAATACTGGATTGATAACTATTATTATAGGCAAATTCAACCAAAGCTATATGTGAATCCCAATTACCACCCCAATTCATAACACAAGCTCGAAGCATATCTTCTAAAATCTGGATGGTTCTTTCTGTTTGGCCATCTGTTTGCAGGTGAAATGCTGTACTCATTCTCAACTTTGTACCTAGCGCTTGCTGCATACCTTGCCAGAATCTAGATGTAAATCTGGGATCCCGATTAGAAACAATTTCTTTTGGTACCCCGTGTAGACATACTACTTCATCTATATAGAGTTTGGACAACTTATCTTTATTCTCATCAATTCGAATAGGCAAGAAATGAGCTGTTTTGGTTAGCCTGTCCATAATCACCCAAATTGCATCATGTTTATCCCTGGTTCTGGGCAATCCCACCACAAAGTCCATTGATACACTATCCCATTTCCATTCCGGAATCTCCAATGGTTGTAATAATCCTGAGGGCTTCTGGTGTTCAGCTTTAATCTTTTGACAAGTTAGGCATTTAGCCATATAATCACCGATGTCACGCTTCATGTTGTTCCACCAAAAATGTTCTCGAAGATCTCGGTACATTTTAGTTCCACCTGGATGTACTGGAAATGGAGACTCATGTGCTTCAGACAAGATCTCTTTCTTTAATATTGGATCATCCGGAACACATAATCTATTGTTTTATCGAATAGTACCATCTTCATGTTTTTGAAATTCAAATTCTTTTCCTTCTTCTAATTTACTCCTAACTCCTTCCAAAAATGAATCAATTATTTGTGATCCTTTTATCTGCTCCAGTAATATAGGCTGTATGGTTAAATGAGCTAGTAGACTCTTCTCAGTGGGAGTGATTACTTTAAGTTGTAACTTCTCAAATTCTTTGATCAACTCTTTTTGTGATGTCAATAAAGCTGCCACAAGCACTGAAGGTCTTCTACTTAAAGCATCAGCCACTCTATTAGCTTTGCCAGGGTGATAATGAATAGTCAAGTCGTAATCCTTCAGAAGTTCCAGCCATCTCCTTTGTCTAAGATTCAGTTCTTTTTGAGTGAAGATATATTTCAAACTTTGGTGATCAATGTACACATCACATGTAACCCCATATAAATAATGTCGCCAGATCTTAAGAGCAAATATAACTGTTGCCAGTTCCAGGTCATGCGTGGGGTAGTTTTGCTCAAAACTCTTCAGTTGCCTGGAAGCATAAGCAATTACTATTCCGTGTTGCATCAATACACAGCCGAGACCACTTTTAGAAGCATCACTATATATAGCTAAGCCCTCGGATCCAGAAGGAAGAGTTAACACTGGTGCCGATACCAAACGATCCTTCAGTTCTTGGAAACTTTGCTCACATTTTTCAGTCCATTTGAATTTAGAGTCTTTCCGTGTTAGTTGTGTCAAAGGCATTGCCAATCGTGCAAACCCCTCTACAAATTTCCTGTAGTAACCAGCCAGCCCCAGAAAACTGCGAACTTCAGTAACAGACGTCGGTCTTGGCCAATTCTTCACTGCATCAATCTTTTGAGGGTCCACAGAAATACCATCCTGAGATATAATGTGACCTAAGAAAGTCACACTACCCAACCAGAATTCACACTTTTTAAATTTAGCATATAGTTGTTTCTCCCGAAGAGTTTGTAGAACCATTCTCAAATGATGTTCATGATCTTCATGGCTCTTAGAATATATGAGAATATCATCTATAAATACGACTACAAACTGGTCCAGATAAGGCTTGAAGATCGTGTTCATCAGATTCATAAAAACTGCCGGAGCATTTGTCAAGCCAAACGGCATTACAACAAACTCATAGTGTCCGTATCTGGTACGAAAAGCCGTCTTCGAGACATCCTCGGATTTAACTTTCAACTGATGGTAACCTGACCTCAAATCTATCTTTGAAAACACTTGCGTACCCTGCAGTTGATCGAACAAATCATCTATACGGGGCAAAGGATACCTGTTCTTCACTGTGACCTTATTCAACTCACGGTAGTCAATACACAATCTCAAACTACCATCTTTCTTTTTCACGAATAATACTGGCGCGCCCCACGGAGAGACACTAGGGCGAATTTGACCTTTATCAAGTAGTTCTTGCAATTGAACCTTTAATTCTTTAAGTTCTGCTGGAGCCATCCGATATGGTATTTTCGATATAGGTTGCATACCTGGTAAAAGTTCAATTCTAAATTCAACCTCACGCTCTGGGGGAAGCCCTGGAATGTCATTTGGGAATACATCTGAGAAGTCTTTGACTACTGGAATATCTGTTACTTTCAACTCCTTCTGTTCAGTGCTCACCACATAAGCTAAGAATCCTTCATAACCCTTCTTCAACAGTTTTCGGGTCTTCAATGCTGATATAACTCTTGGCATCTCTTGTTTCCTCCCCTGGATCTCAAACTCTGGCTCATCAGGCAAATAGAATGTAACCTTTTTGGCAAAACAATCGACATACCCATGATACCTTGACAACCAATCCATCCCTAGAATGACATCAAAATCTTTCATGTCTAAACGAATCAAGTCAGCTAATAGTTCCTTGTTCCCAACATGTACTACACAATTTTTATATACCACATTTGTAACTATAGAGGTCCCAACTGGAGTTTCCACAGATAATTCAGTTTCTAATGATTCAGGCAAGTAATTGAACATGGATGCAAATGTGGAGGAGACAAAAGAGTAGTTTGACCCCGTATCAAATAAAATGTGAGCATATGCATCAGAAATTTTAAAAATACCTGCCACCACTTCATCTGAAGCCTGGTCATCTCCAGAGGTCAAGGCATACATTCGGGCCTTAGACTGAGGTTTCTGGCCACCACCTCTCGGTACAAACTGCTGATCAGGTCGAACCACCGGAGGGCGAGTCGGTCCCACAGAAGGTGGTTGAGGATTCATTTGCAAAGGACAGTTTTTAATACGATGATCCATAGCCCCACATTTAAAACATCCCCCAGTTAACCATCTATAGTTTTCAGAAAGATGAGTGAAGCCGCAGTGATTGCATTTAGGTGACTGACTTTTTTGATGTGAAGCAGACGGTTTGTATTGCGATCCTTGGTCTCTAACTTGTTGGACATAGGGTTGTTGTTGGAATCCCTGTGTCTCATACTGCTGATCATATGGCTTCTTCACCGAGCTCATACTAGAACCACTACTTTGCTGAGAAGTCCAGGATTTGCCCCATTTCTTGCTACTACTTGCCGTAGACTTCTGAAAATGTTGCCTTTTTAAATTCTCAGCCTTTTCTACCTTAATGGAAGCATCAAACACGTCCTCAAAGGTCAAATAACGATTATAGCCCACAAACCTATGTATGGACGGTCGTAGTCCTGCTAAAAATTTCTTTGCACTTGTTTCTGCATCAGGTACCATATAGGGTGCATATTCGGCCAACTCTGTGTATTTATCAGCATAGTCAGTCACAGTCAGATCTCCTTGAACCAAATATATAAACTCTCTGACCTTTTCGTCTCGATATGAGCCAGGGTAATATTTTTCCTCAAAAATTTTTCTGAACTGATTCCATTCCATCTCCTCGGGTACGCCAACTAACTTTTTCTTCCACCATGATTCTGCTAACCCACAAAGTTTATGAGTTGCAAGTCGAACTTTAGCAGCGTCATCATATCTCACCAATCTCCATATCTTTTCCATCGACTCTAACCATATATGGGCTTCTTGTGGGTTGTTTAAACCCCAGAATTCCCGAGGATTATGAATTGAGAATTCCCTGTAAGCTTCAGAATCTTTAACATCTTGACTTTTCTTCTTTTTCTCCTTTCTCTTTTTCTTTTCTTTAATCCCAGCCTGAACAATGCCAACTGCTATCTGATGTAATATTTCTCCCGCTACAACATGAGCATCTAACTGTGATGTGGATTCATCTGCAAGGGTCTTCCCTTTCTTTTTAGCTCTCTGCCTTTCAAATACCTCAGCTAAAGGAGCATTGTCACTGGCATCACCACCACAAATCTCCTGATCCATTTCCTGAAAACAAATACAATACAAACACTTCCAACTAGTCATAACACAAAACATAATATAGTTCTGAACACAGAGTTAATATAACAAAATTCCTAGCTACCCATAACCTTGGTCGTATTGATCAATAAACCTATTGCTCTGATACCAATCTATCACGCCCCGAACTTAGACCCTAAACCCGGGGCGCGACTTCCTAAGGACTTACGCAATTCATTTTAAACATGCAAAGCTAATCAAACACCAATATAAAGAATGGCAAAACCTGTTAAATTCACATCAGAGCATCTATATAACATCATTGACAAAATATCTACATAGTCTGAACCAAACATAATACTTTACTAAGATTTACATCTTTTCCACCACATAAAAGAAAACATTACTAAGGTTTACAAAGTTTCTACTGATAATCTACAACAATATAGACACATCCAAAACTTAGCTGGATTTGTCCTACAAAAGAAATCCAGCATACCACAAGTTGACTGAGGTAGGGGTTCTAAGACTGGTCCTTCTCTTGATAACTGGACTCACCTTCCCATGCGAAACAGATAAATAATAACATGAGCAAAGAAAGCTCAGTAAGGTGAACACCCGGAGTCAGGCTCTGAGGGTTGTCCAAATGAAATGATGCAATATAGAACTTAAAGTTAAACCAAACGTGCAGTGTAGAGTCAAGGTACAGAAGTATTCGGAAGAAGAACGAATAGAGAATAGTTAGTTTACGCAAGTCTATAATCGGATCATAACTTGATCAATACAAAACATACACATCAGACTAATATCAGAGTTACGCAATCCGGATAGCATAGTTACCTGAGCAGTTATCTCACAATTCTATCTATTCTGAAGCAGCGTACAAACTTAACTATATTTCAAAATATAATATCATAATTACCACATAACACATAAATATCACCTAGAGCCGTGATAGTGATAGCTAAATTCCCCACACCATAACAGAAGGCTTCTAAGCCTCGTCCTCAAACGGTGAACCGTCTCCCACCGCTGAGGTCACAAAATGGCCACCTGCGGCCCACGCCTCCGTAAAGTGAAGTGTCCCTCACCTACGGGTACAAAGCTAAGAATATGCGGCAGTTTCACCCGCCGGATGGGTGTCACAGCTCTAAGGATAACACATAGCAATTAATACAATCAGTACTTAAATGCCACAGTCTCTCACTAGAAGTTGAGTACAAGATTTCAAAAGATGAGTGAATCGGAACGGAGTTAACGAATTTTGGTATATGAGACATTAAATCGAAACAGTAGGGAGAGAACCATAGGGGATCTAGGTGCAAAAAGGTTGTCCAACTTACCTTAGCTTTTCGTTATAGATAACATAGTTCTTTTCCTTAAAATACACTTTCAAGCTAAGTTGACTCTGCAAAACAAGTAGTAAAATTGAGATCTCTAATTATAAAACTCACACTTGTTATATGAGCATTAATTCCTTAAAGGCTAAGCATCTAATATAATCATAAACATTTATGTTATACTAATTTGCCTATACATGCAATTGATTTTATCTACCATTAAACTATTCTATTTTTACCACATAAGCTTAACATGCCATAAATATATATATATATATATATATATATATATATATATATATATATATATATATAGTTTCCTTAGACAAAATCAAAAGTAATAGTAGTATAGTTATTTAATCATATTTTTATGTAACATGCTTGCTCCATTTTCTTCACTATACTCATAAACTATTCACACCACAATCTCCTTTAATTTTGTATTTATTTACTACTTAACAAGTAAAGAAATCCATTATTTTATAAACAACATAATTACTCATACATAACTATATATATAAATATATACGCATATACACACACATATATAAAGAATTCATAAGCTAATTAAACCAAACTTACCTTTCTAGAAATCAAATCCTTCAAACTAAGGAGTTAATTTTAATAGCATAAGCAAATAGGCAAAAATTTGAGCACAAGGTCATCGGGTATGCAGAAAAGAAAATAGGGTATGATTCCTTGGTTTGCTGAATTTAAACTTATCTGATTGCTTTAAAAAGTATAAGTACTATTAATTCCTAGTTTTGTTAACACACTAGCATCAGCCTAGATGGTTAAGACTCACACAAAGGCAAAGGTGTGCACAGGTTCGAATCCCAGCAGCTACCTTCCTTAGTTCTTTTTTTTCCACCTTTTTGTTTATATAAAAACCCACATGGCATAAAGTAAAGCTAGGTGTTACAATTGTAATCCACCAATAAGACTACGATAGGAGGTCACATCAGCTATGGGAGCATCGTCATCCATTGTAATCTTAGATGACGCACTGAGAGGGGTATGAATACCTTTTGCACCATCCATCTGAAATTTAACTAGCAAATCATTTATGTATTTTTACTGGCAGAGAAGTAAACCATCTGACTTGCGAAAAACCTCAACCCCAAGGAAATAAGATAGCAAGCCAAGATCCTTGAGCGAGAATTTGCGAGATAAAGCAGAAATAGTTGAGCGAATTTGAGCTGGACAACTGCCTGTAATCAGTAAGTCGTTGACATACACCAAAATATAAATAACCAAATTTGTGCGAGAGAAAACAAACAAGGAAGAGTCAGATCTAGTACTCTCAAACCCAAGTGACAAAATGAAAATTTTCAGCGCCAAGAACCAGGCACGAGTAGGGATGGCAACGGATATCCGTTGTACCCGAAACCGATGGATAACCGCCCGATAAAAAACCAATAACCAAAACCGATGGAAAAACCGTTAGGTTTTGGATTTTATAAAACAAAACCGACGGATAAATCGATAGGTTTTGGTTTTTGATATTAAAAAAAATCAAAAACCGAAACCCAATTAGTAATTTATTATTTTATTACATATGTATATATATTATATTATACACATATATATAATATATATAATAGGACCAAAAAACAAAAAATTATAATATAAGATATCATAGGCATGAACTGTATATAATGTATATTATAATTTATAAACCAAATGAGACCTCTGCAAGCAGCGAACTAGTTGCTCCAATATCTTAGAATACTATAAGACCAAAAAGTAAAAAGTAATAAAAAAATCATAATAACTTACAACCCTAAATCCTATCTTCACTATTCACATTTTCTTCTTTAGCTTTCAGTCACGCCGCCTCCTTCATAGCCAAAACCATCTTCTTCATTTTCACCAAACAAAAGGAAAAAAATCAAAGGTTCAAGATTCAGCATTCAAGGCTTCAAGCTTCGACTATCTCAGGTAATCTTCAAACCTGAAACGTTCAAACTCAAAAAAAAAAATATTTTTTCCATTTTTATTTTTTTTTATTTTTGTTAAATATCTTACTTTTTTATTTTTCTATTAATGTTTCAGTGTATTTCTTGGATCTTCACAAATCAAGGTTAGTCTTTTTTCATTTTTATTTTTTTTATTGATATCTTGTTGTTCAGATTATAGTTGTATAAGTGGCAGGGGAATTAAGAAAAAAGCACACATGGTAAAATATAATTAATATATATATGTACACATAAAAGAAAAGAACAAGGTTTGCATCTCCAAGCAAATGATTTTATGTGTATGTATTCAAGCTCTCGTGTGAGAATGAGGTGATGTTTTTCAATCTTGCCTCTGTATATGTAATCAAAATGGTCCATATGATGCACGGTGTGGCAAAGTGTCCAGCTTTGCAAGAAATTATCAACTTCACAGCCTTCATAACATTTTGCTTATATGTTCTTCTCATGGCTTTGCTCAAAATTAACTTGTTTTAGAATAAGTTAGTGTTGCACAGCACAATATTAATGTTTTACAAATGCTTAATTTGCTCGCTAGTGTTGCACATCACAATATTATATATTAATTATATTATAATGAACATTTCTTTTTGACAATTTGCTCTATGTTCAAGCAAATGAATTATTTTTATCTTCTGTTAAAACTAGATTATAAACTGATAATTGATCTTTATTATTTTTTTTTTAAATCATATTAATTAGTTGTTATTTTCTTGATTTAGGTTGTTATTTATTCAACAAATAGTCATCACAAAGGGATATTGATCAGGTTGAAAGTCAAAATGAATGCAATACACTTACTAATTTACATTTTACGAGTCCAACTTCTTCTCAAAATCTAAATTGTTCGACTTTTTCCAAACCCCAAGAGTCACAACCCATAGAAACTCAAACTGATTCAATTTGTGAGGGAAGAAATAGGAAGTTGACTAGTAGTGTGTAGGATCATATGAAAAGGATGAAAAAATATGAAGTTGAATATGCCATTTGTAACTATTGTAAGAAAGCATTGAAAGCTTCAAGTAGGACCGAAACTTCAAGTTTGAGAAGCCATTTAAATATATGCCCGAGAAAAATGCAGGAAAATATTGGTGAGGCAATTGATCGCCAAAAACAAAGGCAAATACAATCTCAAAAACAAACTTATGGAAAGTTTCAATACAAAAACTTTAGCTTTGACCCTGAATTTTCAAGACATCAACTTGCTCGTGCTATTATTTTGCATGAATATCCTCTTTCTATTGTTGATCATATTGGGTTTAGGGATTTTGTACATAGCCTTCAACCTCTTTTTAAGATGGTTTCTCGAAATACTATTAAGAGAGAGATCATCAAAATTTATGAAGAAGAGAAGTTAAAATTACAAAGTCTTCTAGAAAAGAACACAAGTCGTGTAGCCATCACAACCGACATGTGGAGTTCTAACCAGAAGAAGGGTTATATGAGCATAACAGTTCATTTTGTTGACAACAATTGGGCTTTGCAAAGTCGTTTATTGAGTTAATTGTGATTGGTCTACTTGATGATATTAAATGTAGGTTTATTTATGTGCCTGCACCTCATACAACAGAAGTACTTGCTGAAAATTTGCTTGATGGTTTAACTACATGGAATTTGGAAACCAAATTATCTACCATAACTGTAGATAATTGTAGCACAAATGATGCAGTTGTCAAGGTAATTGTTGATAAGCTATTTTCTGATTGTTTGCTTGGAGGGAGGTTTGTTCATATGCCATGTTGTGCTCATATTCTCAATCTCATTGTGAAAGATGGGTTGATAATTATAGATGATGCAATTGAAACCATTCGTCAAAATGTTTTGTTTTGGTCTACTAGTCCATCTAGATGGGAAAAGTTTGAAGAGATGGCACGTCAAATGAAACTTACTTGTACTAAGAAGTTGGGGATTGATGTTAAAACAAGATGGAATTCTACTTATTTGATGCTTCAAGTTGCTTTAGAATACAAGGATATATTTTCTAGAATGAGACTTAGAGATAAAAATTATAAGAATGTGCCATCCGAACTTGATTGGAGTCTAGCTGCCAAAATTTGTGAAAAACTTAAGCTCTTTCATAGTGTGATTGAGCTTTTCTCTGGTAGGAAGTATCCAACTTCAAACACTTACTTTGTTAAAGTTTGCGAGCTTAGGGAAAATTTGAGTAAGTGGATATCATCTGAAGATGAAATAATTGCTTCCATGGCAAAAAAATGTTTGAAAAGTTTGAGAAGTATTGGAGTTATGTGCATATTGTTATGGCTATATCAGTTGTCTTGGATCCTATATACAAAATAAAAGTTGTTGAGTTTTATTTTCCATCATTTTATGGTGAATATGCAAGTGTGGAGGTTGAAAGGGTTAAGAAATGTTGTTATGATTTGCTTCAAGAGTATCAGTCAAAGTCCATTTGTAAATCCCATGAAAACATTCATGGTCCATGCCATGTACAAAATTTGGCAGATTCGGCTATTTCTAATGTGGAAGGAGAAACAATGTTAAAGTTAGTATAATTTCTTAGTTTTAGTGCTACTACTACACATGTGAAATCAGAACTAGATCATTACTTGGAAGAGCCAGTTTTGCCATGGAGTCAGGACTTCGACATTCTTAATTGGTGGAAGACAAATGGTATAAAGTATCCTACTTTGCAACTGATAGCTCGAGATCTTTTGGCAATTCCAATTTCTACTGTTCCATCAGAGTCAGCATTCAGTACCAGCGGGAGAGTTGTTAATCCACATAGAAGTAGACTTCACCCACACACTTTAGAGGTTTTAATGTGCTCACAAAGTTGGTTATGGGGTAATATGGAAGGTAAAGTACTCTTTGTAATGAAAATTTATCACTTACTTTTACATAACTTTGTCACTTACTTTTACATAACGATATTAAGTTTGCATTTGTATGCAATTTTTGTAGGTGTCTTCATACCACCAGATTTCGTTAAAGTTTGTGCTGAAGAGGAAGATGTCGATTAAAGTATGTATGACATTTTGTCATATATTAATTTTTTTAGTGTTGTTATTTTAATGAGAATCTAATAGTTTTGATTTCTCGTAGGTGGATGGAAGAATGAAAAAATGTGAAGATAAAATTTATGTAATTTGATTGATGTTTTGATTGTGAACTTTGTTATTTAGTTGTATTGATGAACAAATAGGTTCTCATTTTTATTATTTTTAAAATTGAGTATTTGCGATGATGGTAGTATATTTTTTAATTTTATTGTCTTATTGTATGAATGGACGAACAGTTTCTCATTTTTATTTTTTTAGAATTAAATATTTACAATGATATAGTATATATATTTTTTTAATATTATTATTTAATATGTATAGATTGTTATTTATTGTATTTTTAGATTTTTTTACATTTAAATTAATATTTTTTTCATAAAGTTAGACCTTTTTTCTATTTAAATTAATTTTTTTTAAGTAATCGGTTTCGGTTCCGTTATCCGCTGGCTTTTAAAAACCTGTCGGTTGCGGTTTTGAATATTAATTTTTTAAACCTGTCAGTTTCGGTTTTGGTTTTGTCAAAAATCACGGATAAGCGACCCGTTGTCATCCTTAGGCACGAGGTGCCTGTTTAAGACCATAAAGAGATTTAAGAAGAAGGCAAACATGATCGGGCTTTGAAGAATCAACGAAACCCGGAGGCTGCATCATAAAAACCTCATCTGATAAGTAACCATAAAGGAACGCATTGTTTACGTCCAACTGATGAACCTTCCATGCATTAGAAACAGCAATAGATAGAACAATACGGATTGTAGAAGGTTTTGCAACGGGACTGAAAGTTTCCTTAAAATCCACACCTGGCCGCTAATTGAACCCTTTTGCTACTAATCGAGCTTTATGTCTCGCAACACTCCCATCTGGATTCCTCTTAGTCTGAAAAGCCCATTTAAACCCCACGATATTTTGATGGTTTGCACGCGGTACTAGTTCCCATGTTGAGTTTTTATGAAGTGTTGCTAACTTATCTTCCATAGCTGCCTTCCACTCAGGCAATTTCAGAGCTTGGCGAACATTGGTAGGCTTAGGCGAGGGTAGGAGTGGATATTTAGTGGCAACCAAGGTGAACAATTTTTTGGGTTTGACAATATTATTTTTCAGCCGAGTTTGTATATGATGTGTAGGTTGGGCAATAGTTGATGGTGCTGGCAACGTTGACTCACTATCTATGGAGGTAAGGGCTATCTCACTAGTTGGCAAGGCAGGAACAATGGATTGAGGTGGAGCTTGAGAGTGAGACGATGTGTTGCAATCCCTTTGACAGATCTCAGCGGAGGACTCAGTAGAACAAGGAGGCAGAGGTCGACTAGATGACGGGTTTTGGAAGTGGACAGGAATAGATGTGACTAATTGAGAGGAAGGGACAACATCAGAAGACGGAGATGATGAAGCAGTGTCGAAAGAAAAACATGATGGAGAGACTGGTGAGGACACCCAACGTGATAATGTATGCGAATTAATGTGATCAGTCTGACTATGTAATCGGAGAGAAGGAAACTCATGTTCCACAAAACACACATGCCGCGAGATATAGAACTTGTGAGAGATAGGTTCATAGCAGTGATAAGCATGATGAGCGGTGGAATACCCAAGAAAAATACAGGGTTTGGATCTTTGTTCTAATTTGTGGCACGAGTACGGACGAAGCCATGGATAGCAGAGGCAACCAAATGTGCGCATGCTTAAGTAGTTTGGTACGGATTTAAACAGGACTTCATAGGGTGATTTGGAAGACAAAATCGGAGTAGGAAGTCTGTTGATTATGTAAATTGATGTTTGAAATGCGAAGGGCCAAAGAGAGAGTGGCAGCAAAGCGCGATGAAAGAGGGTAAGACCCATCTCAACAACTTGTTGATGCCTACGCTCAACCGAGGCCACATGTTATGGGGTATAGGGGGGAGACACCATGTGTTGAATACCATGTCTATTGAATGTTGGGCGAAGACCTTGGTACTCTGCAACTCCATCCGAATAGACAGTAGCAATGGAGTACCCAAACTGTTTCTCAACCATCATTTTAAAAGTAATAAAAATATCAAAGACATCAGACTTATATGACATGGGAAAAAACTAGGAAAATTTTGTAAAATGATCAACAAAAACCACGTAATAAGAAAAACCATTTATTGATCGAATCGGGGAAGGCCCCCATACATCAGTAAAAATGATTTCTAAAGGTCAACTACTAGACAAGCTACTCGTGCCGAATGGCAACTTATCACTTTTGCTGCAATTACATGAATCACAAAAAGACATTGGAGAGAATGAGCTAGATGGAAGTCCATGACAAGTAAGAATTTGACGAAGGACTTGAGACAACGGATGCCCAAGCCTATCATGCCATTTATTCGGACTGAGTTTAATTCCAACGTGAGCCTGTTTGGGTGGGGACTGCACACTATCCACTACCCATTCATAGACATTGTTCCTGGTTTTGCCCTCTGCAAGACATGCCCCCGTGATAAGATCCTTGACACAAAAAGAGGAGGGACAAAATTCGATGGAAACATTATTAGTACGACATAGTTGATTGATTGAAATTAAGTTTTTTTGCATGCGGGGGACACACAAAATATTAGATAAGTGCAAAGGACGAGATAATGAGGGAAGAACAAAGTGACTAGTATATGAAATAGGCAGACCTGTGCCATCGCCAATAACAACGTCATCAGGACTATCGTAAGGCTGATGAAGTGAAAGATTGCCAAGATCATATGTTACATGGTGAGATGCACCAGAGTCGAGAAGCCATGTGTTACCAGATAAAGCAGTAGTTGTGTTAGCACTCAGACTGTTGGAGAGGAAGAAAAGTTTCTTGGCTGTAAAACACTGACGAGCCATGTGGCCCTTTTTCTCACAAAATTGGCAAACTACAGGCTGCTTGTTGGAACCTGCCGAACTGGAGTTATTACCACTATTGGGTGTCTTAGTGGTGCCATTGGAGGAAAAAGGACGATTGTGATAGCCCTTATTATTGCCATTGTGTTTTTTACCATTAGTAGAACCATTAGATAAGGCCGGAACGTGACTTGATCGGGATAGATAAACATGTACAATCATTAATTCATAACTTAAACATTCATAAATCTGCAAGGAACTTAAAAAATGGGGTGCCCAAAACTGTTGGCACACCACCATCCATAAGCCTATCTCATAATTACAAGGCCTAGTTTCAACCAGCACAACATGCCACAAGTCGTCCATACGTTTCGTAGGTTAGTTACATACCCAAATCCAAAAGAATATTACAATACATGTAGTTGTTCAATATTAACATAGATATCAACATCCAAAAATCCAACTATACAAGCAAACAGGATCACAACAAGCAGAAGTCCGACTCGTCACACAAGTAAGCCTCGCCCTCAGCTTGAGTCCCTGGCTCAGGCTCGGCCTTACCTGAAAGATTGTCATGAAATGGATGAGCTAAACTTAGCTCGGCGAGTGTTAATGGTCTCGGGTGGTTTTCGCAAACATTTCAACATTTGGAAAGCCTCTCTTGAAAACATGATATGCTTAAGTACAATTAAGTACAAGAAATAATTAAACAAGTAATAACACATCACTCTACCCTCTGAGATCCTCAAGGGCCCAAATGAAGGTAGGTTTATCATATATCAAAGGATACAGTTTTCTTTGCAGTTGTTGTAGACGGCCGGCCTTAAGTCAATTTTTATCCATTTTCCCCAACTCCAAACATTAGGTGATATCCGGATAATCACCGGGGACTATGGTAGTCGAGACCGACTGGTAGCCTGATGCTACCCAGGGGAAACGAATGCTACCATACCCATAATTGTGGTTGCAACCGTCGCACCAAAAGTTATTAACATGCAAGCACAGGATATAAAACAACCTTTGTAGGAGGGCAACAAAGTAGGTTGCCTCCTGTAAATCATCATATGCAAGCATTTGATCAAATAAAAGAATTGAATGTAACCCACACTTAAGCTTTCCATGACCCTAGATAGTTCATAAAATAGTCACATACCAAAGGAGAGTGCAATAATCCCTTAGGACTGGACGACTCTAGGTAACAAGGGAAATGCGAAACAAGCAAAACATATTGGTCCAAATTAACTGGTTAAATTACCTACATTCCCAAATTCCAATTAATCTGATTTTGGTCTATAATTAAATCTTATCGAAAGTAGATAGTCCTAGAATCAAACGAAACTCAATTCAGAGTTCAATTGAGTGAGATATGGCTTCCGAAAAATTGTTGTGCAAAGCTATCAAACCCGAAGCCTCTACAGCGGATGACCTCCCCCCCCCCCTCCCACCGGTCAATCGGTGGACTAGGGGTCGTCTGGTCGTGCCAAATCTGTTTGTGAACGCTACAGTGCATCAAATGCACGAAATTTCCTTTTCTTGCTTCTTTTGTTATGCCACTCAAAGCTATCTCTTAACCATTTCACCAAACATAAATTTCACCCAACTACAACTCCAAAATTACAACTTAGCAAGCTATAAACATCCTTCAATATAATTTCACCAAGAACACCAACTAAGTCTTAATGTTCTTGACTTCCATTTTCACATATTACAAGCAATTCAATCCTACTAACACATGTATAAAACTTCACTCCCCTCAAATTCAAACTCCTTAGCTCATCAAAATTCTCAAATACATATTTTAAACTCTTAGTATAGTATATGCATTATGAGCAAGAATAATCAACAAATATACATATTCCCATCTAGAATGAACTTTAAGAAAAACTTTTCAAAACATCTCTCACCTCAACAATGCAAGAGAAGTATTAGCTCAAGTTGTAGGATGCAAGACAAGCTCGAAAATGGCTAGAAATGGCTGGACAAAGCTTTTTCTCCTCCTTCTTCTTCCTCTTTCTTCTTCTTTCTCTCTTTTCAAGCTTGTTGTGTGTATATGTGTGTGTGTGCTAAAAACATGTGAGTGTGTGTATAGTGTTTTGTGTGTGTATTAGTGGGTTTGTGTGTGTTTTGAGTGGGAGAGAATAATGTAAGTTAGGTGAGCAAATATCTAATGAGCCAAATTACAAGAGTACCCTCCAACTATGTTGTGTACTACTAGTTTGCCATTTTGGTTGATTTGCAACTAATTAGTTATTACTCTTGACTTATTTGAAGTACAATTAATGCCTACGACACGTAAAATCCTAAATGCACGAAAATAAACATTTTGGCACGTAAAACGATAAATATGCACGATAATTAATATTAATGCAAATAATTGATGCCAATGCATATGAAATAATATGAATGCAATATAATTAATATAATTATATATAAACTCTCGTGTCGGGTTTTACACAACAACATTAACATTAAAGGGACCAAGCACACCAGCAGCCCTTTTTTCTTCGCGCCTTAAGAAAGCATCATACTCCACCAATTTTTCCTGCAGCTCGTCGAACGATATAACAGTGTCCCGAGCCCGAACAACAACAGCGAGCTCTTTAAAGGCTGGCCCAACACCATTAAGAGTGTGAGTGATAAGGTATTGAGGTGGAACCGGGGCTCCGAGTAGCATGAGTTCATCAGTGATATCTCGGACCTGAGCCAAATACTCTGTCACAGGCTGATTACCCAGCGAGAGCAATGTCAGTCGTTCAGCAAGACCCATTATGCGAGACGAAGATGGATTCGCATAATTCTTAGCAAGGCGCTGCCAAGCCTCAGCAGCAGTGGTGCATGACCGAACAATCGGGACGACTAAGGGACTAAGGGAACCGATAATACCAAGCAGAAGCAATTTTTCTTGGCGCAGCCATAGGGTATAGCGCGGATTTGGTTGTTTTTGACCAGCATCCTCAATTGTTTATGGAGGACAATGATTGCTTCCATCAATGTAGCCTAACAGATCGTAACCGAAAAGCAAAGCATCAAATTGGCTATTCCAAGAATAGTAGTTGGTAGGAGTAAGCTTAAGAGGAAGCTGATTCGCAACATTGATCGAGATAAGCGAAGATGCAAGAGAGGAGACAGGGGTTTCGGTGGTGGTGGGAGCAAGAGAAGAGGAGGCAGAAGAGGTTGTTGCCATTGTTGAGCAAGGAAGCAGTAGTGAAGCGGAAAAAAAAAAAAAAAAAACAAGAGGATCGAAGGACTTGCTAGAGTGTTTGTTTAGCTCTTGATACCATAAAGGAATATGTGAATGGCTGCAAAGCTTACTATTCATTACTCATATTGCAGTATTTATACAACATACATATGATGATAAGATAACAACTTTACAAGAATTGTCTACTACTTAAAGGGATCTGTAAAAATCAGCTAAGCCTAACCTTGAGGAATTTGAATAGAAGATGACAACAGATAGGACTCTTTCTCATTACAAATCGCAGCTCAAAATTATTAAAATAGGAGTAGAATGTAAATGTACATATTGTATGTTTTTTTGTTTTTTGGCTGGCATGTGATTTTTGGTGAGAAATGGTGAAGTTTTTGTGAATTTTGTTGGCTGCCAAAATGGTGCTTAATTAAGCACCATTTTCTTAGCCATTGGCCAACATGGCCATTTTACCGTTGGTAGACAGCAGCAACATCATTCAAAATTCGCCTGGAGAAGAGAAAAAAAAAAGTCCAAGGGTAATTTTGGAAAATTACCAAAGTCAACTTTTGACCGTTAGTTTTAACTTTTGACCGTTAGTTTTAACTAACAAGAAGGACTTGTTTGCCCTTTTTAAAAACATGATAGACTAGTTGGGCCTTTTTTTAAAACTAGGGGACTTAAAAGTTTTTTTTCTCTATAAACATCACTGATACAATAAAACTGTTTCAGACATATCGTTATAGACCAAACAAATATTCACCTAATTCTAACATGATGATGGGAATTCTTCGGCTAATTATGTTTATTTCAAGCGATTGACGAATTCTAATTGCAAAATTTAATCAACGAGTGAACCAATAATGTCCCATAAGCAATTTTGGCTTGAAAGCACTTACAAACCCAGAATCCACTTCAAATAATTAATCTCCCTATACTTACCTCTCTAATCACAATATATTTTTCTCAACAACGGAAGGAAAAATAAGGAAACAATCCAAAAGGCTTAAAACAAAGAGAGAGAGAGAGAGAGAGAGAGAGAGTGTATGACAGCAAACTCATAGAGTTTAACAAGTAACGAGAAAAACAAAAAAAACAAAAAAACGTAATCTGTTAATTTTATTTGGTTCACGTATGAAACTCAAAGTTTAATCTCATACTGAAAAAACGCGTGCATGTGACAAAATTCTATTAGCACGACTTGTATTGTGGTGCGTTTCCATTCCCATTACCAAAATTAAAAAATTAAAAAAAATTAAAAAAAAAAAAAGAAAAAGAAAGGAAACGTAAGGTGAGTTTCTTGTAGAATTCGCGTATGAATCATGAATGAACACAAACTAACTGTAAAAGGCATTGCTAGAGTTGGCAATCTATGTATAACACATGTACATTAATTCCGATCCGTTCATCACGGATAGAGCCAATTAAGCTAGCTTTGATCAAGTGATGAAATCAACGCGGTCGAGACGAGAGAATTGTGGTTTTGATCTACAACAACATTTTTCTGCATGTATTTTATGTACGTAGCCATTAGGCCATATATAGTTTAGTTGGTAATTAGAAGTAATTAATTACAGTTTTGTACCTGGTAACTATACGCTGTTATATATGGCTAATATTGGTGGAATATATGCGGGACCCAGCACCGCTGTGATCACCACAACACCCACAATGGTCTACGTTTCAACTGTCACTCTCTTTTACGACACTTCATTGTTGCCTTCATCTCATATACGTACGCGGGCTTAACAGCTCTCAGCCCATGTATTATGTATGTGATCATTCTGTTACTATTTAAAGAGTACTTCCCTCTATCACTTCCTCTCTGCATTACTCTTTAGAATAATTAGACACAACGTACGGCTCATATATAACTCTCTGGATGTATGTATGCATAATGTATAGGATGTGGTATATTTATGCGGCCATTCTCTCTCTTTTTGCCACTCTTTCTACTGCTGAAGATCCTTACAGGTTCTTCACTTGGACTGTCACCTATGGTGATATATATCCTTTGGGTGTTCCCCAACAGGTCAGATTTACTGTATACTTTAATTATTCATTAATTTACGTTAATTAGGCGCATGCACAAATACACGAAGTTGAAACCTTTTTTTTTTTTTTTTTTAAATTTTATCTCAAAACTTAATTTCAAAGAAAACAAGTTGAAACTGTATAATTAAATAACATGTCGTCTTGCCAAACTGTATATATATGATATATATATATATCCTCGACTTGATTTATTGATAATTCATTCGAAAGTAGGTAGTTTATATGTCATTTTCCTTTAATTTGTTTATTGCAGGTAATTCTTATAAATGGGCAATTTCCTGGTCCTGATATTGAAGCCGTTACCAATGACAACCTCATTATCAACGTGCATAATCATTTACCGGAGCCATTTCTCCTGTCATGGTCAGTTTTATTCCCTCATTTTATCATCATGTACATGACCATATATACACATATATACATACATTATTAATTTCTCCATAATAGGTTTATATATAGTGTTTTGTTTCTTGCTCTAACTATACTGGTTGCTTAATTAACAGACAAATTAAATAGTTGATTATTTTGAGTCATTCCTCATGCGATTTGTTTTCAAGAGACTAGGATATTTTTATGGGACAAAGACTTGCGACGGTTTCTAAATGGAACTAAAAAGCTTGTGGAAATGGTTAGCTAGTCTCTGGTCTCTGGCATCAGTTTTCTTTTTGCAATCAGCAATAACCTTTCAAACAGTCGACCATCACTTGATTCGACAACGTCTCTTTTCTTCCCTTCAACAACGTCCACCATTCCCGCACTGCTTGCGATATGTTGATTACTATATATTTCAGGAAAATAAATTAACAAAAGAGATTGCTTGCTATTTAACATGAAAAGTTGAGTTTTTTTTTTCCCCTAGCTCACATGATCATTTGACCAATAGAAATCGACTTGTTTACTCATATTGCACTTTGGCCGCCGACAAATTTAGTCAAATTCCATACAAAAGTAAAAGGTCTCTTGCACTGCTTTAGGAATTAATTCGTCATGTAATTATATTGAGACGTTGAGGAAATAAATAAATTCCTGTCACATCTCAATCAGAACAACATCTGTCATCTGGTTTGTTAGATCATATTATATTGTTTAATTAATTCCTTCATGATAAGATTAATGATTTAAAAATTGTTTTCTTAAATTTTAATTTTCTTGAAATTAAGAAAGATGTGTAACATATATAGTTACAAGACAGGAATGGAATTCAACAGAGGCGAAACTCGTATGAAGATGGAGTCTACGGAACAACGTGCCCTATTCCTCCTGGAAAAAATTTCACTTACGTAATGCAGGTCAAAGACCAAATCGGAAGCTTCTTCTATTATCCATCGCTTGACTTCCACAAGGCAGCTGGCGGATTCGGCGGAATTAGGATACTCAGTAGACCCAAAATTCCTGTCCCATTCCCACAGCCTGCAGGGGATTACACCATCCTCATAGGTGATTGGTATAAAACAACTAATCACAAGGTGATCAATAATTTGCCACTTTACCATTCAATAGTTAAAACAACTGCTTTAACTTATAAGAAATTCAAATATTGGAAAAATCAAACAATTGAATTTAGTTAGATCGTGCATTTGGACGCGAACTTAATTAACTATTTATTTTGATGTCTTCAACGTGTTTTATTCAACTATTGAAGTTAAAAAAAATCTGCAGGTTCTGAAAGCAATTTTGGATCATGGTAAAATGCTTCGCTTCCCTGATGGGATTCAGATCAATGGACGTGGTCCCAATGGTGTAACGTTTGCCGTTGAACCAGGTGTGTGTAGACAACGGCCTCCAATAAATCATACAAGTTGTCTGTGTAAACTCAAGTGTGAATTTATTTAAAATCTTCCAGGGAAAACATACAGGTTTAGGATATCGAACGTGGGACTTCGCAATACATTGAATTTTCGCATTCAGGGACACACCATGAAATTGGTTGAAGTTGAGGGGACTCACACTGTACAGACCATGTTATCCTCTCTTGATGTCCACGTTGGTCAGTCCTACTCAGTTCTAGTTACTGCTGATCAGCCTAGTCGTGACTACTATATAGCAGCGTCCACGCGCTTCGCCACCCCAATTCTTACCACCACTGCCATTCTTCACTACACAAACTCCAGAATACCAGTTTCCGGTCCACCTCCCCCAGGGCCTACTGATGATATCCGTTGGTCACTAAATCAGGCTCGTTCAATCAGGTATTAATTTCTATTATATATTGAGTTTCTCATTTAATTTATGTTCATTAATTCGGTCTACCAGTGGATAACATTTAATGTTGCACTTGATCAATTGAGGTGTTCTGTCTTTTCATTGCTTACATCTCTTTCTAAGCACAAACCAAATACTGATTTTGTTAATTTACAGGACTAATCTGACCGCTAGCGGGCCAAGACCAAATCCTCAAGGCTCCTACCACTATGGTCTCATCAATGTCACCCGAACCATAAAACTCGCTAATTCAGCTGGTTTTGTCCAGGGAAAACAAAGATACGCAGTTAATGGTGTATCCTTCCTTCCAGCAGACACACCCCTCAAGCTCGCTGATTACTACAACATTAGTGGGGTGTTTCGTGTTGGAAGCATTCCGGACGACCCCAGAGGCCGAGGAATCCATCTTGAAGCATCAGTCATGGGTGCAGACTACAGAGCATTTGTGGAAATCGTGTTCGAGAACCATGAGAGCATTGTCCAGAGCTGGCACCTTGATGGATACTCTTTCTTTGTAGTTGGGTACGCCCATGTTATAGTTACTCTGCATTCTTTACGAGCAATTTTTTTTTGTTTTTTTATTTAATTTAATTATTTTAGTTAGAGGAATGCTTAGTGAAGTCTGTGAATCATCTTCCCAACAGAATGGATGGTGGACGCTGGAGTCATTCTAGTCGGAAACAATACAATCTTAGGGATGCAGTTTCACGGTGCACAACACAGGTGACGTTGCTTACCATTGACATGTTCCTTTTGTAGTTAGGGCCCAACCTGCATAAAGTATTTGCAGCATGTAAAATTGCTTGATTCGTGTTGCAGGTTTATCCTAAATCATGGACTGCTGTGTATGTTGCACTTGATAATGTGGGAATGTGGAACCTGAGGACCGAATTCTGGGCCAGGCAATACCTCGGACAACAATTCTATTTACGAGTTTATACACCAGTTCATTCAGTAAGGGATGAGTATCCTCTTCCAAGAAACGCCTTGCGCTGTGGCAGAGCTAGTGGCAGAAATTAAACCCCTGATGCTCCTCCTTTTGCTGGACTAATTGTCTCTTGAAAGAAAGGGAGTGAATATAAGAAACTAAAAAAATTTGAGTTACTTTGGGTGATTTAGGCGTAAATCTTGTTTAAATAGTTGAAGCATTGAAAGAAGGTTGAAGAAGGGTGTATTTCTTGTTAATGATACTTACTTTTAACACGATGATCATGCTGATCGAAAGATCGATCGCGGAGATCATTATTTACTGGTTGAATTATACTGCATGGAATACTTTTTAAGATAAAAATCACAAGCAATATGTGCAGTTATTTCTCTATAACTTTAATTCTCTGTATATATTGAACACCGCAGACAATTTATTCCTCCATTTTTAGAGAACAAAATCAAACAATTTCATCCTACTTGTGATCATATACTTACGGGTGAATACAAATTAATATGAACTGAATATTCATATGATCTTGTTTATCTTTGAAAGTCGGCAGGCACATACACAAACAGAAAAAGAAAAAAGAAAAAAAATATATAAAATATAAAAAAAAGTAAAAGGCAATTAGAATATTCAGGTACACTAGGAAGTGGATCTTTTCAAACTCAAGACTAAGGTATTTGTAGGTTTGCAAGGAAAAAGAATGCTTAATCTAATGACATTATTATTGGGTGAAAGGAGAGACGACTTAGTCAAACAATTGGTACGTATGTCAGATTCACATAGAATTACTAGGTATAGCCTATAGGGTACTCCGCCCCCATTAGATACATACTTGCTAAGAAGTTTGTCTTATAGCACGATATAATCGCAATGCTTAACTGTATATCCTTGTACGTTAGTAACACGTCCTTGCAAACTGAACATTATAAATCTCGCACATTTCCAGGTTTGAATTTCGCCCTTGTGCGTAAGCATTAGAAACAACATAATTAAGAAATCATTAATAATTTATTTGCCATGGCAATGAAAAATCATTATCATTCTTCAGTCATCATCGTCCTTGATCGACATCTTCTTTGTTGCTTGTGCATTTTCGTCCATCACCTATCCATATCCAATGCAAGCGTTCCAGCCATATTCATACTTGGTGATTCCACAGCAGATGTTGGAACTAATTCATATTTGCCAGGCACCCTGATTAGAGCTGACTTTCCTCATCATGGTATCGACTTTCCCCACTCACGACCAACTGGCAGGTTCAGCAATGGTTTAAACAGTGCTGATTTCCTTGGTTAGTATAATATTGTATTACGTCCCTTAAACATCTTATAAGTTATTTTAGTTTAATTTGCGGTAATTATATATGGTTTATATCCATTCTCAAATTACTAATCTTAATTTGACAAGCCAATTGACACGCTCATGTTGTTGATCAGCCAAGCTGATGGGTTTTAAGAGAAGTCCACCGCCGTATTTATTTCTTGTGAGCCTCAAAAAAGGTCTCCCGAAACGTCTTCTGAAAGGTGCAAACTTTGCCTCTGGAGGGTCTGGCCTCCTTGATGTTACTGGCTCCCACCTGGTAATTAATTAGGCGTTTAATTCTTTATATGCTCTGTGAATCTCAACCTCGAAGTGTAGATTCAATTCATTTTGTTCACCAGCTCGCTCCAAGGTCTTAACACTTTCTTAATTCTCATTGTCAACCAACAGAAGGTTGTGCCCTTGTCAGAGCAGATTAAGCAATTTGCTGCAGTCCGTGACAACATAACTTTTTTGATGGGTCCAGCATCAACACAAACTATGCTCTCTAAATCTATTTTCTGCATCAGTACGGGAAGTAATGATATATTTGGCTATTTTTTGATCCATAGCACAATATCTAAATACGAGTTCATTGGCAATTTGATGAAAGCATATGAAAATCATATCAAGGTGAGATTAGTAGATATTGTTAGTTGAATTTTCTTCCACAAGTTTAGTAGAAATTTGCAGTAACTCGATCGGCATCATCATTTTGTCGTGGTGGTAGACATTGTATAGTCTTGGAGCACGGAAGTTTGGAATCATAAGCGTGGCACCAATAGGTTGCTGTCCATCACAAAGACTCGTGAATGCTACAGGTGGTTGTTTTGAGCCCGTGAATGACTTTGCCAGAACATTTTACTCACAGCTTGCCACACTTTTATGTAACTTGAGTTCAGAGCTTGAGGGGATGAAGTATTCATTGGGAAACGCTTATGAAATGACCATAAACGTTATACAAAATCCATATCCTTTCAGTAAGTTGAACAATATATATATATATATAGATTTCAATTGTTGAAGAAAAACTGTATCTGAATTAATATTCCTTTTTTTATTTTCTTTTTTCAGAACTGAAGAATGTGGACACAGCATGCTGTGGAATGGGAAAGTTGAATGCACAAGTATTTTTGCAATGCAACATCAAATCTTTGTTCAGATCGAAGTGAGTACTTGTTCTGGGATATGTACCACCCAACTCAAGCAGCTAGTCGTTTGGCAGCTGAGACACTCTATGGTGGTCCACCTATATATGTTTCCCCATTCAACTTCTCTCAGTTGGCTCAGGATAATTAGCTCCCCGCCCCCATCAACAGCTGTTATATACTCTAGAGAAATTGAAACTTGAGTGAGATGATGCAATAATGCTTTTGTCTCTCCAAGTAAGGATTTCATATCAACTAACTTGATCCTCGTACTCAAGTCAATGTTCCCCTCAAAGTTTGAAAGAGCATCCTACACAACCAATAACATCGTATAAATGCTCGATCTTGGGATTAGTTTAAAATATTAATAGTCCTCCATTGATTTCACGCATATGCTGTTACGTTAATTATTAATTAATTTTAGAAAGGTCACCATACTAATCCGCATTGCGTGCTCCCGACATTGCACGCTGCAATGAGCACTGCCTGGTCCCTTGCAAAGTTTTCAGAAAAAGAAAAATTAAAAATTGAAACCTTCACCTTTAGCACATTTTCTTCTTCTTTTTTTTTTTTTTTTCTTTTCTATCCACTCATCCCTCAGGCCCCAAGTAACATTTTCTCTCTGCAAAAGGCTATTAATTTTTCTTCTCTCTCTTTTTTTTCCTGATCACATTGATGAGAAGTCCAGGGTAATTTCACAAACTTTATACTTACCTGGAACTTAAGGCGATCCTTACCAGAGGATGTAAAATACAATGATAACACTTTTTAGAAACTCTAATGTATAAAAATCCAACCACAGCAGTTAATTTGAAGACTCAAGAAGGATTTTTTTTTTTTTTAGAGACTGAAATAACAAAAATTGATAAGTTTGCAAAAAAAATAGCAAATTTGGAGACTCACTGTAGCCGAGTCTCGAAATGTCTGTCAGATGATAGACCTTTTCAAAAAAAAAAAATATAGAAAATCCAAAGCCACATATTTTATAGCCATTGAAGGTGAACGTTGGCAACGTTCACCTTCAACGTATGTATATATACATATACATATTCTGATTGTGTTTTCAAGACAAAAAAAACAAAAAGATCACAACTCCAAAACAGAAAAAAAGGTATGTTGCTTTGTCTGTCATAGGGAGTGGGTGGGTCATGTGGGGGTGGTGATGCCATCGGGAGGGGAGGGGAGGGGGTGGTGATGGTGGCGAAAGTGTGACTAAAGAAAGGGGTGGGGGGTGGTGATGGTGGCGATCGTGTGACGGTGGCAATGGTGTACGGGTGGCGATGGGGTGAGGGTGTGATGTTGACGAAAGACGACGGGCGGGGGAGGGGGGGGGGGGAGGGAGTGGCCGCGGCGATGAGAAATAAGAGGGGAAATAAATGGGGAAAGGGGTAGGGTTTGAGTTATATATATATATATTTTTTTAAACTGATTGTTTTTGTTGTTTTTGTTTTTTTAAAAAAAAATTTATGTTATTTAATTTATTACTTTTATTTCTTAAAGTAAGTTTTTTATTTTATTTTATTCATTTAAGTTTATTTTTTTCAATATTTTATCTTTATATTATTTAAATTTTTATTTTTTGTAATTTTATTCAATTTTTTTTTTTAATTTTGTTGAATTTTTTTCTTCATATTATTTAAATTTTTATTTTTGATAATTTTATTCAATTTTTTTTTGAATTTTTTTTCTTCATATTATTTAAATTTATATTTTTGATAATTTTATTCATTTATTTTTTTTAATTTTGTTGAATTTTTTTTCTTCATATTATTTAAATTTATATTTTTTTATAATTTTATTCATTTATTTTTTTTGATAATGAATGGACGACCAAGATCGTTTAGAGAAAATTCAATCCAAAGGCCTTCATTTGGATAAGATATTTTGCTTCATGATAACAAATTAATGGATAAGATCATCGAGGAAACATCATATCCAATGGTCGCTATTCGGGTTTTTTGAAAAATAGCGTTGTTATAATCGAGTGTAGTTAACGACATAATCTTTGGCAAAATATAATCATTGTCGGAATTAATTAATATTTAGGTTGAAATAATAGTAAAAAAAAATTATGAATTTATAAGTATATAAAAAAATCAAGTACTAAAATACACGAAAAAGTAATACAAAATTAAATTATATTGAAAAATTAATAAAGTCTCTAAAATAGAGACCCAAAAACTAATGTGGTTGAAAAAATTTTAAAAACTGAAAAAGTAACTATAATTTTAGGTAGGGTTTCTATTTTGTTAAAAGTCTCTAAATTATAAAATAGAGACTTATGATTTAGTGATTCTGGTAAGAATAGTTTAATAACTATCAAATAATTGTATATTTGATTTTCTAAGCATAATATTGGTAGAGTGTCAAAAAAAGAAAAACCATTAAATTGATTAAATTATGTTAGTACTTTGCTGCTTTTTTTTCATGATGGCAACATTTATTTTCCTTAAATTAATTATCATTGGGTTAGTGAGTGTAGCCAAGTCTAGCTAAGCACTAGCAGAGAATAATAAGGTGCATAATGACTAATGGGAACGCAGAAGCAAGTGATTTGGCCTTCCATAAAGGCACGCTCAGACAAGAAGATTCCAACACGCCAACTGATTAGCTACTCTCAGCAAAAAGTATCCGACCGGCCGACCTATGGCTTCAGCCACAAAATATCCCATCACGTGCCTGTGGCTAACATAGGGAAGGCCTGCTATTATTATTTTTTTATTTTTTTTATTTTTATTTTTAACACAAACGCAATGCGCACACCCCATGCCAATCATAAAGTAGGCTAGTAGCCATCACAAATAATGTGGAATTTTATTGATAAAGAGTTACTGCCCCGGGTCTGAGGGAACTTGATATGAGGTTCTTCTTCTATGAGGTATGTGATAAATTTATTATATATATATAAATAAAAAATGATTTAATTAGTTGATAAATATTAATTAATTGTCATAAATAGGAACATCATAATAATTTATTTAAAACTCTGTAAGACAAATTAATAAAAAGAGAAATTTTATATATTTTGATATAACATATCTGTACGATACAGACTAATGTGGATTAATTTTATGAAACAACAACTTAACATATGGCTATGACAGATTTGCCACATGCCTCATAGAAAAATTTTCCCTTGATATGGTGTCGTGAGAAGAATATTAACTCCATAAATGGTTAGACCAGATTCATTATCTTGAAATTACCTCCAGCGTATATATTTAGCAGGTATCATGCTTCATCAATCTAGGCGTGTGAAACAACATTGTACGTTTTGAAATCATAGTATCAGTTGCTCACCAAATGAGCAAAAAAAAGCCCCCAAGGCATAGCTCGGGTAGTTAAGATGTGAAAAAAATTTGTAATTAGTTACAGATTTAAATTTTCACCTTATCTTTGAAATTCTTTTTCTGACTCACTTGATGTATTTTTAGGGTAGGGCTCTGCACGTATAATTTTATCAGTTGGTATCGAATTCTATTGGATAATTCAATAATCAAGCACTACTAGCTGAGTTTCTCTTGTCTTCAAATAAAATGAGCAAAAAAGATCAATATCAAATTTTCTATTCAGGCCTGAATATTCATTTTGTGATCATAATTGGAATTTGAGAAAAATTGATGTAGCAGACAAAAGAACTTAGTTTTTAAACATTTAAAAGTGTTTTTTTTTTAAGTCTAGAAACTCTGAGTAATTTATTTTATTTTTTATTTTTTTAGTCAAAGAAAGTAGTTTATTTGGCCCATATCGTTAAAATAAGAAAGGAGGGAAAAAATGAAAAGAAAGGTTGTTGGACCCACATATCGTTTGATCCAACATCTAGAAATGAGATAGCTCAACTTTCTTAGAGTATCTTCAATGAGGCTCAAAAAATGCAATAATTATCCTTTTTAGAGACTTTGGCAATAAAAGTTTAACACCAGTGGCAAAAATTCAGACCCAAAAAATGGTTTTTTATCTAAATTTAGAGACTTTGGCTAAATATGGAGCCCCATCTAAATTTTTTTTAACAAAACTTGAGACCCAAAATAGAGACTCAACAAGAAGACAAATGGGTCTCCATTTTGTGTTGGACCCGAGGTGTCAGATCGTCAGATCCGACAGTGTCGGATCTGACGATCTGACAATATTTGAAAAAAAAAAAGGTCTGATGAACGTTAAATAAATAAATAAATCTCTGTTGCAACGGATCTAATGAACGTTGCAACTAAAAACAAAAAACCTAATGTTACAACGGATCTGAACATCTCAATACATATACAACACAAACATTGCAAAATAAAATCACAAAGTGTGAAAAATACAAAAATAACTTCGCAATTAAAAATAAAAAGGTAAGTTAGATCTGAGAATGAAACTTCTGCAATTGGCGGTAGGAGGGTGCGAGGTGAGGTGGTGACGCGGTGGGGGGGAGGGGAGGTGGTGACGCGGTGGAGGGGGAGGTGGTGACGCTGTGTGGAGGAAGGGGGGGGGAGCGATGACGCGGTGTGGGGGGGGGGGGGGCAGTGGTAACTCAATGTGGGGATAAAACGGGACGGGGGGTAGTGGTGACGCGGTGTGGGGAAAGAAGAAGGGGGAGGGGCAGTGGTGATGCTGTGTAGGAAGAGAATAAAGAGGGAGGAGGCAGTGGTGACGCAATGTGGGGAGAGAAGAAGAAGGGGGGTAACGGGAGTGACAGAAGGGAAAATGATATATATTGTATTTTTCATATATTCATAATATATTAACAAAAATTCAGATTAATTTTCTTCCATAATATTTAAGTTTATATATATATATATATAATACTTAATTTAATACTAATCTATACATAATTTTTTACTTTATTTAACTATTTTTTTTCCTTTTTAGCTATGGAGAATGCAGACGGAGGTTTCAGGGGTTGTAATTTCACAAATGAAGAAGATATTGCTTTATGTCGCGCTTATATCGCAATCAGTGAAGATCCCCTTGTCGGGATAAACCAAACATCGACAACAATGTGGAATCGAATTCTTGAAAAATTCTATGAAATCTACCCCTCTGTTACTCCAATGGAAGCACGCACATCAAAAAGTCTAAAATGTCGATGGACGCCAATCAACCAAAAGTGCACCAAATTTGCCGAGTGTATTGCTCAAGTTAATTTAAGACCAAGGAGTGGAGCAAATGTCGTTGATAGCGTGTGTTTTTTCGGGATAATATTATTTTTCTTACATTAATCTGCCACGATTACTTATAATATTATTTTTATTTTACAAATTGCTTATGCAAGACGATTATACTATTCTGCAAAAAACCAAAATTTTAACCTCGATCATTGTTGGGCGATATTACAACACGGTCAAAAATGGAGGAAAATTATCGATGTCCATTTATCTGAAAGGGCATCGATGGTTGACACAGGTGCAAGTATGCCGCAACCTGAGTCTCCGGTTGATCTGGAGAACAACACTTCATTTTCTGTACAAAATGACACTGTGTATGAGTCGGTGCCCGAGACCCCAACTGAGCCTTCATGACCCCAACTGAGCCTTCATCTGCGAGGCCTATTGGAAACCAAAAAGCTAAAAGACTCAAAAAAAGCAAGGACATTGCAAGTGAAATCCTCTAACAAGGGAAAAATATGAAGAAAATGATGATGGAGTACAAAGAACACTTTGAAGAACAAAAAGATTTCAATATTTTGTCAATGAAGACTTCTACCATCGATACTCTAGAAAGAAGGGCGTGGATGATCGAACGACAAAAAGCAATTATGGCAAAAAGGGTCTCCAGTTCGATAAACTTTGATGATGATGTCTATCGTCCCGATATGCCTTAGTTATTTGTATTTGTAGTAGATAATTATTTTTCAATTCAATGTCATGTTTAACATTAACCATTTTCCCAATGCGAAGTCATGTTTGACATTAATTTTGGAGGGTAATTATTTTTAAAAAGATCTATATACAAAAGATAGTTAATTAAACGTCTTCCTAATACAGATTGCAATTACATATTGATATTTCCTGCAAGATATTCATTTCAAATGTGTTCAACGAGATCATTTCGGAGAAGATAGTAAGCAGCTTCATCTCTGATTTGAGCTCGATTGATTAGATATTCATTAATAGTTATGGGGTCTCGATTTGCTTCGATAGGGGCTTCTTCTACATGGTAACGTGCAGGATCATCGTCGAAGTCATCACCTTCTGCCTCTCTGTTATCTTCCATTATCATATTATGAAGAATTATACAAGTATTCATAATCTCCCCAATATCAATCTCATGCCAAAAATGATATGGCCCTTTAATGATTTCAAATCGACTTTGAAGGACACCGAAGGCTCTTTCGACATCTTTCCGGTATGCCTGTTGCTTCTGATTAAATAACATTTTATCCCTATCTTGTGTATTGGGATATGCCTGAACAATTATGGACCAACGAAGATATATTCCATCAAGGAGATAATATCCTTGTCTGTACTGTCTACCGTTGAGGGTATATTGTATGCGTGGAGATCTACCTTCAAGAATATTAGAAAAATCTGGTGAACTATATAATACATTGAGATCGTTACGCGCACCTGGTGCTCCGAAGAATGAATGCCATATCCAAGTATCATATAACGCAACTGCTTCAAGTATTATGGTTGGATGACCATGGTGTCCAGCATATGTTCCAGCCCACGCAGTTGGACAATTTTTCCATTCCCAATGCATACAGTCCAAACTATCTAGCATTCTCGAAAAACCACGTTGGTCGGCTTTCTTGAGAAGCCTAAACAGGTCTGCATTGTTGGGACGACGTAGATACTCGTTGTCGTATACTACATTGACAACGCGACAAAATTTCTTCAACACCTCAGCAGATGTACTCTCTGCATTTTTCAAATAATCATCGTTGCCATCTGCAGGCTTTCTGTACGCAAGCATACGGAGCGTGGCCGTCATCTTGACGTGAGGAGTGAACCCTTGCTTTCCAGCTGCATTTGGTTTCTGCTTGAAGTAATTGTCATAATGCATGATATCTCCCATAATTTTGAGAAACAATTCGCGCCTCATGCGAAAACGTTTTGTGAATTCAGAAGCAGGATACAAAGGACGATCAACAAAGTAATCATTCATAAGTCAGATATGGGCATGTGCCTCCATGTTCGCCTGTAATATACTGATGTGCAACATGCATCATAGATTGATGTTGTCCGTACATCGTCATCATCATCGCGTGTCCATCGATGTCATTATCATGATGGCCAATGAAATCGCGAACATCGGATGGAGGGAAATCGGCTCCTTGTTGGGACATTGTAGACAGAGTAATATAGATTTGAGAATGAGTTGTATAGATCGTACTATTTGATTGTGGTACAAATAAAGGTTTGAGGTTGTGATATATATAGATTTATGAGTGGATAATAGATAACAAACAAACGGATGTAATTCACGAAGGAAAATCCAATCCAATGGCCCTTATTTGGATAAGAGATTTTAAATGATGATAAAGAACGGACGGATGAGATTGTCAAAGGAAAATCTAATCCAATGACCCTTATTTAGATAAGAGATTTTATATGATGATAACGAACAGACGGATGAGATTGTCAAAGGAAAATTTAATCCAATGGCCCTTATTTGGATAAGAGATTTTAGTTGATGATAACAAACGGACAGATGAAATTGACGATTTAGATATAAGATTTTAGTTGATGATATGAGATTGAAAATAATATATTCCAATGTAATCGGATGTAATTAAACGTCATCCATTTCAAAAAATTCTACTGTTGTCGAAATTAATTAATTTTTTGGTCGAAATATTTATAAAAATAAAAAATTATTTTTAAAATCATAATTATTTTTTAAAAAATTAACAGGTGTGAAAATAATGAGTAATTAAATTAATATGCAAAATTAAATTAAACATAATATAGAGACTCAACTTAATTAAGACCCTCATTGGAGTTAAATTTTTTTAAAAAACTCAAAAAAACAAATAGGACTAAAATATCTCCAATAGAAACTCTAAATTCAGGGTCTTTATCTTCCCCATTTGTTTGCACACCTGCTTTTTATTTCGTGCTCTTTAAATGCAACAACCATCGGTTCGAATTTCACGTACTTCACATGCATATATATATCTCTGGATTCCTTCCCACTTTCTATATTTACTTGGGCAACATTTCATAGCCTACACAAATGGATACCTTTTGTCGCACTTTATTTTTTATTTTTTTCTACTTGTTTTCTTAAAAGATAATATAATATAGTTTATATTTAAGTATGGCTGGGATCAAACAAGAGAAAACTTTATTAAACTAATTTAATTTGCAATCCAATTAATATATAACTTCCATTTTGCAAAATAGAAGACGCATTTTAAGAGTTTAGCCTAAGAAATAGCAGATTTAAAGCATAATAAGGATTATAAACCAATGACAATATTGTAAATTAATAACGATACAAAAGATCGATTTCACTATTCGTCGGCGCTTGCTAAGTAGATTTGGATCTCAATTTACCCAACGAAAATAGTAAGTCTGTTGTGACTTAAAGTTTGTTCTGATAGGTGATTCCCAACATATGAGAGAATGGTAAGTAACATTTGGGTCTTTACGAACAACACTTCGATATTAGGTCGGTAAGCTGTTTTAGTGAGCTTCTATAGAGATAATAGACTTAAATGCTATTTTAACAGTCCAAAAATTAATTCTAACCAGCTGTCTATCAGTTTAATTGGCCTAAGATAGGGATTATTCCTTGATTAGAATCGAAATATAGCTACTACATTAAAATTAGGCCAAAAAAACCACCTAGACTGAAGAATCACTATTTTGAAGTATTACTTTTCAAAAATTAAGAACGAGTAACAATAGAGTAGATGAGCTGAGGGGCATTTGGCTTACAAAAACCTTATTTGATTAGTCTCCCATTCTCTTTTTTGTTAGAGATTGGAACTATTTTATGACAAAATGTATAATGATAAATTACTTTTTCTTTAGAAAATATGTGTATATTTCTAATTGACTAAAGTCAACTTTCTCCTCATTAGTGGATATTATAGATTTAAGTTAGCTTCGCATTTAAATATATGGAGCGAGGAGGTTATAATAAACAATTAATGTAGTTAGTTGGAGGATTAGAAACATGAGGATTTAGATAAGTGAAGGGTGAATGATGCTATTTGTACAAATAAGCATTAATTTCGAATAAAATTTCCAGAATAATTATTCATTTCATTTGGTCGTCCCATTTTCTTTTGGGGCAAAAATCATTTTGATCCCTGGGGTTTGATATAAAGTCTAAACTAATATTTGAGGTTTGCAAAAAGACCAAATAAGTCCCTCCTTTTATCTATAACTTAATAGTTAAAGATTTGACAAAATAAAAAGACTTAAATGCTCTTGTTTTAGTAGTTAGAGATTTGGAGGGAAGGGAAAAAAAAAGATTGGGACCATGCAACAAGCACAACTATTTAAGCACCCAAGTTATTTTTTCTCATCATTTGAAAACAAAAAAGAAAAAATAATAATAGATGAAAAAAATACAAATATTAAATGTGAAAAAATAATTCACATGTAACGAATTCCTCGTCTATTATTATTTTTTCTTTTTTGTTTACAAATGACGAGGAATTCGTTACATATGAATTATAATGAATTTATCACAAGGTTATACATTCTATTGTCTAATATTGCATATCAATATATTTTTTAAGTTAGTTAAAAGTCAGACAACATTTGTAGTTGGAGGACATATATCCAAAATTTAAGACTTTAAAAGCCACAATTAGTGATTACCCGATACTAAATTTAACTTTCAGGGACAAGATAGTGGTTATAGATATACTTAACTTTCTATTTAATTTATATTTAATTTTACACTATTATAAATATTAAAAATTACAGACTATTCAGTCATAATATTTCTATAATCTGAAAATGATGAAGGAGATTACATAGTTGATCAAATACATTAGATATCAGTAATTCCATAAACTCACTCAAGATTAAAGGAAAAACAAACTAAACACAACTTAATCAACATTACCAAAGAAAGAAAGAAAAAAATGTGTATTCTAAAAAAATTAAGAGACAAACTCTTCTAAATAGCAAGAATTTTGTTGTTGTCGTTGTTCTTTTTTTTTGGTGAGAAAGAACATGAATTGAAAGTAAGAAAAAAAAAAAAAAATAGTTTAAGTGCTTAAATAGTTGTGTCTGTTGTATGGTCCTAATTTTTTTTTTTTTTTCCTTCTCTCAAAATCTCCAACCACTAAAATAAGGACATTTAAGTTTTTTTATTTGGTCAAATTTTTAACTATTAAGTCATAAATAATAAAAATAACCTATTTCATTTTTTTACAAATCTCAAAAACTAATTTAATCTTTATACCAAACTTCAGAACCAAAATAGTTTTTGTCCCTTTCTTTTGATACCACGGAAATCAATAATATTTTTCTTATTTTTAGGACTATAACATGCTTCATGAATCATAAACGTGGCAATAATACAACATGTAATTGGAAAAAGAAAAGGACCGTGTCGGGTGGCTGTAGTAATAGTAAGACAATTTTGCCCTTCCTTCCAGCTAACGCCGTTTCTTAATGTACGACACACACACACTCACACTGTACACCTCTGTCGTCAGCCGTTAGACGTCGTCAATCATTTTGGACCACGGCACGGAGTGGACTGTCGTCGTTAGGGGTTTTTTTTTATGCTATATGTGATAAATTTGTTATATGTATATAAATAAAAAGTGATTTAATTAATTGATAAATATTAACTAATTATTATAAATGGAGACATTATAGTAATTTATTTAAAATTCTGTAAGGTCAAATTAATAAAAAGAAAATTTTTAAATATTCTGATATAATATATCTATACGATACAAATTAATGTAAATTAATTTTATAAAATAATAACTTAATATTTAATTGTGATAGATTTACCACATGATTTATAAAAGAATTTTTCCGTCGTTAGTTGACGGCAACGCAAACACTGCCTGCTAACGCCGTCTCCATATATACACAACGGAACGTGTATAGTACGTGAATAAACAAAATATAAAACAACGTACCTTTGCTTTATCTTCTTCTCAGCTTGCTGCTGCTTTTACACTTCTCCACCCAAACTGCAAACTGATGCAAAATGACAAAAAAGTACATTTAAGATCTCTACATTTACTGCACAATTTAAGCCATTTTAGTTAAAATCAGAACTGGAAACACGCAAGCATTGATTCTATGGGGAGTATAATTGCGTCCGAAGAAGGCTCTGATCAGCAAAGCGAGAGATGCGGAAGTTACAGTCCGAGCGCTGACGTCAGCGAGTCTGAGAGCTCCAGCTCCACCAGCAGCTTCTCTGGTCGTCGCTATGACGGCGGCGCGTCCACTTCACTCGCATCCTCTCCGTTTATGTTCCCGGCCATTGGCGGGAAAGATGTGCTGGTTTGGGATGACAAGCCTGAGAAAAACCACTCCGATTTATCAGGTTTTCTACATTTCATTCATGATTAACTTATAATTAAAATATTAATAATATCTCCATCATCGTCATTATTATTTGCTTTATTTCAGTAGAATTATTTTGCTGATTAAGTGGCGGTTAAGTTTCAGACATTTAATACGCCTTTAATCACTAGGTAGATTCACTTATATGTAAATGTACTTATTTTTCCTTTTCTTTTTCTATTCTACTCTTACTATACAGTTGCAATTTGTGTTTTTGTTTTTTTCCTTCACTATTTTTTTTCAGAAATTGAGATGATGAAAGAAAGATTCGCTAAGCTTCTTCTTGGTGAAGATATGTCTGGAGGCGGTAAAGGAGTTTGTACTGCTCTTGCTATCTCAAATGCCATTACAAATCTCTCCGGTTAGTCTTCAGACACTTACGTGTGTATATTGTAACATCCCGTGTCATGTTAATTTTGTAAAAGATTTAAGTACAGTTTATAATAACTTGGATACGACTGTCAACATGGATTTTAAGCATTTTGGACAAGTTGGTTGATGAGTCATTACATATATATGCACATATGAGTATATTTTCTGATTATTGATACTTATGTATGTACTTGTGTGTTGAAATTTTGTATTTGATTTGGGGTTGTAGCCACCGTGTTTGGGGAGTTGTGGAGGTTGGAGCCGTTGGCGCCGCAGAAAAAGACAATGTGGTGCAGAGAAATGGAATGGCTCTTATGTGTAAGTGATTCAATTGTGGAGTTTGTGCCTTCGAGACAACAATTTCCGGGTGGGGGAACATATGAAGTGATGGCTACAAGGCCACGTTCGGATTTGTATATGAATCTACCCGCACTAAAGAAGCTTGATGCTATGTTGATTAACATTCTTGATGGGTTTCATGACACGGAGTTTTGGTATGATGATAGAGGGATAGCTGTCGGTGAAATGGATAATTATGATGCATATTCATCAGCGGTGTCTAGTGGCAGGCCATCAGTTAGGCAGGAAGATAAGTGGTGGCTTCCATGTCCAAAAGTTCCTCCAAAGGGCTTATTGGATGAGTCAAGGAAGAAGCTGCAGCAATGTAGGGACTGCACAAACCAGATACTGAAGGCGGCCTTGGCAATCAATAGCAATGTGCTTTCTGAGATGGAGATTCCAAATGCCTATTTGGAGACATTGCCTAAGGTTTGTGCACACTTTTGTTTCTTTTATTATTGTTGTGGACTATTTACGCATAGATAGCTGAGGATTACATTAGTTGTCACACATTCATGGATATAAAGGCCTTTGATATTAGATAATCTTCATTGTCTCACTATGGAATTTTGATAATTGCTACATTTATTTCCAGCTCAGTATCTCTCTGTTTTACTTACAAATCAAATTAAAGAGGCTTACTTGTCACTGATTTTGGCATGGGTTTCTTTGTGCGAACGTATCCGACAAATAGTTTGAATTTCGAATCTTAGTTATGCTGATGGTACTTGCGTAAGCAATTGAAACAGCGATGGGATCACATACGGTAGTATATTCCCACTGAAAAGAAAAAGGAGTTCTATTGTTTAGATTTACCAAATTTGAGTGTTCGGTAAGGTTTACATGTTTACATACATTTATCTTTTACGGAGGGTTGGCTGGATTGATGTTTGACAAACTAACAGTTAGAATATATATATCATGCCATTTCTGATGTCTGACAAGCTAACTTGTTCTATGAGATCATAGATGCCATATATTGGATATCGTGATGATTGTTATTTTTCTCACTATTTAATTTTCAATTGTCATTGCAGAGTGGAAAAGCTTGTCTGGGTGATATCATCTACCGATATATAACAGCTGATCAATTCTCCCCCGAATGTCTTCTTGACTGCCTGGACTTGTCATCAGAACATCATACTTTGGAAGTAGCGAACAGAATTGAGGCAGCTGTGCATGTATGGAAGCTGAAAGATAGGAAAAAGCATTCTAATCGTCAAAAAGCTAAGCATAAATCGTGGAGTGGTAAGGTGAAGGGACTTGTTGCTGATAGTGAAAAAAACCAATTTCTGGCACAACGTACAGAAACACTCTCGCATAGCCTGAGGCTTCGTTTCCCTGGTCTTCCACAAACCGCATTAGATATGCATAAAATTCAGTACAACAAGGTAATATAGGTCCTAAGCTCTGTATTTACTATTGTAGCAGTACAAAACCAAACAAAGAACATGAAAGATATATTACCTTCTTTAAGATGTTAATGCTAGATAGTGTTTACCCAATGCAATGCAATGGAAAATTTATGGCGGTAAAAATCAATACTGTGAATTGGTACACTCCAAAAGTAGCTGCTATCAAGGTGAAGGTTGAATAATGAGATCAAGCTCTGTTTCCGATTTAGGGTAGATCAAAATAATCTGTAGTAAGAAACAAACAGACATTTTGGCCTTTCTTATTTGACCTCATCCTAAAATACCCTCTGTCAAATACTCACCATCAATTTTGCAGGATGTTGGTCAGTCAATTCTTGAAAGCTACTCAAGAGTAATGGAGAGCTTAGCATTTAACATAATTGCCAGGATTGATGATGTACTGTATGTCGATGATGCCACCAAGCAATGTGCTGCAGAAGAGGCTGTCTCCTTTTTCAACAGAGGAGGTTTGGGTGGTCTTCCCATTCAAAAGCGGATGTCTCCTAGTCCCTTCTCAATTCGACACACTCCTTATACCTCCCCATTTGCAACTCCAAGTTTCTGTTTTTCACCACCACTGTCTGGGAGTCCCAGAGAGGGAGCACCAAACCACAAGTTAGAGAAACAGATGCCTGTTGACTTGGATAAACTGTGGTCATATGCTGGGAATCTTAGTGCCAGAAGAGCTCCTGGTGATGCGCCTGAGCGAGATTGAACGGTTTATTAGATTTACTTTGCATACTGGCAGCTCTGGTACAGAGGAGGAGGTTATTTTTCCTGGCCCTGTATATTTCTCATAGCATGGGTATATCATGGTTCAATGTGTTGGCCGTGATTTTTCCTAAGATGCTAGATGGGGAAGCAGAATTATTTAATTTAACATAGTTATGTATATGATTCAAGATGACTCAGTTTAGCAGACGTTCTGCTCTGGCAAAAAAAAGAGAAATTAGCTCACTCTTTCCATGCTAGAGGAACCTCTAGAACCATGTCTATATGTTTCTTATCGAAGTTGATGGGTGGTTGATTGACCCATTTCAACTTATAGGAACTGTGTAGGTAAGGAATTAGAGGTATCTTGGCGACTCTTTTTTTATTTATTTATTTTTAGGTACAATGGAAGCAAAAATTGTGGTTTAAACTCTAAAACTTCTAATTATGACAGGTCGGCCAACTCTTGGGTGTGTATTTTGGTGATGTTTGCCAATATACCCACAACACTTAGAACCATTTACATCAACTTGAAATGAAGTTATTGGGGGGTTGATTTTGTTCAGGAAAAGAAGTTTGGTGAAATGGGTGAATGCTCTGCTGTTTGTGGAGGTCTGCTGGCTGGTGCTTCTGACGAAGAGATCAAAAGGTTGAGAAGGTATGGTCGAGCTGTTGGTGTTTTATATCAGGTGGTTGACGATATATTGGAAGCTAAAATGGGTGAGAAAAAGAAAAAGGGTAAAAGTTGCGTGGGAGCTTACGGTATTGACAAGGCCATGGAGGTGGCAGAGGATCTTAGAGCTGAGGCTAAGAGAGAATTAGACAGGTTTGACAAGTATGGTGACAAGGTCATTCCATTATACACCTCACCTTTGTCGATTATGCTGCTGACAGAGGTTTTCCTGTTTGATGACCAAGTCTAGATGATGTCTTAGAAATGTTGATGATTGTCCTGTTATTATGGGTAGTAATGCAAGCCATAGTATCCCATGCCATATGTTCAACTTGGGATAGTTTCTTCTGCAGGGAGGGATTGAGCTACCTCACATGTTACATCGCGCTAGAAATATCAGAAAATTCTACATCTGTAATTGTACATTAATGTGCAAGAAACAATTCAGGATTTGACAACTATGAAAAGGCAATTCTAGAAAGCAAAGCCAATTGAGCCGTGGATGAGGCAATAAAGCACAATATTACACATGATCTGCAAATTACATTCTCGATTCGATAATAGAAGCAGACAAGTTTTTATATCAAAGCATCCAACGAAGTCCCACAACACGAAAAGTTTGAACAAGTTTTTATTAACAAAGAAGAGAGTTTACATCAAAGACTCAGTCCACACCCTCCTCTCACAACAATACCATCGTCCAGGAAAAAAAAAAAAAAAAAAAACTAGAAAATAACACTGTTAAATATATGCACAATGGAATCCATGTTCAAACAGCAATTTCTGCACTCAGAACCTTCCATAAAATAGTCTACGCATTTCTTCAGATAAAGATCTGCCACAAAGAAACAATAAATCATAAGATAAAACGGGTACAGCGGTCTGACACTTGATCTGTAATTGGATTTCTGTCTCTGTGTAATATTTTTGTTTTTGTGTGTGGGGGCGGGAGAAAGCGTTGGGTCTGTGAGGAGAATAGTACTAACACATACTACTGCTGGTTCTTCCTGAACTCCGTAAGGACAGGATATATATTCTCAAAGGCTGTATACGTTTCCTCTCTGACCTGTTAAAAATTAAAAACGAAAAAGGATAAAGTTGGGATAAGATTCACGAGGAAGGACAAGGTCAAAATTTCCACGACAAAATGATGAAATTAAGGATGCATCACCTTGGCTCCAGTGAGAACAATCTTCCCAGACACGAAAATGAGAAGCACAATTTTCGGTTGCTTCATTCGATATATTAGGCCCGGAAACAATTCTGGTTCATACTGAAAGGATACAAGAGAATATGATCTTACAAGTGCCCCATGCAAAAGAACACATAATATAAATATAGCTCTGACAACAGGGTAAGGGTACAACCAAGTCTAACAGCATATAAATTACTGTTTCTATCTCCAATTTAAACAATTCAAATGATATGCCTAGTGAGTATGCAATAAAATGTAGCCTATAATGGCACACTCCCGCAATTGAATATTCGGTTTTCAGCCACAATACATATTTAACCAAGACAGATAATCAACAAAAGAAGCAATTAATGTTCTTCTCTTATAAAGTAGAAGGATCCACTTACACTTGAGAAAGCACCATGCGAATATGCCAAACCTTCAAGTCTGATTGGAAATTTCACATCACAGGAGCCAACAATATTCTGAATCTTGAAATCCTGACCACCCAAAAGACAGATAATAACTTAATCAGCATTCAAAAACATAACAGTTGTAGCCGGCAAGGCCCATTTGCCATGCAAATGCAAGTCAGTTGCACTTAAGATCTCATATTGTTCATCAATGGTGATGATGTCTGCCTGGGTATGCACCCATTGGTGGGTAGTTTTTTGTGCACGCTTGTGCACCCCCCATAGGTGCATAAATAAATAGATAGTAGATATAGTGAGGGAGGGAGTACCTTGAATTTAGCAGGGAACCCAAGCTTTTGAATAATCCGAGCATACTGGAAGTCAAAAGGTTCAGGTCAATTTACGGGAACTCACCATTTATTTGATGCCAAAAACTATAATGGAGGGAACCCAAGCTTTTGAATAATCCGAGCATACTGGAAGTCAAAAGGTTCAGGTCAATTTACGGGAACTCACCATTTATTTGATGCCAAAAACTATAATGGATTTCAAAACTACTCTTTGATTTTTCCCAGAGAAAATAAGTACCGTTCAGACATTAATGAAATGACATTAGCACATAAACATTATATTATGAAATTGCCAACTTCTGTACTGAAACAGCTCTGATTTTAATAGAGTTAAACAGAGTCTAAAAAGAACGAATAAATGTTTGCTCTCATTCAGAGCAAAATACTGAGTAGCATTAACTGAAGTTTTAACAATTCTAACTATCGGAAGCAAGTGCCAGTAACCATCACAAACCTTCCTCGCTGCAAGCTTAGATTGCTGTTCACTCTTTGCCCCAGTGCATACCTGAATAAAAGGATTGACAATATATCATGAGTAAGACGCTCTACCTAAACAAGCATAATTTAATAAGTGAACTTAATCTGGTAAAAATTTAAAAGTTTATTGTAAAGAGAATAAGACTAACCATCTTCCCAGAAGCAAAAATCAAAGCTGTAGTCTTTGGTTCCCTTATTCTCATGATAACAGCAGCAAAACGCTGTAGGACCATTATGTAAACAAACCACATTAGATAGGCCCCCAAACAAATTGTGTTCATTTCAGTGCTTTATACTACATTGCATGTAGTCCCATCACACTAGAGACATCATAACATTGAAGGTTTTCTATTTTCTTTAGTTTCTGTCTCAGAAAAATGAACCACCTTTTCTCACTATGTTTCCTTCCTGATCATTCATCTGCTAAGATATATCACAACAATAATCACAAATTGACACAAACCTTAGGATTGTATTCAGCATTACGAGCTTGTAATGCAATGGCCTTGAGATCCAACTTGCAATCTAAATTGACAGTTGAAACAATGTTCCTGAGAAATAGGCAGCACCAGATGATTAGATGCACAACGGAGCATCAATTTTATAACCATCAGGCTGCAGGAGGGACAAAAGAAGATACGTACACATTTTTATTCTATTCCTCTTCCTTTTATCCTTTAAATAGGCAAAGAACACAGGGATATAAGCCATATCGCAAAAACCAGCAACTACTATGATAATAAGAAACAATTACTAGAAAATAGCGCTAACCCCAAACACTTCTTAAACAACAATCAAACACGGTGAATTCAATGTTTTATCGTCTTATTTCAATAGGCTTGTCATTCCACAAAGTTGTTTGCCTTTTATCAGCAACAACCATGGTTCACTACTTTAATATAACATGACCATTTGTATTATGACCGTATCAATAACTGGCATTCAAGAATGCACTAAAATTACTTTTTTAACTTGTTCTCAGCTGTTTATACTTTTTTATGATATAAAATGGCCATCGGAGAATACATCGCAATTACTTCTTCAACATAGTCATAATTCGTGCACTTTGCCCTGCCAGAAAAAGGAGTATTCCTATTTAACTTTCACCTAAGCTTATGCTTGAGAGTGCAACACATTTTTCCTTCAAAACCTCCACAAATTATAAGCCAACATTAATGGGATAGCTGGCCAATTTACAAAAGTCTCAAGATTGTGATGGTGATTCATGGTGGTTGGCAATGAAGAAGTCAAGGGAAAAACTCGATAGAGTAGACGACTCCAGCAGAGCAACAAGTACAACCTACGAAAATTAGTTCTTACTTTGCGAAAATTTAAGATAATGGTCAAAGCACCAAGATGCATTACATTCCAAGTCTGAATTCCGAGGAAAGACATCAACTTGATAACTTCCAAAGTACACACAACCCCAGACTGCATAATTCGACATACTAGGTCTTCTAATTTTATTTAAATTTATTTTTGTAAGGAAAGTAAGAGTATGTTCCAATTTCCATAGACAACACACCCGAAAGAGGAGTTTCATGTTTTCCTTTTTCTTTGTCTTTTTCAGTGAAGCCTTCCCACATCATTAAAGGTGGTTTTTTGCTTTCAACTATACCCAAAGCTTCTCAAACCACGCCCATAACAAGAGCTACGTGCAGCAAGCTGCTCCTTTTAATTCGCACATCCATATGTTTGAATTGGATAACACATTTAAATTAATTAAGGCAGAAATCATTCAACAAAACCAAAAACATGAAAAATACAAACGTTCAAGAAAAACCCTAAGCATAAATTTTTTTAAATAAATAAATAAAAAAGAAAAACTCATTTTTCATTACATCCAAAATTTCCAGATTTTGCAATAAACACAAAATCAAACAAAATACAACTCTTCAATTACAAGAATGCCCATCATCCCTAGATTCAACAGAGTACAACAGATTGAAGGGGGAAGAAGAGGAGGGTTAAAAGGGTAAATTAACTTACTGAAGTGTAGGAACGATCCCAGAAGGATGCTTGGATAGATCCACAGGTTGGCTCCCCTCCAATCCCTGATCTGCCATTCTCCTCTTTAATCCCCAAAATTTTTAAGGGTCAAATCCAGATACTGTCGCGCCCCAAAAATTTCACAAAAATAACCCTGAAAGCGTGAGCGCCGCAAGCCTAAGAAGGTAGCTTCCTAAACCTCAAAGGCTAATTCCACAACCAATATAAACCACTCAATTAACCAAGAAAGCTATAGACCACAAAATATAAGTAAAACTCACATCCTTCAAATAATTCCAAGTATAACTCCAAATCATAATTCATCAATAAATATTCTATAAATGTCCCAAATATAAGATAGTTGAATAACCTTTATTTTTAATCAATAAAATTGTCCCAACGTAATCACTCGCTTATGTGGGCTTCAAGCAATCATATGGCAAAACCTTATTTCTCCTCTGCAGAAGAAAACACAAAAAGAGAAGTAAGCAAAATAAATGTTCAATGGGAAAGAATAGCCGAGAAAGAGAATTTAACAAGGAGAGAATTTCCAAAAGGTGCACAAAATTTATAAGTTACAAAGGAAGACTTATAATATCTTACAAAGTCCACACCGGAATATAAACACTCAAAAATGCATAGGAAGTGAAGAGAATTAGAGAAGAGAGCATAGAGAGAAAAGTGAGAAAATATCCATATTATTTCTTAACTGAACTGAGTTATATCACTGACTCTATATATAGAGAGTTTACATGATTTGAGCTGCACATGCAACCTCCTAATTGTATTGACAGCTGGTTACAGCTGTTAATTCTAACTACCTAACTATTCTTAGTTCAGCTACTGCTATCTAACTAGGATAGAGTTACACTCTGCAGTATTGCACTATGCTATTACAAATAGGTATTAATTAATACAACAGTATACTTTATCACCCACCTCAAGTTGAGCTAGGTGAACACTCAATGGAAGTTTGTGCAGTAGATAGGAAAACTTCTTATGAGATAGAGGTTTTATCAAGATGACTGCTAGTTGTTCTATTGTAGGAATGTAAGAAACTTGCAGTTGCTTGGAGACTACCTGTTCCCTGATATAATGATAGTCAATTTCAATATGTTTTGTTCTACCATAATATATTGGGTTAGCTACAAGAGCTAGGATTGAACTGTTATCACAGTGGAAAACTGGAACTTTGACTGGGATATGTAGGTCTTTCAATAGGTAGGTCAACCACTTGATTTCAGCAGTTGTGTAGGCCATAGCTCTATATTTAGCTTCAATAGAAGACCTAGCAACAGTGGCTTGCTTTTTGGAGCTCCATGAAATAGCATTAGGACCTAGGAAGATAATAAAACCAGTTGTGGATTTTCTGCAGTAGTAGGATGATGCATGTGTTGACTGCATACTGTAAGTCAGGCCTGGTGATTGTAAGATCCTGTAGTGCTTCTACAAGGCTTCTAAACAGAGTGGGACTTGCATAAGGAGTAATAGGAGTTGTAGAAGAAGAAGAGGACTTGGGAAAAGTTGAGGTAGGAGAGGATCTGCAGTCTGCCATGCTTGATTTTTGAAGTAGGTTTAAAGCATACTTAGTTTGATGCAAGAAAAGAGTATTAAGACCAGGAGTGACCTTTATACCTAAGAAGTATGAGAGGGACCCAAGATCTTTCATGGCAAAGTGCTTATGCATATAGGAGATCAGTTGTTGAATGGAAGCAGTGGATGTGCCAGTTATGATTAGATCATCCACATATACCAGGACTATGAGTGTTTGAGTGGCAGTGTAAGAGACAATTAGGGAGGTATCAGATTTGCTGCATTGGAAACCCTGGCTGAGAAGGAAACTAGATAGTTTATGGTACCAGGCCTTTACGGGCCTGTTTTAAACCATACATAGATTTATGGAGTTTACACACATACCTAGGATGAGATGGATCAATAAAGCCCAGAGGCTAGGACATATAGATTTTTTCATCTAAGTGGCCATGAAGAAATGCATTTGAAACATCCAACTATTGAAGAGGCCAGTTATAGTACAGAGCTAGGGATAAGACTATTTTGATTGTTTGTGGTTTGACCACTCGACTAAAAGTCTCAGGGAAGTCAATGCCCTGTTCTTGGTTGTAGCCTTTGTCTTATTTTTTTTTTTGGTGAAAGTTGTAGCCTTTGTCTACTAACTTAGCCTTGTACATGGCAATTGACCCATCTAAGTGTCTTATAATCTTATGCATCCACTTACAACCAATAGGTTTTCTATGGGAGGGAAGAGGAACCAAGGACCATGTTTGTTGAGCTTGAAACTCTTCTTTCAAAGCTTTAGTCCAATAGGCAAATTTAGAAGCTTCTTTATAAGATGTAGGTTCTGTAGTTGGTTGTGTAGTAATTAGATAATGAAATTGATATATAGGTGGTGGGAGACAACCAGTCTTGGATATTGTTAGCATAGGATGTAAAGATGAAGTTGACAGAGTAGTAAAGGAAATAGATGATGCCTTTGTAGATGATGAAGAGGCATTTGCAGTTGGTGGAGGACATTTGTTGCAGGTGTAGTAGCTGCAAAAGAAGAATTGTTTGTGACAGAAGGTGACTGTGAGGAATTGAGTAATGCAAGTGAGACTACACTATGTGGGAGATTGAAAGACTAAGAGTTAAATGAAGACAGAGAATTTGAGGCAGCACGAGAGAGTGGTACATTATGAGGTGCAAATTGTGAGTTAGTTAGATTGGTATAGGAAGAGGGTTGAAAAACAGGTGGCAAGGGAAAGAGTATAGGACTAAGGTCAGAATCAGAGACCTGATTAGCTGAGAAAAGGAATTGATGTTCCACAAATCTGAAATGCCTTGATATGTGTACCCTGTTAGCGTGCATATCCAGGCATTTATACCCTTTGGTCTGAGAACAGTAACCAAGGAAAACATAAGGCTTTGACCTGTTTTCAAGTTTATTTTTGGTAAATGGCCTAAGCCAGGGGTAACAAAGCAAACCAAAGGTTCTGAGTGTGGAATAGTCAGGTTTAATAGAAAACAAGACCTCAAAGGGTGACTTGTTATGTAGAATAGGTGTAGGTAGCCTATTAATCAAATAGTTGGCAGTGGCAAGAGCCTCTAGCCAGTATTTAGAAGGCATATGTGAGTGGTTTAGAAGGGCTAGGGTGGTCTCAATGAGGTGGAGGTGTTTCCTTTCAACTTTTCCATTTTGTTCAGGGGTGTATGGCCAAGAAGTTTGATGAACAGTCCCTAGAGACTGTAAATACTGACTAAATTGGTGATTAATGTACTCTTTCCCATTGGAATGAAATTGATTCTTGATTAGGGCAGTGAAACTTAGAAAAGCAGAGTATGGATCTGACTTTAGTTTAAGAGGGTATTCCCAGGAGAATCTAGAAAAATCATCAATAAAAATAATATAATATCTATATTGCATACAAGATGGTAAGGGAGAGGCTCCCCAAACATTTGAGTGCACAAGTTGGAAAGGAAAAGTAGTAACAGTGTTAGACAAAGAGAATGGTGGCTTGTGAGCTTTAGCTATAGAACAAGCTTCACATTCTAAAGTATTATTTGGCAGTTTTACATGTAAAAGATTAGAAAGTAACTGAGAAAAGGGTCTCGATGGATGTCCCAATCTAAGATGCCATTGATAGCCAGTAGACTTGGGAGCAAATGCAAATAGACAGGTGTAGGTTGTCCTTGAAGTAAAGGATGATAGAGTGGAGCTGCAAGGAAGAGGGTAGAGTCTTCTTTCACAGAGGCCCTGGAATATTATCTCCTTGGTAGTATTGTCCAGAATAGTTACCCCCTTGGCAGAAAACATTAAAGTGCAATCATTATCTTGAGAAATTTTAGATACAGAAATAAGATTGAAGGATATAATAGGAACATATAGAACAGAAGAAAGAGAGAGGGAGGAGGAAGGAGGAGGAAGGAGTAGATAAAATGCCAGTGCCTATGTTGTGGATGGGCAAGGTGTTGCCATTCCCAACTGAGACACTTTCTGAGCCTACATAGGGTTGGGGAGAATAGAGGTAGGAGAGATCATGGGTGACATGAGTGTTAGCCCCTGAGTCAAGAAGCCATTGAGCAGTAGGAAGAACAAATGGACCAACTTGTGCTGCCATGACCTGCTTTTCTGCTTTATTATTAGAGTACTTGACTATGTCAAGCCTATACCAGCACTCTACGATTGTACGGTTGGGCTTGCCACATATTTGGCAGAATAAAGGATGATCTGAAGATTTAGAATTTTTTTGTTGAGTGTCCCCTTTGTTAGAGTTTCCTTGGCCTCTGCCCCCTCTACAATCTCTATTGTTCCTTCCTCTGCCCCTGGAAGAAGAATCTTGAGAGGTAGTTTTAGTGTATAGGGCAGTTGGCACTTGGCAGGTCAGACATTGGTGAAGGAGTGAGTTTAGTGGCATTAGCAAACTGAAGATGTAGTTCTTCTGTTAGGAGTAAGCTTGTTAGGAATAAGCTACTAAGTTTGAGCAGAGAAGGTGGATTGTCTCTAGTTCTGATGTTAGACTTGAAATGTCCATACTCAACAGGAAGATCTCTAAGGTAGTGATTGGTATGTGGGAATGAACTGGGAATGGAATGACATTCCCAATTCTATTTTAATTCTCATGTTTGGTATAAGGGAATGAACTTGGAAATTCCATTCGTAAGAGAATCTCATTCCCATATACATGGAAATAGCCATTCCAGACCAAATACATGGGAATGGCCCATTCCTATGTACTTGGGAAAGGACTTTATTTGTCAACTGACCAACATACCCATCAAAATACCTAAACAACGTTTGCAATCCCTAGCTAAACAACGGCCGCATTTTTCTTTTCTTCTCCAAAGGCTGCCATTATTTTTTCTCCAAACTAACGTCGATCATCAACAACAACAAATTAAGGTACATTTTTCTCTTCTTTTTCTTATATACGTATTTTCTCTAGTCGTGCTCTAATATAATCAGTTAAAACTGGAGAAATTATTCATTTGACATGGATAGTATCAAATTGCTTCTGCGTCAAAATTCCGTTATCCAATATTTTAATATTGTCTGCCATGATCATGACAACAACTTGGTTCCCTTGAAAAATTTTCTCTTGCCTTGATATGTAAGCTTATGTTATCATTTATTTCTTTCACATTGTTCTTATAAATCTATGTTGTGAATTATTACATCAGTTTTGCCACATTCATGCGGCTTTGCTTTTTGTTTCACGCTGTCTATTGATAAGATATGCTAGACTACCGAAATCTCAGAGCCACACTTGATGAAAAAGGTGGTTATAATAAAAGAAAAAGAACACTTATTTGACAAGAGAAATACTACTAATACTATAGATCTCATGGACGATGTATCACTTTATGCGTGATATGGAGAAGCACTAATAGATTGAGAATCTAATGAGTTTTGATGAATTGAAGAGATGCTGCAATATGAAGAATGGAAGCTCTCTTTCTCTAGGGATTATGAGGAATAACAGTAAGCTTCTTGTGTTAGTAAAATCTTGAAAATTTGTGTCACTGTGAACTGGACTTTCAAAAGGCCCTGTTGGGCAGCTTTATTAGCTACCATTCTCTTCAAGCCCGCTATAAGAAGGTAAGAACAATGAAGTGACGGGCCTCAAACAAAGGAAAAAAAAATATAAGAAGAAACAAGATGTCTAACTTATCGTAGAGGGAAGTAGGAAACGATAAACAATTTGTTACGTGGCTTTTGAATCTTCATTAGGTGAGGAGTATTTATGTGTTTAAGTGTGCTTCGTATCTATATATTTAACTCGTACTGATTCGATTAATTGCCTTGAATCCATAGTTGCATGGTGTTACTTGTTTTGAATGGAGAGCGATACTGGAATGGTTTGGATAAAGCTTTGATGTTGTTTACTTGTTAATGATTAAGTTCACAAGAAGTGAGATATAGGTACTTAGGTGTGTGCCGTGTGGTATAGGTAGTGATAGGAAAAACAATTTTTAACCAGTTAGAATAATAGTTGGTGCTTTGCTTTTCTTGATTATGACCTGCAACGAAGAACAAGAGCAGTTAGAATAATAGTTGGTGTTTTGGCATTCTAAAGAAATGTTGGGCAATTCTTAGAAGTCAATCATTTTATCCTATCAACATCCATAATCGCATTATAATGGCATGTTGCTTGCTACATAATTTCATAAGACGAGATGAATATTGATCCATTTGAGGAACTTTACATGCTGGACGATGAAGAAGATGATGAAGATCAAGGAGAGCAAGTACATAATGATGATGAAGCAGATGCAGTATCTTCAATTGCCACATTTGAAGAATGGACTACTTTTAGAGAGAATCTTGTTGTGAACATGTTTGATGCTTGGAGGGCACATAGAAATACTAGATAATGTTATTTTTATTTCATGATTTTACCCTTTTTGATGACTTTGGCATTTCAAACATTTTCTTTGTCAATACAAAGTACTGTGTTTGAACATGATTGATGCTTGTATGATTTAAATTCACATCAAATTTTCTACTGTTATCTACATTGTTTAAACTATAGGTTTGTGCTTTCGACACGAATATTATCAATAGCAAAGTTGGTTATTTAATGTTATTATTACTCCTATATTTGGTCACACTATCACCTTACAATGTAATATACAGGTAGGCAAATGGAGAGAGAATCTCAAGATGGTAGAGGGCCTGATAAGAACAAAAGGAAGTGGGGTAACAATGAGGATTCTGCACTTGTCGCTGCACTTGTTGACATGGTGAATTGTGGACTATTCAAAGCTGACAATGGATTTAAGCCAGGCTATTTGAATTACCTTGAGGAAAAGATACAAGTTTCTTTGTCTACTGCAAGTCTAAAAGCAAGACCACGCATTGAGTCAAGAATTAAGGTCTTAAAGAGGGACTTTTGCATTGTGTATGACATGATTTGCAATGTTTATATTAATATGTTCTTTAATCTTTAAACACTTTAAAATATTTTACAAAGTCATCCCAAGGCTGCAATGTGGAAGACTAAAGCCTTTCCTTTCTGGGATGAGTTGATAGAGGTCTTTGGGAAGGATCGTGCCACAGGGGAACATGCTGGAGGACCTACTGAGATGATGGAAGAAATTGAAAAAGAAGAGGCTGAAAATGAAGTTAACAATTCTGTTGAAGGTACAACAAATGGTGGGACTGAGGACATAGCTGCTTCGCAATCATTCATGGATATGCAATCTCCAAGGAGCGAGGAAGCTTCTACCCAAAAGAAGAGAAAGAAAAAAAGTGACGATCATGTAACAACTATGATGGATGGAATACAAAGTGCAGCTTCTGTAATTGGGAATGAAATAGCTAAAGCAACAGAAGTTTTTAGCAAAGCAATTGGGGTTGACGCTATGAGGCAACAAATTCATTCGGAAGTGTGCAATGTGCCAAATATAGCTCCTCGTGAAGTCATCAAAGTTGTATGTTACGTTGCACGTGACCACGAGCTAACTGATGTGTTTTTTAGCATGACTGCGGAAGACCGAGTGGAGTTGGTTAGAGCTATCTTGGCTGGTGATGTCTAAAGGTTTACAACAGTATTAGTAGCATTAGCTTTATGCAACTGATGTGTTTTTGCTAAACAAACGAAGCTTGTTTTTTTGTTATAGAAACATTGGTTTTGTTAGCTATTTTGAAATTTTCGATTCATAATTTAACCTTTAAATAAAGGTTCATTCTAGCTTGGTGATTAAATCATTTACTCATAATTTAACCCCTTTTTTAGGATATAAAGACTACAATATTTATGCCCATATGTCGTACAGAAAATATACTCAGCTTTTATTGAATGAAATATAAGTTATATGAAGTTAAGATATTTCACTGTAATAATATTAAACTTATTGCTGGTGATTCTGGGAAATGGCAGCCCTATGAATCAATGAAAATAACTAAACAAAATATTAATATATTTAAGCTGCCTCAAGAGGTCAAATAGAATTATTATTATTATTTTTATTATTTAATAAGATTATTATAACACTAGTAATAATAATATTATTATTAGCATTGTGTTAATAATAATAATAACAATAACAATAATAATAATTTATTTATTTATTTATTATTATTGTAATAAATAAATTATTATTATAGTTATTATTATTATTATTTCCACGTTTATATTCCTGTACATCTAATTTTTTATATTATAATAATGAAAGGATAATCTTGTTATATTATATTAATCATTCTCATTACCACTTCTGTATACTGTATACCAAACATGGGTTTGGAATCAAGATATCCATTCCTATCTTCATTCCTAGAGTATACAAAGTATGTCATTCCTATTCCTAAGTTCATTCCATTCCCAATTCCATTTCATTCCTTAGCTCATTTCATTCCTATCCAAATTCATTACAGTGTACCAATCGCAGCCTAAGTATGTAGAGGATGAGATGTTCATCAGCAATTGGAGAAGAAGCAGAAGCAGGGCTATCAGTGATGGCCTTAACTTCATCTAGATAAGCTTGCATGGAGTGATGACCTTTGGTCAGGTTGAAGAGTCTCAGTTTTAGTTGATAAACATGTGACAGTCCAAGAGAATTGAACATTGTGGCTAATGCATTCCATATAGCTGAGGCTGTAGGTAAGTGAAGAACATGTGGAAGCATTGTAGGTGTGATAGAGGCCACAAGACAGCTCTTGATGTGCTGATCTTTGAGAAACCAACTGGTATAGTTAGCGTTAACAGTAGTGGTGGTGGTGGTGGAGGAAGATGTTGTTGCAGAAGAGATCAGCTGAGGAGGAAGAGGAGGAGGATCATTACCAGTTACATGATCCATGATTTGATGTGCTTGAAAAAACATCTTCATTTGTGACTTCCAGAGTACATAATTGTTGTTATCTAGCTTGATTTGGATCAAGCTAAAGAGATTCTGAAGCGGCGTCTTGAGTCCAGATAGAAGATTCAGCTCTGCAGTATCAGAAGATTCTGAAGAAGCCATGAAAGCTTAAGAGATGAAGTAGAGGTTGAGCTAGGGTTTTGGTGTGAAGATTTGATCTTCGTCTAAGAAGAATTGTGGAGAGAGAACTGAAGCAAAGCTTTGACTAAATGAATTGAGCTTCAAATTGAAGCTTTAATGGAGGTTTAGAGAGTTCTCCAATGGAGGAAGAAGAAGGGAAGAAAATTAAGGTTTGCTATGCATATTTGAGTAAATTCTCAATGGAATCTCCACAACTAAGCTTCGATTGAAGCTTTTAATGGAGAATTGAGGTGTTCTCTAATGGAGATAGCACCTCAAAAAAAATGAGATAGGATCCATGGCGGTTCTATGATACCGTGAAAAGAATTAGAGAAGCAAGCATAGAGAGAAAAGTGAGAAAACATATGTATTATTTCTTAACTGAACTGAGTTAAATCACTGACTCTATAAATATAGACTTTACATGATTTATGCTACACATGCAACCTCCCAACTGTATTGACAGCTGGTTACAGCTATCAATTCTAACTACCTAACTGTTCTTAGTTCAGCTACTGCTAACTAAGTAGGATCGAGTTACACTTTGCAAAATTGCAGTATGCTATTACATATAGGTATCAATTCATACAACAGTAGACTTTATCAAGTGCCAATTCTTTAGCACCATGACTTGTCGTGTACAAGCAGCCTGGTGCAAGAAGTTTTCCTTATGCCCAGGGTCTAGGGAAGGGTTAGACCACTTTGAAATCTTTTCCACGCGGCCTTAACCTGCATTTTCCATGATGCTGTTTTCATGACCCGAACCTGATAGTGACAATCTGTTTCCATGAATTTTCGTGTAAGTACTAAAAAAATAAATAAAAAGTAGAAAGAAATTCTGCAGAAACAGTCTGCCATTTCTCTCTAAAGAATTCTATCTTTTCTATATCTTTTCCAAACCTTAAGGGTAGCTTAGCTGGTCAGGCCTTGCCTTGGGTGTGCTGTCCCGAGGTAGCCAATTCGAGTCCTCAGAGCGCCATTGGAGGTTTACTCGGAACTTCAGAACTGATAAGATAAACTTAGCTTACATATTCTGTTAAGCTTTAGTAAGTTAGGCTTGGCTAAAATGTAGTGACTGCCAGCTAAGTATTAGCTGGCAGAGTTAGTGATATCTCACATGTGCCTAACTTGTACTTAGTGATCTATAAATAGATCACACACACGTGTAATTCATTTTCTTAAGAAATCAATCAATACAATTCAGATATTTTCTCTCTCTTCTATCATGGTATCAGAGCCAGCTAGGCTTAGCTGCCATTAAAGCTCCACTGAAGCTTCTTTTTTTCCGAAAACAGTCTTCTCACCAAGCTGTTTTCTTTCTTCCGATCACTGCGACACCATTTTTGGAGCATCTTGAAGCTTCGTGAGCAAGGAAAATAGTCTTCTCACCACTACGAAACCCTAGGGTTTCAATTGTTCAAATCTCCATTGAAGAAGCTCTAATTTCTTCGATAACTTGCTCTCTGTGATCATTGTAACTTCAAATAACTATGGCTTCCACCTCAGCTTCACCAGCGACAGCCTCTACATCTTCAAACTCCACTTCTTCCTCAACAATGGCTTCCACTTCTTCTCCAGATCTTCTACTAGGTCTCAAGCAGTTCAAACAAAGCATCAATAATCTTCTTCAGATCAAGTTAGACAACACAAACTATGTGCTGTGGAAGGTTCAACTCCAAGTAGCTTTACAAGGTCATCAGCTATATGATCATGTCTCTGGTATTACTCCACCTCCACCACCTCAAATTGCCACCTCAGAAGGCACTACCATGCCAGATCCTGCTTACTCCACATGGCTGATCATGGATCAACAACTAAAGTCATGCTTGTTTGCTTCCATGACTGCTCCTGTACTTTCTCAAGTACTTCATCTGCCAACTGCATCTGCAATTTGGCAGGCCTTAGCTGCAAGGTTTAGTTCACTCAGTCGGTCTCACATTCATCAACTGAAAGAAGACCTTCAAACAGTTACCAAGGGCCACCAAACTATGCAATCCTATCTGGATAAGATCAAGTCTCTATCTGACAGTTTAGCAGCAGCTGCAGAAATAATTTCAGATGAAGATCTGGTTCTATACACTCTAAGAGGTCTACCTTATGAGTATGAGGCTTTCAGGACTAGTATTAGGACCAGGTCTTGTCCTATAACTATTCAAGAACTCAGTAGTCTCCTGATCTCAGAGGAATTGCATCAAAAGAGACTCAAACCTCCTCCTCAAGTTCAGGCTTTACCCACAGATCTTCATACAGCTTTGTACAACATAGCCACCTCCTACAACTATTCCAAAGGCAGAGGGGGCAAGGGGGGTAGAGGACAGAAACATCAAGGCAGGGGGGGGTGACCAAGGCAGAGGTATTTTAGGCTCAGTACCACAACCTCAATTCTTACCTATGACCTTTCCCTATCCCTCACCTCCCATCCCAACCCAAAACACTAAAATCTATTGTCAAATCTGTGGAAAACCCAATCAAAGTGCCCTGGAATGCTGGCATCAGTTTGACAATACCAATTATGCAGCCCCTAAATCTGAAAAACAAGCTCTTACCACTCAAATAGGCACCACACCATCTCCCAACACCTACTGGTACCTGGATTCAGGTGCAAATGCTCATGTCACTAATGACTTGGCACAGCTTCACATCTCCTATCCCTATCATGGCACAGACACTGTTTCTGTTGGCAATGGCCATACCTTACCTGTGCAACACATGGGTGATGGTACTCTAACTACTCCTTCATCTTCTTTATTTCTAAGCAACATTTTATATGTGCCTCAAATTTCATCTAATCTTTTGTCTGTTTACCAACTCACAAAAGATAATAACTGTGCTATCATTTTTACTTCTAAGGAGGTGACTATTGTGGACAGCACTACCCACAAAGTGAAGTTCAAGGCCCCCTGTAACAAGGGACTTTATGCCTTACCTTCCAGTCCATCAACACTCCCTCAGCATTCCAGTCAAGCATTTACTTGCAGTACTGCTACTTCTCCTGTATCACAGAACATTCTATGTCATTAAAGACTAGGTCATCCTTCTGGTAACACATCTCAATTTCTTTCTTCTGTACTTAGAATAAAACTGCCTACTCAAACTTTGGAATGTACTGCTTGTTCTGTATCAAAGGCACATAGGTTACCCTTTAGTCTTTCTCAATCTGTAAGTGCTTTTCCTTTTCAGCTAGTGCATTCAGATATCTGGGGTCATGCCCCATTTTCTTCCTGTAAAGGCCATAAATACTATATTCTATTCATTGATGATTTTTCCAGATTTTCATGGCTTTATCCTTTAAAATTAAAGTCTGATGCTTATAATGTTTTTCTTAGTTTTCAGTCTATGGTTCAAACTCAGTTTAATACCACTATCAAAACTCTTAGAACTGATAATGGTGCTGAGTTTACAAGCCATGAATTTCAAGCCTTTCTACAACAATTAGGCACAATACATCAAACTACATGTCCTTATACCCCTGAACAAAATGGCAGGGTAGAAAGAAAGCACATGCACCTCATAGAAACTACCCTAGCCCTTCTTAACCAAGCTAATCTACCTTCTCACCTATGATTAAAAGCTCTAGCTGCGTCAAATTTTCTCATTAATAGACTGCCCACACCTGTTCTTCATTACAAATCTCCTTATGAAGCTTTGTACTCAAATCCTCCCGATTATCATTATCTCAAAGTCTTTGGGTGTCTTTGTTACCCTTGGCTTAAACCATACACACACCACAAATTACAAAACAGATCTAAGCAGTGCATATTCATATCTTACTGTTCTAACATAAAAGGTTATAACTTCTTAGATCCTGTTAAGGTATAGTTTAGCATTCAGTCTTAGTGTTCAGCATATAAGCTAAGAGATAGTATTTTATCTACAAGTTGTAAACAGCTGGCACTAGCCAGCTGTCAAGGTAGTTAGCTGGAAGCTTTAGTCAGATAGGAAATATCTAATTGACTTAGCTAATTGTAAAGAGAAGCAGTCCCTCTATAAATACTGCACGTGTACTCAACAACAGTCAATAAATACAATCACAAATATCTCAAAATCTCTCTCTCTCTCTAACTTTTACATGGTATCATAGAGCAATCACGATCTTGGCGCCATTTTTTTTTTCTGAAGAAACTCCATTGAAGGTCTTCAATCAAAGCTTCGAAACATCATTGTGAAGCTTTGTGAACTACAATCGAAGCAATATCAGTGCTTCTACTATACAATTCTCCCTTTTTTTTTTTTTTTTTCCTTCAAAATTAGGGCACCAAACTCCATTGGAGATCAATCCCAAGCTTCAACAAGCTTTCAGCACCATTAAAGGCCTTCTCCAAGCTTTTTGAAGCTTCATCTGACTTCTCCAAAGCTTCTGAAGCTTCGTCTACCTTCTCCATAGCTTCGCAACTCTTCTTCTATCAACTTCAGGTCCTTTCTGTATATTCACCATTAAAGCACTGTTTTAAGCTTTTCTTTCATGGCTTCTTCTTCTTCCTCTGAATCTGTAACACATCTTCCAGAAGGCTTGAAATTCTTTATGCAAAATCTGAATTCATTAGTTCAAATCAAACTTGACAACACAAACTATTGTCTCTGGAAATCTCAAATGATTGTAATTCTTCAAGCAAACAAACTGCTCAGCTATGTCATTGATTCTAAAACTTGTCCACCAGAACAAGTAATGAACAGTGCAGGCCAAAATGTTCCTAACCCTGCCTACAATGCTTGGCAAACCATAGATCAACACTTAAGGTCTTGTCTCTATGCCTCCATATCACCATCAGTCCTGTCGCAGGTGCTACATCTGTCTTCTGCCTTTGCAGTTTGGTCAACCCTAGAGGATAGGTTCAATTCACTGAGTAGGTCGCATTTACATCAACTCAAAATGAAACTCTACACCCTATCAAAAGGAACCAGATCCATGCAAGCTTATCTAGATGAAGTTAAAAACATCACAGATAGTTTAGCTGCAGTTTCTGAGCTTCCCAAACCTGAAGATCTCATCTTATACATACTCAAAGGCCTACCAGCTGACTATGAGTCCTTCAAAACTTCAATCAGACTCAAATCCAAACCAATTCCTCTACCTAAACTGAGTAGTCTTCTTATTACAGAAGAACTAAACCTGCAACTGTTGAAATCTGCTAGTCTCACTGAACCCTCCCCAACTGATTTACATACTGCTCTTTATACTACTTCTAACAATTACAAGGGCAGAGGGAGGGGCAGGAACAATTCAAGAGGTGGCAGAGGTCAAAGAGGAGGTTCCAGAGGCAACAATCAGTCTAATAATCCCACTTCTACCTACTCTTATCAGCCCAATACTAAAATCTACTGTCAAATATGTGGCAAACCTAACCATTGTGCCTTAGAATGTTGGCATAGGCTAGATACTGTCAACTACACTATGCCAAAATCTGAAAAACAAGCTCTAGCAGCTCAAATTGGTCCTACCACACCCACCCCTGAGCATCTCTGGTACCTGGACTCAGGTGCTAATAATCATGTTACAGGAGATCTCTCTACTCTCACTCACTATCATCCCTACACTGGCAATGATTCAGTGGCTGTTGGCAATGGTCAAAATCTGCATATTACTCATGTTGGAACTGGTACACTCTCCACTCCTTTCTCTTCTTTTTCTTTAACAAATGTTCTTCATGTACCCAAAATTTCTTCTAATCTTCTTTCTGTTTATCATCTAACACATGACAATAATTGCACTGCTATTTTCACTGACAAGGAGGTGATTATTTTGGACAATATCACCCACAAGGTCAGATACAAGGGCCTCTGTGATAAGGGACTCTATCCCTTACCATTCCATTCATTCACTCCTGCATCCAGTCCAAGCCTAGCTCTCACCTGCAGCTTCTCACCACCTGCAAACTCTATTGAGGTTCTTTGGCACAAAAGGCTTGGTCACCCCTCTAAAAACATTTCTCAACTTTTATCTACTGCTTTGTCAATAAAACTACCTAGTTTTGGTGTTCATTGTTCAGCTTGTGCAGTAGCTAAATCCCATAAACTCCCATTTTCTGTATCTACTACTGTTACAAGTCATGCCTTTGAATTAGTTCATTCTGATGTATGGGGCCCTGCCTCTATTGTCTCTTTTTCTCAATATAAATACTACATTTTGTTCTTAGATGATTTCACACATTTTACATGGTTGTATCCTTTAAAACAAAAGTCTGATGCATATTCAGCTTATCTCAGCTTTACTTCTATGGTGCATACTCAGTTTAATGCCAAAATTAAATTGTTTAGAACTGATAATGGAGGTGAATACCTCAATCATAAATTCAGTTCTTACTTACAGTCATTAGGCACCATTCACCAAACCACTTGCCCTCATACACCTGAGCAAAATGGTAAGGCTGAGAGAAAACATAAACATCTTATTGAGACAACACTCACTCTACTTAGCCATAGCCACCTACCCACTAAATATTGGCTAGAAGCTTTAGCTACTGCCAACTACATCCTCAATAGATTACCCACTCCTAACCTCCACAATAAATCTCCCTATGAGTGTCTGTTTTCTCTTATACCAGACTATACTCACTTCAAAGTCTTTGGATGCCTCTGTTACCCATGGTTGAGGCCCTACACCTCACACAAACTGCAGAATAGGTCTACCCCCTGTGTTTTCTTAGGTTATTCCACTACCACAAAAGGTTACAAGTGTCTGAATCCTCAAACTCACAAAGTCTATATATCAAGACATGTGCAGTTTGTGGAAACTATCTTCCCATTTGCTGCAACTAACTCAGAACCTACAGCTACCTCAGCCTCTTTCATTCCTCCATTACTATTTCCCAGTCAAGTCTTCCCCTATCCTAATGCATTCACTCCTACTTCTGCTACTATCCCAACTCCCTCCTCTTCCAATTCTATTGCAACACAATCCTCTGCATCTGCCCACACTCCACTGTCAAGCAATCTTAGTTCATCCTCATCTAGTTATTCTTCTTCTCACACTTCAAGTACCAACAGTCCACTACCTGAATCTCAATCTAATCAGTCCACTCCCTCTCACTCTATCAGTTCATCACCATCCTCTCCACCACCTTCCCCCCAACCTTTTGTTACATCATCTCCTCCTTCTGCTAGTCCCCAACAATCACTTCCACTCAGTGTACCTACACCACATTCATCACCTAGCCCCATTCATCCTATGTTGACAAGATCCAAAACTGGCTGCCTTCCTCCACCTCTATACAATCTCAAACTTGCCAAAACAGCTCCGGTTCCTACTGACCCTACCACCTACAAAGAAGCTGCCTCTCACACCTGTTGGATACAGGCTATGAAAGAAGAATACACAGCTCTTATTCAACAAAACACCTGGACTTTAGTCCCCCTACCACCCAACAGGCAACCCATTGGATGCAAATGGGTAAATAGGATCAACGGACATGCAGATGGTTCTATTGCAAGGTTCAAAGCCAGGTTAGTTGCCAAAGGCTTTCATCAAGAACAAGGCTTAGATTACAATGAAACCTTCAGCCCAGTGGTCAAACCACAGACCATTAGGCTTGTTCTATCACTGGCTCTTCCCTCAAATTGGCCTCTCAAACAACTTGATGTTTCCAATGCCTTTTTGCATGGACATCTCACAGAAACAGTATATATGACTCAGCCTCAAGGTTATATTGATTCTACCCACCCTGATTATGTCTGCCAATTAAATAAATCACTGTATGGCCTTAAGCAGGCACCTAGAGCCTGGTACCAAATGCTATCATCTTTCCTAATCAGCCAAGGCTTCAAACTGAGTCAAGCAGATAATTCCCTCTTCACTCTTCATACATCCACAACCACTATTATCATCCTAGTCTATGTAGATGATCTAATCATTACCGGGAGTTCCACTGCAGCTATTTCAGCCATTATTCAAGCTTTATCTTCTCAGTTTGCTATGAAGGACTTAGGGACTCTTTCTTATTTTCTGGGAATTGAGGTCTCCTATGGCCAGGACAATATTCTGTTGCATCAAACCAAGTATGCCAGGGACTTATTACATAAAGCTGGTCTTGTTGACTGCAACACTTGCCTCAATCCTACATCCTCCAAATACACAGTTCCTTCTCAAACTGATACACAACCTTACACTAATCCTACACAATTTAGGAGCTTAGTTGGGGCTTTGCAATACCTCACCCTCACAAGACCAGACATTCAGTTTGCAGTTAACACTATTTGCCAGAAAATGCATCATCCTACCAATGCAGATTATGTAGCTTTAAAGAAAATCCTCAGATATATCAAAGGTTCCCTACACCATGGCATTTTATTTCAGCCAGGACCTCTACAACTCACTGCCTACTCAGATTCTGATTGGGCTAGTGATGCTCATGATAGAAAATCCACTACAGGTTATTGTGTATTTCTGGGCCATAACCTCATTTCATGGTGTTCAAAGAAGCAAGTAACAGTGGCTAGATCATCCACTGAAGCTGAATATAGGGCTATGGCCCAAACCTGTGCAGAACTTAAATGGCTGACCTATCTCTTACATGATTTACACATTTCAGTCACTATTCCTACCTTGTACTGTGACAACATTTCTGCAATATCCTTGGCTTCTAACCCAGTTTTCCATGGAAGAACCAAACATGTGGAACTGGACTACCATTTTATCAGGGAACAAGTTACTCACAAGCAGCTTACTATCTCTCATGTGCCATCAGCAGAACAAGCAGCTGATATCTTTACCAAGGCTCTCTCTAATGCTAAGTTTGCCCATTTGAAGAACAAGCTCCCACTGGCCAAGACCAGCTCTAGCTTGAGGGGGGATGTTAAGGTATAGCTTAGCATTCAGTCTTAGTGTTCAGCATATAAGCTAAGAGATAGTATTTTATCTACAAGTTGTAAACAGCTGGCACTAGCCAGCTGTCAAGGTAGTTAGCTGGAAGCTTTAGTCAGATAGGAAATATCTAATTGACTTAGCTAATTGTAAAGAGAAGCAGTCCCTCTATAAATACTGCACGTGTACTCAACAACAGTCAATCAATACAATCACAAATATCTCAAAATCTCTCTCTTTCTCTCTCACTTTTACAGATCATACCACAAATAAAGTCTATATTTCTAGGAATGTGAGGTTTGTTGAACATATTTTTCCATATATGCTATCTCCTACTGTACTTCCAAATCAGTCTACACCTTCCACAGATATTCCAACTCAATTTCCTCCTATTTTTCCCATTACACCTCTCTTAAGTATACCTTCCCCTGTATCCACATCCTCACTCAACCACTCAGCTCCTATTCTCTCACCTATACATCCCTCTCCTTCTGCTTCATCTAACACAGCACAACAGTCACCTACTCAAGATCCTCTTTTTCTCTCACCTTATCAATCAGTAACTTCTCATTCTCCATCCCTTCATAGCTCTTCTAGTTCACAGTTTCAGCCTGATTCTCCACAATCTTTATCTCACCCGATTCAGCCAGATACATCTTCTAGTCAAACAGAGTCCTTCACTCACTTAGCACCTCAGTCTACTCACCCTATGCTTACCATGTCTAAGACAGGTTGCCTTCCACCTCCTTTGTACCAACTGAACTCTTTAATCTCTACCCCTGCTAACACTGAACCCTCCAACTACAAGGAGGCATCTAAATACCAATGTTGGGTTCAAGCAATGAAAGAAGAATTTGCAGCCCTACAACAACAACATACATGGGACTTGGTGCAATTACCCTCTAATAGGCAACCAATAGGCTGCAAGTGGGTGTACAAAATAAAAAGACATGCCAATGGGTCCATAGGCAAGGTTAGTGGCTAAGGGCTATTCTCAAGAACAAGGAATTGATTACACTGAGACTTTTAGTCCAGTGATTAAGCCACAAACAGTAAGGGTAGTGCTCAGTTTAGCATTACATCATCATTGGTCCCTAAGGCAACTAGATGTATCTAATGCCTTCCTCCATGGTCACCTAGAGGAGACAGTGTATATGCAACAGCCACCTGGCTTTATAGATTCTACACAACCTGAATATGTGTGCAAACTAAGGAAGTCTCTTTATGGTCTTAAGCAGGCCCCAAGGGCTTGGTATCAAATGTTAACTGGTTTTCTTCTAGCAACAGGGTTTGTCATGAGCAAAGCAGATACATCTTTGTTTATTCAACGGACACCTTCTGCCACTACACTGGGTTTAATATATGTAGATGATATTATAGTCACAGGCAGTGACACTTCAGTTATAACTGATTTAATCAACACTATGGGTCAGAGATTTGCGATGAAAGATCTAGGACCTTTATACTATTTTTTGTGTATTGAAGTTCAGAACACTAGTGAGAGGCTTATTTTACACCAAGCAAAGTATGTTGCAGACCTCTTAAGCAAAGCAGGCCTCTCAGACTGTAATGCAGCTGTCACTCCTACTATCTCCAAGTCTAAAACTGCAGATAACACACCTTACTCCAATCCAACTCTGTTCAGAAGTTTAACTGGTGCTCTTTAATACCTAACAATGACCAGACTAGACATACAATATGCAGTTAACACTTTGTGTCAACTTATGCACCAACCTACAGTGGCAGACTATGTAGCTTTGAAGAGAACTCTAAGATATATAAAGGGTACCTTGAGACAAGCCTTGTGTTTTCAGTCAGGACCACTGCATCTCTATGGGTTTACTGACTCTGACTGGGCTTCAGACACTTTGGACAGAAAATCAACTTCAGGATATTCCATTTATCTGGGCCACAACTTAGTTTCCTGGACATCAAAGAAGCAGGCAACAATCTCAAGGTCTTCCACCGAAGCGGAGTATAGGGCTATGGCCCATGCTGCTGCTGAACTCAGATGGCTGACATATTTGCTTAAAGATTTAGATGTTTCTACTCCTATATCAGTACTTCACTGTGATAATATTTCAGCCATGGCTCTAGCAAGTAATCCTGTTTTTCATGCCCGAACAAAGCACATCGAAATCGACTATCATTACATCAGGGAACAAGTAGTTTCCAAGCTTCTAAAGTTATCCTATGTCTCAACTACAGATCAAGTGGCAGACATTCTCACAAAAGCTCTTCCTAAAGCAAAATTCCTCTACAACAAGTCCAAACTGCCCCTTGTGTCCCTCCACCAGGGTCAATTTGAGGGGGGCTGATAAGATAAACTTAGCTTACATATTCTGTTAAGCTTTAGTAAGTTAGGCTTGGCTAAAATGTAGTGACTGCCAGCTAAGTATTAGCTGGCAGAGTTAGTGATATCTCACATGTGCCTAACTTGTACTTAGTGATCTATAAATAGATCACACACACGTGTAATTCATTTTCTTAAGAAATCAATCAATACAATTCAGATATTTTCTCTCTCTTCTATCAAGAACACTGTGGAATTAGTTGGCAAAGTGCGGATAAGCACGGCTTTACAAAAAAAAATGCTATCTTTTTCTGAATATATATTACAGTGAACCAAAAATTCGAAAAGAACACTATACATGGAAATAATTTAACGCAGCCAAGCGGATCCTAATTCCGTATAAGTTTATAAGCTCATAGTTTCAGCATTAAAAAAACACAAGATTTTTCCTCCAATTATCAGTTTCAGCTCTAAAACTATAGTAGATCCCAAATAGTAAAGCCTAATTATTGCAACAAGAATAAAAATATGCCGGAAGGAAATAACAAATCATGTAATTGAGAATGCCAAGAGAAATTATCAGACACTAATTTGAAATCAGAGTAATTCAGCTTACCGAATGCATAATTCAACAAGAATAGCTAATTTATCTCAAAAAATTAAACACACACACATATACATATTTAATTAGCTCATCAGATGTATTATTCAACAAGAATCGCTAATTTATACCGAAAAGATAAACGTACACACACACACATATAAAAAATTAAACGGTGAAAATCCATATAAGATGTGCATGTAAATCGAAGTGCGTGCTCTGTGTGTGAGAGAGAGAGAGAGCATTACCTGAAGGAACCTAAAGTTAGATATTTTTAACGAGAAGGTGTAATTTGTGATTCTTTTAATTTGCTTAAAATAATTGATCACAGTACATTACTCGTATAGTTGTCCAAATCGTAAGATTCGCCATAGGAATAGTACGATTCGAGTTGATTCACATAAAAAATGATACGAATCACTGGACGAATTGTAAAGTTGGCCGAATCGCCCCATGAATCGTCGTTGAGAAACATTAGGAAAATCAGAACACCCAAAAAAAGCCCAATTTATGCAAACTCAACAGAAGAAAAACCTTATGACGAAAAAATAAATAAATAAATAAGAAAAACCTTAATAACCTTAACAAATCAAGTTCATAAACCAGAAAAAAAGAGAAGAACCCTTATGTTGCCTGCAAAATCGTGGGCTTGGAGGCGCTGCGAGTCTACTTCTCAAAACCTGTTTTTCACAGCTGCTTGTGATTTGGGTGGGAGGGATTGGTTTTGGGGACTTTGGCTCTGTGTGTTTGCTGTTTCCCAATTTTCTGGTGTTTGATAACAATTATAAAATATTTTTCAGTAAAATATAATGATTATTTTTTTAAAATTTTTTGTTGTTTGATATCACCAGAAAATTAGTTAAATAAAAAATATATTTTAATCAAATATTACGACTAGTATAAAATTTAAAAAAATATTTTTATTTCTATTTTACATTTTCTAAATATCATAAAATACTCTATTTTGTAAGAGCAAGTACTTTATTTTACAGCAAACAAACAGAATCAAACAACACAAAATATTATATTTTTTAGGCTAAAAATATTTTATACAAATAAGTTATTTTACAACAAACAAACAGAGTCTTTAAATTCAGTAAAATATTTTTTTAAAAAATAATTTCCAAATTATCCTATACTTGGTATTACAAAAAATTTGGTCAATCATAAAATATTTTTCAATCAAAAAAAATTTAAAATCAAAATAATGAAAAATATTTTCTTATCTTTTGAAATAATAAAATATTTTTCAGAACTCTCCCACTTTATCCCCAACCACCCCCTACGCAAGCCCACCCTCCCTCCCTTCCTTTACCCCATTTCCCCCCCCCCCCCCCACCTCTCACTTTCCACCTTCTACTCTCTACCATCACCGGTAATATATTCACTATATATATATATATATTTTATAAAATTTCATATTAACAAATATTTTTCAGTGCATCCAAAAATCATAAAATATTTTTTAATATTTTTTTTTTCAAAAAAATATTTAAAAGAAAATATTTTTTCCTAATAAATTATTTTATGGCAAATAAACAGAGCCTTAATGGAAAAAAAGATTATTTTTGGGGTGATTATTTAATGGAAAATTTACATAAATGGTCTATGATCCTATTATTTCACTAAATTTTTAAATTTATCTGTATTGTTTAAAAAAAATTTATTTAGTTCTTTTAAAAAAAATTAAATTTATTTTTATTATTTAAAATTAATCAATTTAATCTCCATTATTTAAAAAAAAAAATCAAATATAATGCTCTTTGGGTCACTTGATACACCAGGGATTTTTAAAGAAGGGTCATGCTTTCCTTCGGCAGATGTTCATCCGGCCCATTAATACACAACTAACCGCACATATGTATAATTTCTCCTTAAAGAAAGTCTGGAAGAGAGGGACATGGACTTTAGCATGCACTTTATATACTACGGTATTAAGTAATGTCATAGTAGTTGATGTTATTCTAAAAATTGATCCACACATTGACAAGAATAAGCCACGGGCTCCCTTTCCAATCAGGCGGTACAAAATATGATGGATCCAGCCCAGTTCTTTATAGAGCCAGCCGGTACCAGAATTAGCCCTGGTTTTATATAGTCATGGGCTGGAGTTTTAGGGAGCTTGCTTTTTCTAAAGCTCGAATGCTTATTTTGGGCTTGTAGACTTTCAATATATATATATATATATATGCAATCCAAACAACCCCTCGAAAAAGAAAAAAAAAAAAAAAAAAAAAAAAAAGAAGAAGAGAAACACGGAAAGAAAATGAATGAAAAGGATAAATTTTGTCGTAAGAGAAACATATGGAATTAGTCAACTGTGTTGTGTTTCCATTAATATATGGTTCAATGAGTTGTGCAAAGCATGCGGTAATCCAGATAATCTTTAATACAGATGCTTGATGATGGCAATAAAAGAAGTATCTTGCCCCAAAAAAACTTAGGGTGTGTTTGGATTGAGGGGGAGGAGGTTTAGTAAAAGAGAGGAAAGAAGAGTATCATAAAAAAAATAAGTGGAGAGGGTCAAATCATGTTTGGATTGAAAATTTTTATAAAGGAGAGTATCATAAAAGATTATGAGTATCTTTTGTTTGGATTAGAAAGAAAATAGAAGGGAGGGATAAATTTTATGTGTATAATGACTTTTATACCACTTTTTTATTTTATATTAAATTTTTATGATTTGATGAGAAAAAAAAAAGTAACAATGTCATTATAACAAATAGTATTTTTTCCTCCCTCCATTTCCTCCAAAATTGGAAATACCATATTCTGGGGGTATGGAAGGGTGAGTCTCATCCCCTCTATACTCCTTCTCCCCATTTCTTCCCAAACCAAATAAGATAAAGACTCAACTCCTCCTTTTACTAATCCTCCCCTTTCCCCCATTTCCTCCAATCCAAACACACTGTTAAGAAATGTAATAAAATTGTACAAACACCAATATTTAACAGATGACGACGGAAGGAGACGTCACTATGGATCAAATTCACATGTTTAGTTGGTTAGTATACAACATTAAGAAACATGGTTAAGATAATTTATTTATATATGTATGGGATTCCGAACAAAGACGCCTTTTGCAACCTATTGCAATTCAACTCTGTACCTGGCTTCATCACAGCTATAGGCTAAAGAAATAGTTTTTTTTTTTTTGGCTGGGTGAAAGATAAACAGTAAATTATCGTGTTTCATGATGTAAAGAGGTAAAAAAAAAACAACATCTTTAATAAATTCAAAAGATTTGAATAGGGAGTGGCACCAAGGTTATATCAACGATTGTAGATGAATTTATACTTAAAATTATAAAGATTTGTAATTTCCACCTACTCCATAACATGTTTGAAATATTTTGATATTTTTTAGTTTATATAATCACTCTATCTGGTGGTTACCATTAATTTTGAATCCTGAAGTCATTTAAATAGTTTAAATAATCAACCTATTGCTTTCGACGAACAACTATATATATGCACATTTTCTGATTTTCCGTAATGGTAAAAAGAGAAAATGCCAAAAAGCAAGAAAAAGAAAAAGCGTATGGGAGAGGAGGGCACGCCAAGAAGCGAGGCTCCCCACATATTGGAGTGTGGATATCGTTGGTACATAATAAGCTCAAAAGGATTTGGTTGTCTGATCATGAATCTCATGGTCATGGAGCTGGAAGCATGATAATGGCAAAATGGTCCCCTCTCACCTATTTGTATGAACATGGATGGGTAAGGGTATTTTAAATGGCAATAAAAATAGTGTATTATTTACAAAAATTTACTATTTTTAATAAATTTTAGATATTAAAGTCTCTATTTTAACTCAAATCTTCAATGGAACTTACTATATTTTAAAGATTTTTATCAAAATAAATACTCAATTTACTTTTTTTATACCAAATTTAAAGACTCAAAAAGTAATTAGGTCTATATTTTAGTATAAATCTCTAAAAAGTAATAAGTCTCATTAGAGATTTTAATTAAAATAAATACTCAAATCTTTAAAAATAACAAAAAATAATAATTTTTTATAAATAATTATTATCATTAAAGATACCATGTAAAAGGTTCTCTACCTTTCTCAACTAGTTGACCATTAAACAAACCTCCGTCAATTTTTTGTAAATAATTATTATCATTAGAGACACCAGATATCAGGTTCCCTACCTCTCTCAACTAGTTGACCATTAAACAAACCTCCGTCCTGTCTACTTATTCTTGTTGCCCATATTTTGACCTCATATTTCTCATTGCCCAATTAGAAAAAACATTTATTAGTCCTGCTCTGTTTTGGATAAGATTTTGGACACATAATGTAACATATTGGAATAAATAAATAAATCAAAAGCATGAAGATGCGCACATTCATACCGACTCCTATGAATGGTGGGTCTAGCGTTGCGGTCGATTTCAGCACAGCAGCAACTAGTCGCCGCTTGCGCTGGCACCAATGTTTTCCCCCATGTTCGATGTTTCTCGATAAACATGCCTGCTTAAACTGACCTTTGGTAATCTTCAAAGGCCACTTTTTTAAAGTTGTGCCACGTAGGCTCTCTGTCTCTATCCAACTTTACGTGCTCTTCGTGCCACCAGTTGGGATTAGCTATGATAGTAATCAGATCCTCGAACCCGTATGTAGATCGCCTTTGGTTGCATGTTTAGGTAACCAACTCATTGCATTGTTTATTTGAGGAACTAAAAACGAAACTGGTTCTACTAGGAGGAAGAAGTTGAAGGAAATCATAAAACCTAACTACCACCAAAGAATTATGGAAATTAAAACTACCACTTGATTGATGTGTAAACTTGGTAAACATTTTATTTGTCGTACTATTCAGTTATTTAATTTGCCATTGAAATTATTTCGTGTTACTATTTGTGAGCATAGCAAGGAAGATTGTACTTAACAAGTCCCACAGGAATTCATGAACAATAAGAGTATTTCTAATAAGAGATATTATTCACAAAAATATATTATTTTTGGTAATTTTTAAAGATTAAGTCTCTAAATTTAGAATCAAAATACATAGAGTCCATTACTTTTATCAACCTTTTAGCCAAAATAAAGACCTAATTTATTTTTTTGGCTCTAAATTTAGAGATCCAAAAAATAATTGGATCTCTATTTTAGTCAAAAAGTTAATAAAAGTGATAGGCCCCATGTATTTTAACTCTAGATTTAAAGACTCAGTCTCTAAAAATTGTCAAAAATAATAAATTTTTGTGAATAATCTTCACTATTAAAGATGCTCTAATAAAGCAGTTTATTCCCCTTAGATGTGAATCCATTAAAGCAAGATTTTTGGACTTTGATAACTATTATGCAAGTGACTCAAAATCTAAACAAAATACAAATTGTGTGAAAGTCATGATAAAGCGGTTCGTATCACTTGGATGCGAATCTATTAAAACATACGAACTTATTATCTACATATAATGGAAGAAATAATGAAATAAAAATGCCAAAATTAAGATTTTCCTTATAATTAATGATCACCTTATTTGTTGATTGCAAAAATCTGAGATAATATCTTGGAGTAGTCTCATAAGAGTAGTCTCATAGATTATTTCAATCTCTTTTGTTGTAATTTACAATTAGTTTAGTATCAGTCTCCTTGTAAAATATGAATTCTTCTTTGTATTTGCTATAAAGCAAGCATATGCTATATCAATAAAGATACGATTCTCTGGGCATATTTTTCATATGGTATCAGACAAACATTTTTTCTCTACATTATAATTCTTCCAAATTTTAGCCCCATCATACATTTCTGCTATGTGACTTTTATCATCATGTCTACTTCTTCTTCCACCGTCACTGCTTCAATTCCTGTTCAAGCTTCATCTTCTTCAAACACACCCATTGATTATTCCAATCCATATCATCTCCACAATGCTGATAATCCTGGAACCAATTTGGTTTCTCGCATCCTCACTGGCAAAAACTATGCAACTTGGAGTCGTGCTATGTGCATGGCTTTAAGCGCTAAAAACAAACTCGGTTTCGTTGACGGCACCACGACGCTACTACAAATTCTTCAGATTGTGCTTTGTGGCACCACTACAATAATATGGTCCTATCGTGGATCCTCAACTTTCTCGATGCCGATCTTGCTAACAGTGTTATCTACACTGACGATGCTTCTGCAGTCTGGAAGGATCTTCAGGATAGATTCTTGCAGAGTAACTCCCCTCGCATCTATCAGATTCATCGTGCTCTTGTTTCTCTTCATCAACAACAAAATTCAGTGGTTGTTTACTTCAATAAGCTAAAAGCCTTGTGGGATGAGCTTTCTTCTTATCACCCACCGCCTACTTGCACATGTGGTGCCATGAAGGGTCTTCAAGAACGTGAGCAAGAGGAGAGAGTCCTTCAATTTTTTATGTGTCTTCACGATTCTTTTGCTAATGTAGTGGTTAGATTCTTCTAATGAATCCATTGCCTTCAATCAACAAAGCCTATGCTCTTGTTCTGCAAGAAGAGAAATAATGTGAGATTATAAATTGTTGTCCTCCCACTGAAGCTGCTACACTAGTAGCACCTATTACTTCTGAAAACACAGCCTTTGTCGTTCGTCGTTTGACCTTTGGTTCGAAGCAATCATCCAACAGTGGTGGCTCTAATAATTATCATGGCTTTAATCATAATCGTCCTACCTGTGAACATTATCGCAGTCTTGGGCTAACAGGTTTGGGTCATACCATTGATCGTTGTTGGAAGCTTCATGGATATCCCCCTGGTCACCGTCTTCACAAGCCATCAGATGATTCTGCATCTAATAATGCGACTCACGGCTCTACTTCAGTTTCTCAGTCCATACCACAATCTGAGGTGCCTTCTTTCACTCCTACTCAGTATAAGCAAATTCTAGCACTTCTCAATGAAGGTACCTCTCTTCCTTTCACTAATGCTGCAGGTAATGCATCCACATTTTCTACTTCTTCGACTGTATTTTCTTGTTCTACATCATCTTGGATTATCGATACCGATGCTACCGACCATATGGCTTGCAATCCTAATCAATTATATAATATTCATTCTGTTAATTGTTATCCCATTCGATTACTTGATGGCACTTATATTCCTATTTCTCAGTCCGGGTCTTTAGATTTTACCTCTGCCTTACAGTTAACGAATGTATTTCATGTTCCATCTTTCAATGTCAATTTGCTTTCGGTTAGTAAACTAACTAAATCCCTTAATTGTTTCGTAACATTTTTTCCTCATTTCTACCTTTTTCAGGACCTCGCAACGAGGAGGATGATTGGATTGGGTAAGGAAGCTGGGGTCTTTATCTTTTCCACTCTCCATCCAAGTCACTGCCACAGTCTAATGCCGCCGTCACGAAGGCTTCTGCAATAACTTGGCACCAACGCCTTGGCCATCCTTCCACTGAGAGGCTAAAGTGTTTGTCAAAATTTGATTCTACTATTATTTTCAATAAAGATTTGTGTTGTGACTCTTGCCATTTGGCCAAACAATCTAGATTATGTTTTTTTCCCAGTACAATTTCAACATCCCATTCCTTTGATTTAATGCATTGTGACATATGGGGACCCAATTTCGTTCCCTCTTTATCGGGTGCATCTTATTTTTTGACAATAATCAATGATTACTCACATTGCACATGGGTTTACCTTAGGCGACATAAATCAGAGACAATTGAGTTACTAAAATATTTTTTCCAAATGGTCAAACCACAATTTTCCCAGTCAATTAAATATTTTAGGAGTGACAATGGTGCATAATTTTTTTCTAATGATTTCACTACTTTTTACGCACAAATGGTGTCATACAACAACATAGTTGTGTTGCCACCCCTCAACAAAATGGGGTGGTCGAACGTAAGCATCGACACCTTTTGGACGTCCTACAGGCTCTTCGTTTTCAAGCTAGCCTACCTATTAAATTTTGGGGCGAATGTGTTCTTACGGCTATCTATCTTATTAACCGTCTTCCAACACCCACTTTAAATGGTCGTTCACCATATGAGATTTTAATGAATAAACCACCATGCTATCATCACTTGTGCATTTTTGGGTGTTTGTCTTATGCCACTATTGTTACTCCCAAATCAAAATTTGATCAACGAGCTCGTCGGTGTATTTTTGTTGGGTACCCATTTGGCCAAAAGGCGTATAAGCTTTATGATTTACAAACTTGCAAAATATTTAGTAGTAGTGATGTTGTTTTCCACGAATCAATTTTTTCTTTTCAATATTCTCCTGAATCTATCACGCCAGAGCCTCCTGTTTTGCCTCATTCAGCCGATGACATTGAGCTTCCTGCACAAGAGCCATATCTTGTCGAGCCTACCTCAACACCCACAATAAATGCACCCACAGGCTTCTTAGCATCTGCACCATTGCGTCGGTCTACTCGTCCCCGACAATTGCCTTCTCGCCTCAAGGACTATCACTGTCCGGCTCTCTCAACTGTTTTACCCAATGCATCATCTACCTCATTGTAGGCCAATCACTCAAGTACTCGATATCCTATCTCTAATTTTCTCTCATATTCTCGTCTATCATATCGGCACCATTGTTTTCTTTCAGCTCTTTCAGATCATCATGAGCCAAATTTTTATGAACAAACAACTCAAATTCCGCATTGGCAGGCTGCAATGGATGCCGAACTTCAAGCTATTGCCTCTAATAAAACCTGGTCCATTGTTTCTTTACCATATGGCAAGAAACCCATTAGTTGCAAATGGGTATTTAAAATCAAATACAAAGCAGATGGTTCGATTGATCGTTATAAGGCCAGGTTGGTGGTTAAGGGGTACACCAGCAAGAAGGCTTAGATTATCATGAGACATTCTCTCTTGTGGCTAAACTTACTACTGTACGTTGTTTTCTATCTATAGTTGCTATCCAAAACTGATCTCTTCATCAATTAGATGTTCAGAATTCTTTCTTCCATGGTTATCTCCATGAAGAGGTATATATGACACTTCCACCTGGTCTTGGCAAACAGGGGGAGGGTCAAGTTTGTCATTTACACAAGTCTATTTACGGTCTTAAACAGGCTTCTAGAAATTGGTTTGCCAAGCTTTCCTCAGTACTTAAAGAAGTTGGATATATACCATCTCGTGCAGACTATTCCTTATTCACATACTGTCATGGTTCTTCATTCACTGCAGTTCTTATTTTTGTTGATGACATCATAATTGGTAAAAATGATCCACAAGTTATCAATCATTTGAAACAGTTCCTTCAGACATGCTTCTGCATTAAAGACCTTGGTTTGCTCAAATATTTTCTTGGCATTGAGGTTGCTCGTTCTAAACAGGGCATATATATTTCTCAAAGAAAATGTACTTTAGATATTCTCAGTGATGCAAGACAACTTGGTGCACGTCCATATGATTTTCCAATGGAGCAACACCTGAAACTATCAAATGAAGAGGGTGCATTGCTTCATAATCCATCTATGTATAGACGTCTCATTGGTCGCTTAATTTATTTGACTATCACATGACTAGATATCACGTTCTCTGTTCATACATTAAGTCAGTCATGCATGCTCTTAGGAAGCCACATCTTGAGGCAACAATGAGAGTACTTTGTTATCCTAAAGGTGCACCAGGACAACGACTATTTTTCTTTTATAAAGGATCTTTAACTCTTATGACATTTTGTGACTCAGATTGGGCTAGCTGTCCTATGACGAGACGATCTACAACAGGTTTCTATATAATGTTGGGAGACTCACCTATTTCCTGGAAGACTAAGAAACAATCTACAATAGCAAGATCATCTGCAGAGGCAGAATATCATGCCATGGCGAATACGAGTTGCGAGCTGACTTGGTTGAAATATTTGCTTCATGAATTCAAAGTACCACATTCTAAACCTGCAATGTTATTTTGTGATAACAAAGCCGCTTTTCACATAGCCTCAAACCCGGTCTTCCATGAACGAACCAAGCACATTGAGTTAGACTGTCATCTGAATCAAGAAAAATTGCAATCAGGTCTAATTAAAATAGGATATGTTCCTACAACTTAACATCTAGCAAATATTTTTACTAAACCCCTAGGGCGAAAACAATTCATCTATTTACTTGGCAAGTTGGGTGTTCATGATTTACACACTCCAACTTGAAGGGGAGTGTTGATTGCAAAAATCTGAGATAATATATTGGAGTAGTTTCATAGATTATCTCAATCTCTTTTTTTGTAATCTACAGTTAGTTTAGTATTAGTCTCCTTGTAAAATACGAATTCTTCTTTGTATTTGCTATAAAGCAAGCATATACTTTATTAATAAAGATACGATTCTCTGGGCATATTTTTCACATTATTAAGGTTGTTGCTATTAGTTTTTTCTCACGACAGACTATCATGACTGACGAGGGGGATCCCGAGCTGAGGTAAGATGCCACGCCGAGAAGAGGCGGGCTAATCCGAGCCAAGCCGAGCATACTCAGCTAATGTTTAACCTGGATGCTGATCCAACCTCACCCCGACCCCGGAAAACCCCGACCTCAGTGCCAGCTGTTCTAATGGACATAAATCCTTGATGGGACATAAAACTGCACCGCATTAAATGCTGTCCGGTAAGAATTTAGTATAAATAGAGCTCCACCCCTTCATTTCGGGGCAAACTCATCATTAAATACTTTCAGCTACTTCTTCAGCTCGAACATACTAATCATTCGCACACCCGAGGGGAAAATCCGGGTCATCACCCGGCCTTTTCCTTGATTTTCTTTGTGCAAGTCAGATAGCTGACCCGAAAACCCAGGTCAAGAATTCGACCCAGATTTCCAGCTCGGCAAGAGTAGCTCCCAATATCAACATCGAGATTCTAACCTCGACAGCCTGGCGCCGTCTATGGGAAAGAGTTCTTTCTATCACTCTCTTCACCGCTCATTGATAAACCATCATGGTACAAACGAGAAGCCACAGTGCACCGGTAGAGGATTCGCCCAACCCGGATGGGGACCTCGAAACCACGCAGGTGCCTAGTCAAAACCCAACCCAAGCCGACGTTGGAACGAGCCAACGTATACACTTAGCCACCCAAACCAACCCTCGACAGATGGAGACTTAAACTCTAGCCTGTCACCGGAGATAAGGATGATGCTGAGGATGTTTGAGGAACTTAAGGAGTAGGTAGCCTGGTTAGGTGCGGACCCCCCCGGCTCCGCAAGAAGCTACGCCACGGCCCTCGCATCCACAATTCCGCATTCCAGACCCAAGGCAAAAACGGAAGTAAGACGACGAGGGCTTCCTAGAGCCGATGGCGGGACCCGAGAAGGCGATAGGTAAAAGGGCTGCTCAAGACGACCCCGAGCAGGCCAAGACCACGGCTGCCATAGCCAAGGTCATCAACCAGCTCGGCGTAAGCCCACTCTCACCCGAGGTACTAGCCACGCCACTACCTACTGGCAACCGGATGCCCAACCTAGCAGTCTACAATGGGGACGGCGATCCAGCCAGCCACTTGCTCAACTTTGACCACCACATGACTCTGCATGATATGTCCGACCTCATGAAGACGAAGACATTCCCGACCACCCTGGTTGGCAATGCCTTGGACTGGTTCCAAAAACTTCATCCCGACTCTATTGCAAGTTTTCATAAGCTGGCTGAGGCTTTCCTGTCCCGCTTTGCGGGAAGCCGACGCGCAACCCGCCACACTTTGACGTTGCTGTCAGTGAAGCAGCATAGAGGGGAAAGTTTGAGGGCTTATACAGCTAGATTCAACGAAGAGTCCCTCAGAATCTCCAACCTGGAGCACTCCATGGCATTGATGGCTTATCAGAGTGGGCTCAGGTCGGGCCCTCTTATATCCTCCTTGGCCATCGACCCCATGGATACTGTAGCCGAGCTGATGGTACGAGCAGAATGGTACATACACTCGGAAGAAATCCATCAGGAGAAGCGAGATGATGACAAGGAGAAAGAAGCTGGCAAGAAGGGAGAGACCTCCCGAGCCCAACCTGGGGATAAAGTCCAAAACGGCCAAGTTAAGCAGCCTCATCAGCCAAAACAGAACCCCCGGTGCACTATGTTCACTCCCCTTAACACCACAAGAGAGCAGATCCTGATGGAGATCCAACACCAGAACCACCTGCCTCCAGCTTCGAGGATGAAATACCGACCTGAGAAGCACAATAGAACCAAGTATTACTGCTACCATATGGACTACGGCCATACCACCGAAGAATGCAAAGACTTGAAACAGGAGATTGAAGCCCTGATATCCCGAGGTCACCTCCGGAGGTATGTAGATCAACAGCCGACCCGGAATCACGATTAGAGAGATAGGAAGAGAAGTTCACCCCGGCACCAGGCTGGGGGCAGACGTTTGGCAGTGATTAAGACTATCGCAGGAGGATTGGCGTCGGGTAGGAAGACCTCCGTTGACAAAAAGGGTTATGTTTGGGCTGGGAAGGAGTATGGACCGGCGCGGGGTCCGGTCCTGGAGGTGGGGGAGGAACTCACCTTCTCCTTATAAGACTTGGAGGGGGTGATATTGCCCCATGACGACCCACGGGTAATCAGCATTGAAATAGCCAACTTCACCGTGAAGAGACTGATGGTGGATACGGGAAGCTCGGCAGAAGTCCTATTCTTGAAAGCATTTGAGCAAATGGGGTTGGACAGGAGCCGACTCAGGCCATTGAGGGGTACTTTAGCTGGTTTCACCGGACAAGCCTACTGAGCTGAGGGGGATGTGAAACCCCACTTTTCATCTTAACCTTGATTTACGTATTTTACCTCGTTTTGTATGCGTTGACCTGTTTTATGTGTTATATGAGTTTGAATGTGCTAAATATGTGATTTATATTCCTAATACATGCTATGTGTGCATTCATGAAATTTTCATCAAAATCGGCAACGGAAATTTTATCATTGATTTTTGTGAATAGTATTTTAAACACACGTCCACTAAAATTTTGACACGGGTGTTTTTAGAATTTGAAAACCTAGTCTTCTATTATTAATAGACCCATATTTGATAAAAATTGATTTTGAAACGGAATAGGAATTTAAATAGATTTTACGGGCGAAAAAGTACGTTTTCAAGCTAAAATAGTGACTTTTGCTCAAAACGATTCTTGTGTTGACTTTCATTGACCTAGCATATATTAAATACAAATTATCTTTCATTTTAAATATTTATAAAATGGCACAATTGAAAAATGTATTTAAAAGACATTTGAAAACAAATAAATATAACTTTTCACATTCTTTTGCAAAAATTGAGTTTTTACCCGAGCGGGTGTATGAGTATGCTTGTGAAATGTTGTCACCTATTCTTAAACTACTAAATATAGTATTTTTTTACTTGAGCAAGCAAAATAGTCAAGAAAAACTACTTAAAAGACTAAAAACGTTAATTAAAAGACTAGAAAATTAACTTTGACTTTTAATGTTTTTGTTGACTTTGAGTTTATATCATCAACACACATTAAAACAAGCCAAAAACACCCCAAAAACACACACAAAACCGTGAGTTCAAGGAGGAGAAGGAATAAGGCATTTCAAAGCATTTTTCTCATAGATTTTGCAATTCAAGTCCAAATCATTTCATTCAAAGCTTGATTTTGCTTGTTGGGCATCCATTCTACATCTTCTTTCATCAAAACACATCAAAGGTGAGAGAAAAATTCTAGATCTCAAATGTCATTTTTTATATTTTTGCATATAATTGAATTTTGAACCGTAAGAATGTTAATTTGATGTTATATTATTGCTCAGTGCATGCTAAAGATCATTTATATGTATTCTTATAAGATTTGAACCGTTGTAGCATAAATTTTTATTTTTCGAGTATTAAAATTGAGTTATTAGCTATTTGGTGATTATTTTGAGTTGTAGTGGTTGGAATTGATTGCCGTCAATTTTTAAAAGTTTGTTAAATACGGGGTAGTGCCGTTGTAATGCCGAAATTTTGATTGTGATGTCGGTGTGAAAGTCCAGAAATTTCAGCCAAGGTGCATTAGGGTTTTAGGGTTGTTGGGATTGATTTGGATAGATTATGGTTGGTTTTCGAGAGGGCTAATGTTGTTGATTGAGTGGGTGAGTGATAGAAACTGGTTTGAAGTTGTTTGGATTAGTAGAATGTAAGTTATGATTATTAGAAGATTAGGTTGTCTTTCTTTAAAATGTTGTTATATGCCTTTAGATGATCGGGTGGTGTTTGACTGATTGAATTGTGAGTTGTTGATGGTTAGACTAGGGTTTGGTTGTGTGTTTAATGCATGTTGAGTTGGATAGCCTACTTTGTCATCTAACTTAATTGTTTCATGATTATATAGTTGTTGATTGTTAAATGTTGTTTAATTGATTGTTAAAATACGGATTGATTGATTATTGATTATTGATTGTTGTTACAAAACCGTGAGGAGCACGCTCGGGGTTAATCCGGGGTGTTACATTGTTAACTAATTGTTATTGTTTTTATTAGTCGGAAGTCGGGCAGCCAATGTTGTTGACTTCTCGAATTGTTATTGTTATTGTTATTATGAGTCGAGAGTCGGGCAGCCAATGTTGTTGACTTCTCGAATTGTTATTGTTATTCTTATTATGAGTCGAGAATCGGGCAGCCAATGTTGTTGACTTCTCGAATTGAGTCCCATTGTTGTGAGCTTTGATAATGTTGTGTCACCTCGGGAGGCATCCTGGGCTGCGGGCACAGTTATCATGGCTAATCCCTATCTCGCATGGGCGGAAAGGCCATGGGGTGTGGGTCTAGGTCAAGGTACCTCAGGATTGTGTCATTGAGTTTGGAGGAGTTGTTGAGCATGGGATTGGTGTATGGAGCTTCATTAGCAAATGTATTGTATCCTTATTGTGTGTTTACAGTTATTACTATTGTTGCATTTATAATGATTATTGATGTTCATTGTGTGTTTACTGCTCAAATGATGATTTTTAAGGAGTATAGTAAATACTGTTAGAGATCTATCGGATCCTCACTGGGCTTGTCTTATATAAGTTCACTCTCAATTATTGCATGCATACAGGTGTTACTGAGCCTGACTACAGGTATGTGCCTCTTGAAGAGGGAAATGTGCCATATGTGGATGAGTCTTATGTGCAGGAGTCATTGCCATGAGATTGTCGTAGTTGTTGTAAAACAATGTGTTGTATAACCTATCTTAATATAAAGACATATGTATGTTGATTTAGTAGTCTTTATTTTGATCATGACTAGATTACTAAGTTGGTTATAATCTATTTTGAAATGAATGTATAGCCTATGTATTATGTTAGAACGGAGGCGCGTAACTATGAAAGAGTTGATGAAAGAATGTTTAATGTATGAAGTGGTTGTGTTGTATGTTGTTAATTTGATTGTGGAGTTGGTTGGTGATTTATGGAGTCTAATGTATGTCGTTCTTAAGGGTTGGTTTAGAGCCCTGATGTTCATGTTACTGTCGTTATGCTGCCGAAATTCCGTTATGTCCTGACTGATCGTAAGAGGGGTCGAGTTGGGGCGTGACAGGGGTCATCAACCTCCCGCTGAAGTTGGAAGATGAAGACAAGCGGGTTTCGATGCAAGCCAACTTCATTGTGATGGATTGCAACTCCACTTACAATAGGATCTTAGGTCGGGTGACACTCAACCATTTCAGGGCCGTCCCTTCAACTTATCACCAGACCCTAAAATTCTTGACCCCGGCCGGAACAGCCACTATCCGCGGAGCCCAACTCTCATGTCACGCCCCAACTCGACCCCACCTACAATCAGTCAGGACATAACGGAATTTCGGAAGTATAACGACAGTAATTAAGACACCGAGGCTCTAAACCAACTTCTTAAGAATATCATACAACTAACTCCACAAACCATTCAACAATCAACTCCTCAATTAAATTAACAACATACAACATAACCATATTATACAATAATCATTCCTTCAACAACCTATTCATAGTTATATGCCTCCGTTCCAACTTAGTACATAGGCTATACATACATTTCAAAATAGGTTATAACCAACTTAGTAATCTAATCATGATCAAAATAAAGACTACTAAATCATCCTACATATGTCTTTATATTAAGATAGGTTATACAATACATTGTTTTACAACAACTAAGATAATTTCATGGCAATGACTCCTGCACATAAGACTCATCCACATACGACACATTTCCCTCTTCAAGAGGTACGTACCCGTAGTCAGAATCAGTAACACCTGTATGCATGCAATAATTGAGAGTAAGCTTATATAAAACAAGCCCAATGAGGATCCGATAGATCTCTAATAATATTTACTATACTTCTTGAAAATGATCCTTTGAGCAGTAAACACACAATAAACATCAATAACAATATAAACACATAAACTATAATGACCATTCAATAAATGATACTCTAGTTGGTGTAGCTCCAAACGCCATCACGATCTCAACCAACTTCTTATCACCCCCATGAGACACCCACCCGAGGTCTCTCACTAGCCCTGCCCTCCATGGCATCTCCGCCCATGCGAGATGAGGGTAGCCTCTGATAGCCAAGTCGTTTTCAACCCGACGGCCCGATACCGCCCGAGAGATGACACATGCATATCAAGACTCAGCAATAATAATAAATATTCAATCACTGGAAGACAACCTTTTCCGTTGACTATCTCCCGGTTCATCAATAATCAATATTCAATAATCAATAATCAATAATGCATCAATCCATTAATAACATTAAAACAACACAACATCAATTAATCAATTAACTAAACAACTAAGTTAGATGACAAAGTAGGACACCCAACTTAGCATGCATTAGACACACAACCAAACCCTATTCTAACCTTCAACAATTCACAATTCAATCACTCAAACACCACCCGATCATCTAAAAGCATATAACAACACTTTAAAGAAAGACAACCTAAACTTCTAATAATCATAACTTACATTCTACTAATCCAAACAACTCCAAACCAGTTCTTATCACTCACTCACTCACTCAATCAACTATATTAGCCCCTTCGAAAACCAACCAAAATACATCCAAATCAAACTCAACAGCCCTAAAACCTCAATGCACCTAGGCTGAAATTTCTGGATTTTTGCACCAACATCATAATCAAAATTTCGGCATTACAACGGCACTACCCCGTATTTAACAAACTTTTACAAATCGAAGGCGATCGATTCCAACTACTACAACTCAAAATAATCACCAAGTAGCTAATAACTCAACTTTTAATCCCCGAAAATAAAAATTATTGCTACAATGGTTCAAATCTTTTATAAATGCATACAAACGATCCTTAGCATGTACTAAGCAATAATATAACCTCAATTCAACTTTCTAACGGTTCAAAATGCAATTATACGCAAAAACATAAAAGATGACATTTGAGATCTAGAATTTTTCTCTCACCTTTGATGTGTTTTGAAGCTTGAAAGATGCTCAATGGATGCTCAAGAGGTGGAATCAAGCTTTGGTTGATGAAGATTGGCCTTTAATTGCAAGTTTTATTGAAAAATCTCCTTGAAAAACCTTGAGTTTTCTTTCTCTTTTTCTCCTATGGATGTCTCGGCCTTGTGTGTGTGTGTGATGGTGTTTTTGTGCCTTGCAAGTGTGTGTTGATGCATATTAAGTATAGGTCAAACAATTAAAATAGTCAAAGTTAGTTTCCTTAGTTTATTTTTAGTATTTTTAGTCTTTTAAATCCTATTTTTGACTATTTCTTGCTCAAGTATTAAATTGACACCTAAATTAATTCTAGACAATATATTTTAGGTGATAAAAAGTTTTACATTTAAACATTTTCACCCGAGTCGGCTTAAAACTCGATTTCTTGCAAAAGAAAGTGTAAAAACCTTTAAAATTTCAAAACCGATTCCAAATCCATTTTAATCAAACACGGGTCTATTAATACCTGAGGACTAGGTTTTAAAATGTTCAAAACACCCCTGTAAAAAATTTAGCGGACAGGTGCTCAAAATACTATTCACTAAAACCGGCGATAAAATTTCTGATTCCGTTTTTTATGGAAATTCCATGAATGCACATATAGCATGTATTAGGAATATAAATCACATTTTTAACACATTCTGAGTCATATAACACATAAATAGGTCAAAGCACGCAAAATAAGGCAAAACACACAAATCAAGGTTAGGCAAAATATGGGGTCTCACGTTCTCCCCCCCTTAAAGAAATTTCGTCCCCGAAATTCTTACTTGCTGAACGGAAAAGATTTGGGTACTTCTGCTGCATCTGATCTCGTCTCTCCCAAGTAGCTTCTTCAATACCGTGATGCTTCCACAACACCTTGACCATTGGAATCTTCTTCGATCTCAGTTCCCATTCCTTCTGATCAAGAATGTGAATCGGCCTCTCATCATAAGTTAGATTCTCACGAACCTGTAACGGCTCTGGCTCTAGAATATGAGAATGATCTGGATTATACTTCCACAAATTAGACACATGAAAGATATCATGAACATTAGAGAAATTCTCCGGTAAAGCCAACCGATTTGCCAACTTGCCAACTCTGCCAGTAATCTCAAACGACCATACAAACCTCAGACTTAGCTTTGCGCCTTTACCATATCGAGCAAACCCCTTACGAGGAGACAATCTCAAGAAAACCCGATCTCCGACGGTAAACTCCAAGTCCCGACGACGCTTTGCGCTGTAAACATTCTATGCTTGATCAACTGAACATTCTCAATCTTCTCTAGAAGCTCTGGCATAATAGTCGGATCAATAGTCTTCATCTTCCCTACTTCATCCCAATACAAAGGTGAACGACACTTACGACCGTAAAGAGCAGCAAAAGGTGTCATCCCAATAGTAGATTGATAACTATTGTTATAGGCAAACTCGGCAAGTGGTAGATGTTTCTCCCAGTTCTTCCCGAAGTCCAGAACACAAGCCCTGAGCATATCCTCCAGAATCTGAATAGTCCTCTCGGATTGATCGTCGGTCTGTGGATGATATATTGTACTGAAATTAAGCTAAGTACCCAAAGTCTCCTGAAGTTTCTCCCACAAGTGAAAAGTAAATCGAGGATCTCGATCTGAGACAATACTAGATAGAATTCCGTGAAGTCTAACAATCTGATCCAAATAAAGATCTGTCAACTTTGCAACTTCATCTCCCATCCTCATCGAAATAAAGTGAGATGTCTTCGTCAAATGATCCACGACAACCCAAACTTCATCATTACCTCTCGGTGTTCTAGGAAAACCAGTAACGAAGTCCATCGTAATATGCTCCCATTTTCACTATGGTATAGTGAACGGCTGAAGCAAACCTGCATGTCGTTGATGCTCGGCTTTCACTCGCTGACAAGTCAAACATCTAGATACAAACTGAGCAACTTCCCTCTTCATGTTATTCCACCAATAATGTTGCTTCAAATCCCGATACATCTTGTTTCTACCAGGATAAATGGTGTACTTAGAATTATGAGCCTCCTCCAGAATAGCTCGCCTCAAGCCCGGTTCATCGGGAACACAAACCCTGTTCCGAATCGAAGAATACCATCCTCATATAATTTGAAGTCAGACTGATCATCCGTGATCTGATCCTTGATCTTCTGAAGTTTAACATCAAGTTGCTGAGCTTCTCTGATCTGAGACAACAATAAAGGTTGAATACGGAGATGTGAACACATCACTCCAACTTGAGTTAACTCCGGTCTCCAATAAGTGAATTCCTCAAGAACCTCCCGCTTCTTGACTGCCAAACAAGAAACACTCGCCTTACGGCTAAGAGCGTCTGCCACAACATTTGTCTTCTCAAGCAGATAGCTGATAGAACAATTCTAGTCTCCGAGAAGTTTCATCCACCTCCGTTGACGCATATTTAACTCCTTCTGTGAGAACAAATACTTATGACTCTTATGATCAATGAAAATCTCGAACTTACTGTGTAATACCCGAGCCCGGAATGTGAATTTTCTTTGTTTATTATTTTGAAAATTATATTTCCTTAAATTCTTTGTGAATTAACTGTTACTTTCTCGCCGACGCAATGTGCATTGCATTTAAGGAGCGATAGCTAGATAACGAGTTCCAGTCCTCAGTAAATAGTGAAACTAGTATTTAGACGACTTAAATTTTATATTTTAATTGTTGCTAACTTTAATTGAACTTACCTTAACTGAAACGGCTTTAAAACGCGCGAAATAGGGCCCTTTGACCAAGTTTTTAAGTAGTTTGACTTAGCCCTTTGACCCTTTGACCATTTGACCCTTAAATAAGCTAAAACTAAGCAAAATAAAATAAAAACAGCAGCAAAACCAGCAGCAGGTCGTGAGCTTCCTTAGAGAAAAAAAAAAAACCTTTCAACCTTCCAAACGATCAATCTTCGCGTGTGCTCGTGCGGGGTGATTTCCGAGGCAACCAACGATGTTTTCCTAGCGACTAGGAGTACCTAAGGTGAGGGAAGCATGTTATTTGCGCATTTATACGTTGTGTTTGTTAACTTTGTCAATTTTTAGATTTATCCGTAGATCGTTATTTAAAGCGATTTGATGCTTCTAGAATGTTCCTTAGCATTTGTAGAACATGTATTTATGGCTTTGTAACATTTTCTGCGGTTAAATGTTGTGATTGCAACTTGAATTGTGGAATGAATAGTGTTTTATGAATAGTAAAACCTTGAAACGTTAAGTTGCGCTGTTATGCTTTTCGTTGATGTAGAAACGTGCTAGGTATGCTAGAATGCTAAAATGTGTGGTTTGTTTGGGTTGCGTAGTGGAAAAAACGAGAATTAAGCCTTTGGAAAAGTCGGGGTCGTTTAGGTCGACTTTGGCATTTTCTCGTTTTGCGTGTTGGCATTGCTTCGGGAAGCCATGGAAGCACTTTTGGTGCGATTATGGCATTGGTTGGGTGTTTGGTTGTTGTAGTTGTAGTTCAAACGAGAAAGGGGGAAATCGGGGCTTTGCGCGAGTTCTAGGGTAAAGTAAGGTTTTAGGGTCTTTAGACGTGCCTTATGGTGACCTAGGAGGGTTGGCGAAGTCGGTTTCCAGAACTCGTGGCTCGTTTGGAAATGGTAGCATTTTGACAGTTGGGGCCGATTTGTGTTTTTGTGTGTTTACTTGTCTTTATGCTTATAGAATGCTTAGAATTACTTGAATTACTTGTTTGAGTTGTTTTGGATTGAATTGCTTATCAAATTGCTGCTATTGCGTGCGAGAGTAACCTACTTTGTTATTCTCCCACGTGTGGCTTTATCGCTTGTTTATCGCTTGTTTATTGTCTTGTATCGAGTCTTGCATTGCATAGTGTCTTGCGCGTGGGTGATGGGCCTCTCTGGGTAGCCTTGGGTTGCCAGTGTTGGTTGCTCTAGCTCCGCTGCTATTCCCTTTCTCGCTTGGGTTGCCTCCCAGGGAGATTTGGGTCGTAGGATTGATGGATACTTCCGAGGTATTCCAAACTGGTGTTATAAGGTTGTTTGGGCCGGCGCGTCGTCATCGAATTCGTGTTTGAAAGTTGCTCGTGAAAAGAGTATCGTATCCTTTAATTGAGTGTTTGCAGCTTTAAATACTTGCCTTGCTTTATTGTTGGCTTTGGAGGTAACTTATATGATTTGTATGTATTGTTTGGCTAATTGCATTGTATACTCCTCTCATCTCCGTCCTTGAGACCAATTGCCCTCGCTGAGCAATAGTTTTTGCTCATTCCTTTCTATACCATGTTTTTACAGGAGTAGTTGAAGCAGACCCTCTAGAGGTAATTGAGGAGGAGGAGCAGGTGGAGGTGTTTCCGTGATGGCACTTCCCTGCTTTGCTGGTGGTTGGTTACCAGTTTTGTGCGAACCTTGCTTGTTATGTATATTGCGTGGAGGTCGTTTAATTTTGAGGCTTGTAGCCTTGTATATATTTTCTAGTTGAGACCTTTAATGGTCTTATGTTGTAATGGATTAAGTTTGTAAATTGTAAACTTATACTCGGATGACTAGTGAAGAAATGCATGCTAATGGCTAATGGTTTAGTGGCATATGTACTTGTGTAGTATGCATATCATTTTTGGTTTGGAAAGTTGGATAATAAGAAATGTATGTTTTATAGAAAGTTGGCTTGTTTTGATTATTTTATGGCTTTCGCAAGTATTATATTGTTTTTAGGGTTTTCGGATCGTCCGCGGTACAGAGGAGACTCCGTCCGTGTGTCGGGTCCGGGCTTGGCCTTTTGCGGGGTCGGGTCGGGGCGTGACATACTGCCCCACAGATAATGACGCCATTTTTTCAGTGCGAAAACAACAGCTGCCAACTCAAGATCATGAGTCGGATAATTCACCTCATACAGTTTCAACTTCCTAGAAGCAAAGGCAATAACCCGACCATTCTGCATAAGTACATATCCCAAGCCCTCCTTGGATGCATCACTGTAGATAACCATATTATCGGTCCCCTCTGGTAGAGCAAGTACTGGAGCGGTAGTCAATCTCTTTTTCAACTCCTGAAACCCATTATCACATTTCTCAGCCCAAACAAAGCTAGTTTGTTTCTGAGTTAACTTAGAAAGTGGCCCGGCAATCTTAGAAAAGTCTTTCACAAACCTACGGTAATAACCCGCTAAGCCAAGAAAGTTACGAACCTCCGAAACATTCTCCGGCCGTTTCCAAGACATTACTGCTTAATCTTAGTGGGATCTACAAAAATACCGCTCTGTGTGATAACATGGCCAAGAAAAGATATGCGTTGCAGCCAAAATTCACATTTGCTGAACTTCGCAAACAACTGATGCTCCTGCAGTTTCTGTAAGACAAGCCGTAGATGTTGCTTATGCTCCGATTCAGACTTATAATAAACCAAGATATCATTAATAAAGATCACCACGAACTGGTCCAAGTATGGCTGAAAAACCCGATGCATAAGATCCATAAATGCTGCCGGTGCATTAGTTAATCCAAAGGGCATAACTACAAACTCATAATGCCCGTACCGAGTCCTAAAGGCAGACTTCGGAACATTCTCTGTGCGAATCCGAAGCTGATAATACCCCTGCCTCAAGTCAAACTTAGAGTAGACTTTGGCTCCCTGAAGTTGGTCACTTGATTCAAACCACGATAGTCAATGCATAATCTCAAGGTACCATCCTTCTTCTTCACAAATAAAATAGGTGATCCCCAGAGTGAAGAACTCTGCTGAATGAAACCCTTCTCTATTAACTCCTGCAACTGAGTTTTCAGCTCCTTCAACTCAGTTGGTGCCATCCGATACGCTGATTTAGAAATAGGTTGAGTACCGGGAATAAGATTGATCACAAACTCCACATCTCTCTCTGGCGGTAACCCTAGCAACTCCTCGGGAAATACATTGGGATACTCCCGAATAATAGGTACGTCCTCCAACTGTAGCTTATCAGATGGGTTGTTGATCAAATAAGCTAGATAACCCGAACATCCCTTACTCACCAACTTAACGACTTTAGTTGCTGAGATAACAAAACTCGTCTTAGCACCCCGGTTCCCTGCTACCTCTACTACTGGCTGATCTAGCAACCGAAACCATACTACCTTCGTTCTATAGTTTAACTGGGCATCAAACTTAGAAAGCCAAACCATACCCAAGATAACATCGTAACCCCGGATAGGAAATAAGATAAGGTCCGAAGGAAAATTATACCCCTTAACATGTATTTTACAATATTTACATACTAAGCTAGTCACATACTTATCAGTCAAAGAGGTACTAATCTCAACCACATAAGGCAGTCTTGCAGGTTGCATATTAACACGTTGCACACAAGCAGGAGTAATGAAAGAATGCGTAGCACCAGAATCAATCAACACTTTAACAAGTTGATCAAGTATAAGGAAGTTACCTTCCACCACTGCAGTCTCCTCAGGCATCTCCTCCAAATCAACTGCGTAGGCCCGAGCCTGAACCCGCTGCTGCTGAGGTGTACTACCAGTAGGTCGACCCTGACAACCCTGGGTCGCTGCCCGACCCTCAGTTCCTCGATATCTATAGCAATCTTTCACCCTATGTTGATTGCTGCCGCAACCTAAACACGTTCCTGCCTTTGCCCTACAGTCGGCCTCCACATGGCCCTAACGCTTGCAGTAAGTACACTGCGGCAATGAAACACTGCCACTGCCCCTAGAAGAACCAGAACCCGAGAAAACAGCTGTACCAGCCTGCTGCTGAGGTCTCACAACACTAGGCCTATATTGACCCTGAGACTGGGCCGACCTAAACTGCGGCTGAGCCTGATAAGACCCCTGTTGAAACTGAGGCCGATAGTAGCCCTACTGACCCTGTAGTCTGAAAGAACCCTGTTGCACTGCAGGCCTATAACCACTCTGCAGTATCGAAGGTCTATACATACCCTGCTGACCCTGCGGCTGAAAGGGCCTCTTGCTAGGCTAACTAGGTCCGATCTGTTCCCCATTTCTCTTCTCTAACCTAGAAGCTGCATCAAAGGCCTCAGTAAGTATATCATACTGATTCAGGGTCATCGCATCTTGAATCTCGAGCCTCAAACCCAACATAAACCTCTGGGTCTTGCGCTCCTCGTCAGCCACAAACTCCGGGGCATACCGGGATAGTCTAGTAAATGTGGCCTCATACTGAGCCACTGAAGCATCCCCCTAAACTAGAGACAGAAACTCAGCCTCTCTCCTCTCCCGTGCAATCATCGGGACATACTTCTCCCGGAAAGCTCTCAGAAAGGTATCCCATACATACGGAATACCCTGGGTCTCCCAACTAGATTTCACCATGCGCCACCACTCATCTGCCTCATCATCAAACAAATAAACGACAAAGGTGACCTTTCTTTCATCAGTATAATCCATAGGGTCAAATATTTTCTCCACTTTATTAATCCATGCCTCGGCTTTCCGATCATCTGGTTCCCCTTGAAACCTCGGTGGATAGTGTCACGCCCCAACTCGACCCTACCTACAATCAGTCAGGACGCAATGAAATTTTGGAAGTATAACGACAGTAATTAAGACACCGAGGCTCTAAACCAACCTCTTAAGAATATCATACAACTAACTCCACAAACCATTCAACAATCAACTCCTCAATTAAATTAACAACATACAACATAACCATATTATACAATAATCATTCCTTTAACAATCCATTCAAAGTTATACGCCTCCGTTCCAACTTAGTACATAGGCCATACATACATTTCAAAATAGGTTATAACCGACTTAGTAATCTAATCATGATCAAAATAAAGACTACTAAATCATCATACATATGTCTTTATATTAAAATAGGTTATACAATACATTGTTCTACAACAACTAAGATAATCTCATGGCAATGACTCCTGCACATAAGACTCATCCACATACGGCACATTTCCCTCTTTAAGAGGCACGTACCTGTAGTCAGAATCAGTAACACCTGCATGCATGCAATAATTGAGAGTGAGCTTATATAAAACAAGCCCAGTGAGGATCCGATAGATCTCTAATAGTATTTACTATACTATTTGGAAATGATCCTCTGAGCAGTAAACACACAATAAACGTCAATAACAATATGAACACATAAACTATAATGACTATTCAATAAATGATACTCTAGTTGATGTAGCTCCAAACACCATCACGATCTCAACCAACTTCTTATCACCCCCATGACACACACACCCGAGGTACCTCACTAGACCTTCCTTCCATGGCATTTCCGCCCATGCGAGATGAGGGTAGCCTCTGATAGCCATGTCGTTTTCAACCCGACGGCCCGATACCGCCCGAGAGGTGGCACACGCATATCAAGACTCAGCAATAATAATAAACAATCAATCACAAGAGCACAACCTTTTCCGTTGACTATCTCCCGGTTCATCAATAATCAATATTCAATAATCAATAATCAATAATGCATCAATCAATTAATAACATTAAAACAACACAACATCAATTAATCAATTAACAACTAACAAATAAGTTAGATGATAAAGTAGGCCACCAAATTTAACATTCATTAGACACACAACCAAACCCTAATCTAACCATCAACAACTCACAATTCAATCACTCAAACACCACTCGATCATCTAAAAGCATATAACAACATTTTAAAGAAAGATAACCTAAACTTCAAATAATCATAACTTACATTCTACTAATCCAAACAACTCCAAACCAATTCCTATCACTCACTTACTTAATCAACTACATTAGCCCCCTCCGAGAACAACCAAACTACATCCAAATCAAGCCCAACAACCCTAAAACCTCAATGCACCTAGGCTGAAATTTTCAGATTTTCGCACCAACATCACAATCAAAATTTCGGCATTACAACAGCACTACCCCGTATTTAACAAACTTTTACAAATCGACGGCAATCGATTCCAACCACTACAACTCAAAATAATCACCAAATAGCTAATAATTCAACTTTTAATACCTGAAAATAAAATTTCATGCTACAACGGTTCAAATCTTATATAAACGCATATAAACGATCCTTAGCATGCACTAAGCAATAATATAATCTCAATTCAACTTTTTAACAGTTCAAAATGAAATTATACGCAAAAACATAAAAGATGACATTTGAGATCTAGAATTTTTCTCTCACCTTTGATGTGTTTTGAAGCTAGAAAGATGCTCAATGGATGCTCAAAAGGTGGAATCAAGCTTTGGTTGATGAAAATTGACATTTAATTGTAAGTTTTATTGAAAAATCTCCTTGAAAAACCTTGAGTTTTCTTTCTCTTTTTCTCCTATGGATGTCTCGGCCTTGTGTGTGTGTGTGTGATGGTATTTTTGTGCTTTGCAAGTGTGTGTTGATGCATATTAAGTAAAGGTCAAACAATTAAAATAGTCAAAGTTAGTTTCCTTAGTTTATTTTTAGTCTTTTAAATTCTATTTTTGACTATTTCTTGCTCAACTATTAAATTGACACCTAAATTAATTCTAGACAATATATTTTAGGTGACAAAGAGTTTTACATTTAAACATTTTCACCCGAGTCGGCTTAAAACTCGATTTCTTGCAAAAGAAAGTGTAAAAATCTTTAAAATTTCAAAACTGATTTCAAATCCGTTTTAATCAAACACGGGTCTATTAATACCCGAGGACTAGGTTTTAAAATGGTTAAAACACCCCTATAAAAATTTTAGCGGACAAGTGCTCAAAACACTATCACTTAAACCGACGATAAAATTTCTGATTCCGTTTTTTATAAAAATTTCATGAATGCACATATATCATGTATTAGGAATATAAATCATATTTTTAATATATTCTGACTCATATAACACATAAACAAGTCAAATCACACAAAACGAGGCAAAACACACAAATCGAGATTAAGCAAAATATGGGGTCTCACAGATAGTACCCTAAGAACTCCTTCAATGTACCACGCCCGTGGTATCCACCCTGTACGTTCAGTAACTGTGCCTGCCAAGTCTGAGCTTGGGCAGCCTGCCCGCTAGCAACTGTGCCTAACCGGCCATAACCTCTACAATCTTATCCATGGTTGATTCAAAACGATCATCACCCATTTCTCGGCCTGGTACCACATTACCCGGAACCTCGTCAACTACTTTGGGCCTACCTCTGGTTCTCAGTCTACCAGTCATTCTACTAATCAAAGAGTTAGCGCAGGTTATAACACATAGATAGGCTATAGACAATTATTAACAAATAAACAACAATTCACATAAACACATAAATCACTTAAGTATCAATCACATAAACAAATTGATCACATTATCACATAAGCACTAAATCACATAATCATTTAATCATATTAACACATAGTTCACTTTTCTTTCACTTCATACATACTTTCATGCAAAGACCATTACCCACATTCCAAGAATACCCCGGTTGATAGCTAACATGTGCTCTGATATCACTTAATGTCACGCTCCAACTCGACCCCACCTACAATCAGTCAGGACACAACGGAATTTCGACAGTATAACGACAGTAATTAAGACACCGAGGCTCTAAACCAACCTCTTAAGAATATCATACAACTAACTCCACAAACCATTCAACAATCAACTCCTCAATTAAATTAACAACATACAACATAACCATATTGTACAATAATCATTTATTCAACAACCCATTCATAGTTATACGCCTCCGTTCCAACAAAGTACATAGGCTATACATGCATTTCAAGCTAGGTTATAACCAACTTAGTAATCTAATCATGATCAAAATAAAGACTACTAAATCATCCTACATATGTCTTTATATTAAGATAGGTTATACAATACATTGTTTTACAACAACTAAGATAATCTCATGGCAATGACTCCTGCACATAAGACTTATCCACATACGGCACATTTCCCTCTTCAAGAGGCACGTACCCGTAGTCAGAATCAGTAACACCTGTATGCATGCAATAATTGAGAATGAGCTTATATAAAACAAGCCCAGTGAGGATCCGATAGATCTCTAACAGTATTTACTATACTCCTTGGAAATGATCCTCTGAGCAGTAAACACACAATAAACAACAATAAGAATATGAACACATAAACTATAATGATCATTCAATAAAGGATACTCTAGTTGATGTAGCTCCAAATGCCATCACGATCTCAACCAACTTCTTATCAACCCCATGACACACGTACCCGAGGTACCTCACTAACCCTGCCTTCCATGGCATCTCCGCCCATGCGAGATGAGGGTAGCCTCTGATAGCCATGCCATTTTCAACCCGACGGCCCGATACCGCCCGAGAGGTGGCACACGCATATCAAGACTCAGCAATAATAATAAACATTCAATCACAGGAGGACAACCTTTTCCTTTGACTATCTCCCGGTTCATCAATAATCAATATTCAATAATCAATAATCAATAATGCATCAATCAATTAATAACATTAAAACAACACAACATCAATTAATCAATTAACAACTAACAAATAAGTTAGATGATAAAGTAGGCCACCCAATTTAACATGCATTAGACACACAACCAAACCCTAATCTAACCATCAACAACTCACAATTCAATCACTCAAACACCACTCGATCATCTAAAAGCATATAACAACATTTTAAAGAAAGATAACCTAAACTTCAAATAATCATAACTTACATTCTACTAATCCAAACAACTCCAAACAACTCCAAACCAATTCCTATCACTCACTTACTTAATCAACTACATTAGCCCCCTCCGAGAACAACCAAACTACATCCAAATCAAGCCCAACAACGCTAAAACCTCAATGCACCTAGGCTGAAATTTTTGGATTTTCGTACCAACATCACAATCAAAATTTCGGCATTACAACGGCACTACCCCGTATTTAACAAACTTTTACAAATCGACGGCAATCGATTCCAACCACTACAACTCAAAATGATCACCAAATAGCTAATAATTCAACTTTTAATACCCGAAAATAAAATTTCATGATACAACGGTTCAAATCTTATATAAACGCATATAAATGATCTTTAGCATGCACTGAGCAATAATATAACCTCAATTCAACTTTCTAACAGTTCAAAATGCAATTATACGCAAAAACATAAAAGATGACATTTGAGATCTAGAATTTTTCTCTCACCTTTGATGTGTTTTGAAGCTAGAAAGATGCTCAATGGATGCTCAAGAGGTGGAATCAAGCTTTGGTTGATGAAGATTGGCCTTTAGTTGCAAGTTTTATTGAAAAATCTCCTTGAAAAACCTTGAGTTTTCTTTCTCTTTTTCTCCTATGGATGTCTCGGCCTTGTGTGTGTGTGTGATGGTATTTTTGTGCTTTGCAAGTGTGTGTTGATGCATATTAAGTAAAGGTCAAACAATTAAAATAGTCAAAGTTAGTTTCCTTAGTTTATTTTTAGTATTTTTAGTCTTTTAAATCCTATTTTTGACTATTTCTTGCTCAACTATTAAATTGACACCTAAATTAATTCTAGAAAATATATTTTAGGTGATAAAGAGTTTTACATTTAAATATTTTCACCTGAGTCGGCTTAAAACTCGATTTCTTACAAAAGAAAGTGTAAAAACCTTTAAAATTCCAAAATCGATTCCAAATCCGTTTTAATCAAACACGGGTCTATTAATGCCCGAGGACTAGATTTTAAAACGTTTAAAACACCCCTGTAAAAATTTTAGCGAACAGGTGCTCAAAATACTATTCACTAAAACTGGCGATAAAATTTTTGATTCCGTTTTTTATAAAAATTTCATGAATGCACATATAGCATGTATTAGGAATATAAATCACATTTTTAACATATTCTGACTCATATAACACATAAACAGGTCAAAACACACAAAACGAGGCAAAACACACAAATCGAGGTTAGGCAAAATATGGGGTCTCACATCTCAGATCGGGAATGTTATGAAAACTCCTTCCGCCCCAAATATCAGGCTGGATGGGGACCATATTTTTCCGATGAGAAGAGGGATGCGAAGAGGGAAAACTCAGCTGAAGACCTTCAAGAAGTGGAACTCTCCGACGAGATGAAGAGAGCAAAGATCGGGAGTAAACTCCCTGCCAACCTCAAGAAAGGTATAAGCCAATTTTTCCTAAAAAAATGAACACATATTTGCATGGTCTGCCTCTGACATGACAGGTATTGATCCGGGAGTGATTGAGTATCACGTGAATACCAACCTAAATCAATATCCGGTAAAGTAGAAGCACAGGCACTTCCATTATGATAAGCAACAAATCATTGCAGAAGAGGTGGAAAAATTGGTATACGCCGGCCACATAAAAGAAATCCAGTACCCAACCTGGTTATCCAATGTGGTACTAGTGACCAAGCCCTCAGGAGGATGGAAATTGTGTATTGATTTTACCGACCTCAATAAAGCCTGCCCCAAGAACTGCTTTCCCTTACCTCGGATTGATCAGATGGTGGATGGCACCTCCGGGTTCGAGCTATTCTCTTTCATGGATGCCTTCAAAGGCTATAACCAAATCAAGATGGCTCCCGGAGATAAAGAGAAGACCGCCTTCACCACCGATAAAGGTATCTACTACTATGAGGTCATGCCTTTTGGCCTCAAGGATGCTGGAGCTACCTACACTCAGATAGTGAACAAGGTTTTCAAAAATTAGATTGGCCGAAATATGGAGATCTATGTAGATGATATGTTGGTCAAAAGCAAAAGGGCAGAAGACCATGTAGTTGACCTGGCTGAAGCCTTCGCAGTAATAGAGCACTTTGGGATAAAGCTGAACCCAAAAAAGTGCAAATTCGGCGTCAAGGCAGGAAAATTTTTGGGCTTCATGGTCACAGCCCGCTGAATAGAAGCCAACCCGGAGAAGGTTCAAGCAATACTTGACCTGGCACCGCCGACCTGCGTGAAGGACGTCCAGGTGCTCACGGGCAAGGTCGCGGCGCTTAATAGATTCATGTCCAGGTCGGCCGACAAGTGTGCTCCTCTGTTCAAAATATTGAGGAGTCCTAAGAATTTCGAATGGACCACGGAATGTCAGGATGCCTTCCAGGAGCTGAAAAGGTATCTAGCTTTGCCACCCCTGCTATCCCGACCTGAGGTGGATGAGGAGCTAGTACTATACTTAGCATGCTTAGGGACAGCAGTGGCGGCGACACTGGTCTGTGAAGAAGGGAAGGAGCAGAAGCCTGTCTATTATGTCAGCAAGACCTTGCAAGGGGCAGAGGTGAAGAACTCCTCCTTGGAAAAACTCGCCATCGCGCTCATCACGGCGGCAAGAAAGCTGAAGCCATACTTTGACGCTCATCCAATTAAGGTCATGACGGATGCCCCACTCAAGTCTATCATACACAAGTCGGAGGCATCGGGTAGGCTGCTGAAATGGGCAGTTGAGCTGAGTCAATTTGACATCACCTACCAGCCCAGAACAGCCATCAAAGTCCAAACCATCACGGACTTTGTGGTGGAATGCACTGGCCGAGCCAAGTATGACCCGGAGGATGTGTGGAAGGTCCATGTTGATGGGGCCTCAGGGAAGTCTGAGAGCGGAGCTGGGGTGGTCATCCTTGACCTAACCCGACATGAGCACCAATACTCCATCAAGTTCACATTTTCGGCGTCCAACAATGAAGCTGAATACGAAGCGGTGGTTGCGGGGTTGAAAATTGTAGCTCAGCTCAGGGCACAGGCAGTAGACCTGAGCACCGACTCTAACTTGGTTTCTAGTCAAATATCGGGAGAGTTCGAAGCCAAAGACAATACTATGCTGGCCTACCTCAACAGAGTCAAGGGTTTGATCTTAGGACTCAAAAGGTTCACAATACAGCAAATTCCGAGGAAGGAGAATATGAAGGCTGACGCCCTGTCCAGGTTGGCCTTGGGCGAGAGCCAACCTGCCCTGGTCCATGTGGAAGAAGTATCCGAACCAAGTATCCAATTGGGGGTACAAGCCGTAGCCGAGCTCAATTTAAGCCCAGATTGGACCAAACCAATCGTGGACTACTTGGAGGGGGTATGACCCCAGAGGATGAAAAAATAGCTCAGAAACTCATGAAACATGCCTCAAGGTTTGTCATAATTGCCGGGCAACTCTACAAAAGAGCCTACACTTTGCCTCTCTTAAAGTGTGTTGGGCCCGATGAGGGAAACTATATACTCCGGGAAATCCATGAAGGAGTATGTGGAAACCACTTGGGTGGCAAGGCCCTAGCTCGGAAGGCATTGAGGCAAGGCTATTTTTGGCCAACCTTAGAGCAAGAACCTTCCACCATGACCCAGAAATAAACGGAGCACTGATCCGTGAAGGGCTCGACCTCGCCGAAGAACTCCGAGCTAAAGCCCAAATCAGGATGCTAGCCAGCAAAGCTGCCATGCAAAGAGCCTTTGCCAAGTAGATCAAGTCTAAGCCTATTAAAGTTGGCGACCTTGTACTCAGAAAGGCCATCTTTTTGCTGCGCCCGAGCAACAAGCTCTCCCCGACTTAGGAAGGACCGTACGAAGTTGTGAAAGAAGTCTGACCTGGGACCTTCTACCTCCGCGACAGATACGGGAAACAATTGAAAAATGCATGGCACACAGAGCACCTGAAGAGATATTTTGTGTAATGGCCCCCGAGCCAAAATCTCTTGTAACGGCCCCGAGCCGAAAACTCTTGTAACAGGCCCCAAGCTAGAATCTCTTGTAACGACCCCCGAGCTGGAAACTTTTATACAGGCCCCGAGCCGAAGTCTTTGTTAAGGCCCCGAGCCAAAACATTGCTTGTAATTGGCTCCCGAGCCCGAGTACTTCATGTACAATTTCAATACAAACATATTTTGTAAACCAGTGCAATGCCCGACCCTGGCTCAAGCGCCTCAGCTATTGAGCTGCTCCCGACTCGGATTAACGCAGTGGCCATGCTTAATTACAAGCTAATGATCCAAGTAAACTAGCTCGGACAAGGTTTCAACTCGGGTATAGTCAATAATAATTTGATTAGTTTTGCCAGTTTCGATTAAGGTCCAACTCGGTATAATCCGGTTTCAGGTCGGGACGTTAGTTTGGGTCTAAACTCGAACTCAACATTTGTCAACATTAGTTTGACTAATTTTAAATCGGACTGACGAGTCCAGGTCGGCGACAATTATATAGTTGCCCAATTAACCAGCTCAGATTAGGATGATAATCCATTAATCGCATCCAGCTCGGTTCTTTATATTTAAATTAAGTTTGAAAGGTCCATTATGATGGTCCGACCCCACTTATTTAAGAAATTTGCAAAGAGAAAGGTACACATGTACAAACTCGAATGAAACGCAAATAAAACAGAAATGACAATTTCATTAAAAAGTGCAAAAGTACAATTACAAGGAGCCCGACCCGGGCGATTACAAAATTTACTTAGGAGCGGCGGTAGAGGTGGTAGTTTCGGCTTCATCCCCGACCTGATCCATGCCCTTCTGAACAAATTCAATCACCTCCTTAGCTTGGAACGTCAGGTCGGCCGGAGCTCCGGAATCTCTCAGAACTCCTACAGCGAAGCCTCCAAGATTTTGATGTAATCATTCTTGGTGGCAGGAATGAAGGTCTTCGCTCTCTCCCGAGCTGCGACTTGGCCCCGGAAGTAGTACTCTAGCTCGGCGTACCGGGCCATCGTCCCACCTTCCGTGGCAAATCAATCCGCGGCCTCTTGACTGGACTTGAAGGCTTCCACCGCCTTCTCCCCTTAGGGGCCGACCCGATCTACCAGATCCTTAAGCTTCACCTCAGCCTTGCGATTATCCTTCTTGAAGCACTCGATGTCCCTGGCCGCGGCCTCGCGCCGGGACTTCTCCGCCTCGAGCTCTCTCTTCAGCTGGTCAATCTCCGTCTCGTCCGCTTTGCGCCTCTGGACGACATCCTCTCTCAGGGCCTCTAGCTCGGCTCGAGAGTCGACAAATCGCTGCTTGAGCTCGACGCAATGAGCCTGGGCTCGGGCGAGTAAGCCAGGTGCCGAAAAGATGTGGGACTTGGCCTGCACAAAAGACGACAAAACAATCAGTCGGGCCAAAATCCTTAACCATATCAACACGATCAAATATGCCTTACCGTGATTATGGCCGTCCTCAGGTCGAGCGAAAGCTGCTCTGCCGGGACCGATACCAGCTTGGGATCGCGGGCGACCTTAGCTGCCTCCACGAAATCCTTGTTGGGAGGGCTCACCTCCGTGGCCTTGTCTTTCCTGGAGTACTCGGGCCGAGACCGTTTCCTATTGTCAAGGCGAGATGCTGGGCGCTCAGGGATTGCCACACCCGAGCTCTGTCTTTTGGTTAGGGGAGATGCCGACGTCCCCTTGGAAGAGACCTCGGGTCGCTGCCTTTGCTCCTGAGGGACAGTGGAGCCCAAGCCAAACCGAGCCGAGACTTCGCCGCTGGCCTCGGTCCTCCTCTTCATTTGGGAATATGCGAGCTTTCTCGTATCCGCCATATCTGCAAAAGAACAAAGGAAAGAGGTGAGAAATAACCAAATGCAAACTGAGAGAACAACGGTAGACAAGAAGGCGTGGAGGTCGGGCACTGATCCTGCGAACTGACTTTCTTCTGAGCCGGAATCCGCATTCTATTCGAGCTCGAGAAGTAGATGGGGGTGCTCTTTCCTCAGGTCAGCTTCTTTACCGAATAACCTTGATTTCCAAATTCTGTCCCATCTGAGGAAACTGTCAATATCAATCAGCATTTTCGACTCGGGTCTCAGTACCCCAACCTCGGCGAGCTCCTCGTCTGAAAGCTTGGGGTCATCATTCACATTCTTCTTTAGGGAGGGATTCCAATCTACCCTGCACCCCGGGTTCATAGCCAGCTCGACCCAATAGTAGTCGTTGTGCCAGCCCTTGTTAGAGGAGTGCCACTTGATGAATATGGCATTGCTGGCCCGAGCTGCGAAATGAAACTACCTGGCTGCTTCGGGTTGGGCTTGCACACAAAGAACTGCCTGAACCGACGCAGGGTCGACTCTATTTTCCTCTCTAGGCATAATACATAAAATGCCACTATTACAGCCCAACCATTTGGTAACATCTGACCTTGGCTAAGCTCAAAATAGTTCAAAATGCCGGTGATGAAGTCGAGAAGTGGAAGCCGAATGACATCGAATGCGAGGTCGTAGATAGTGAAGTGATCGGGTGAAGGATAGTAGGCGGACTCTTTCCGACCTGGAACCTTCAGCTTGTGATGTTGGTCCACCGACCAGTCTCTTAGTCGGGCGTTAGCCATCTCAATGGTATAATGGCACTCGCGTTTACAACAGGCAAACAGCTACTCTATCCTCTTTCCCCGAGCGGAGGAACTACTGGCTGTAGCTGAGTTCCGAGGTCAGACTGCCCTGACTGGGATAGTATCAATCGGTTCCGACGTAGAGGCTCCGACTAAGTACTTCTATGGTACCTCAACTACCTCCAACCGGTTCAATGGCTCCGCATCTTCCCTATCTCCCAAGTCTCCCAGGTCGGCTAAAGGATCTGCCTCTGCTTCTTCTTGCACTTGCCTGACCTCGATCACTTGGCAATCATCATCACTCTCCCTGAGCCCAGATTTCCGAGCTGATCCTTGAGATGCATTCTCACTGTCATCACTGCGGCCTCCATCTGAGGTCGATTCCGAGCTCGACGGATTCTCATCCCCTCCATAAGATCTCACCTCCATCGCTTGGGAATCTTCCGACTCTGACCTCCCCATCCTGTTACAAATTAAAATATGTGCAGGAATAACTAAAGGGAGTCGAGACGTACCTACCGCTCTAGTTGTCGAAGATGACCTGATCTAATGGCCTCCGACCTAATTGGCTCCGAGCTAATGGATTCCGAGCTGAATACCCCAAGAAGATATTTGTCGAACTAAAAGTGTCCAACCACTCTTGTATCCGACCTGAAAGCTCCGAACTCTGTATGCAAAGTGTGAAATGAATCTCGGATGTCAATACCCTATTTATAGGCAACTCCTGTAACCGCCTCGGGAATCCCAAACGTCGCATCTTGTCATAACTGCCAGGTGACATGTCAGCTATCTAGAGGGTATGCATCGTTGACGTGGCCATCCCCACTCTGCCGGGGTCGGGCACCTCCAGCTCGGGAACAACTCCCAAATCTAGATCTCACCCTCTCAATCTCGACTTGGTGGGGGGGATTGACGAAGGGGATCCCGAGCTGAGGTAAGATGTCCACGCCGAGCGGAGGCGGGCTAATCCGAGCCAAGCCGAGCATATTCAGCTAATGCCTAACCTGGATGCTAATCCAACCTCATCCCGACCTCGGTACCAGCTGTTCTGATGAGACATAAAGCATTGATGGGACATAAAGCTGCACCGCATTAAATGCTGTCCGGTCCGAATTTAGTATAAATAGAGCTCTACCCCTTCATTTCGGGGGAAACTCGTCATTAAATGCTCTCCGCTACTTCTCCAGCTCGGACATACTAATTATTTGCACACCCAAGAGGAAAATCCGGGTCATCACCCTGCTTTTTCCTTCATTTTCCTTGTGCAGGTCAGATAGCCGACCCGAAAATCCAGGTCAAGAATCCGACCCAAATTTCCAACTCGACAGGAGTAACTCTCAATATCAACGTCGAAATTCCGATCTCGATAACAACAGTAAATGATAAATAGTTTAAATGACTTTGAATTGAGCAAAATGACTACAACTATACTAATATTTATATTATGCAACACCTGAACTTGCGTTAGTTACAATGAGTTTTATTCTTTTTATGTTTATTATCTCTATTATTGCAAGTATTGTAAACTTTAGTGGGTGTACTATGTGCATGATCTTAAAGCAGTTAAGGTTTATTCCCTTTTTGATGCGGATCTAATGTTTTCTTGAATAGGTTTAGTGGGTGTACTAGTCTTAGGATGGCCACGTGGAATATTAATAGCCATTTCCTTCTTAATAAATTAAACGTGAAATTCCGTTGATTTAATTCATATATTATTTCCTGACCAAAAATAATTTTCATGTATTAGTTTGAATTGCTCGGATCCTTGTGAATGAGGACTCGATCGGCTAACCCTTTTTTGTTGCACCTACCTTACGACTTCTTTAATCTTTTATTGTTGTTTGGTTGACATTTTAACATTTACATTTTATCTAGGGAAAAATGCAGCAATGGTCCCCATTGTTTACTCAAAAATCATTTTAGTCCCCATTGTTTTAAAATGCTCAAAAAGGTCCCCAATGTTTCAAAATCTGCTCATTTTCGTCCCTGCCGTTTATCTAGCCGTTTAAATTGACAGAAATTCGTGAAAAGACAATTGTGCCCATGCTTAAGTTTCCCAATTACCATTATACCCTTTAAACACTTGATTTTTTTTTTCACTCATATTTCAGTCTGACATTTTCAATTCAAAACAAACCCACAAAACTTTGTTAAAAAAAAACTCATTTTCATTCCCGTTCGTCGTCGTCGTTCGCTGTCATCGTCGTTCGACCGTCGTCGTCCTCGTTCGTTTGTCGTTCGTCTGTCGTTCGTCTGTCGTCGTCCGTCATCGTCTGTCGTTTTTCTGTCGTCGTTCGTCATCGTCTGTCGTTCTTCGAAGCCCGTCGTCTCTTGTCAAGCTCTGTCATCGTCTTCGTTTGTCTCTCGTCGTCCGTCATCGTCTGTCGTCGTCCGCCATCGTTTGTCGTCGTCCTCGTTCGTCTGTCGTCGTCTGTCGTCGTCTGTCGTCGTCTGTCGTCTGTCGTCGTCTGTCGTCGTCTGTCGTCGTCTGTCGTTGTCTGTCGTCTGTCGTCCGTCGTCCGTCGTCCGTCGTCTGTCGTCCGTCGTCTGTCGTCCGTCGTCTGTCGTTCGTCGTCTTTCGTTCGTCGTATTTCGTCTGTCGTCCGTCGTCTTCCGTCGTCCGTCGTCTGTCGTCTTCCGTCGTCCGTTGTCCGTCGTCTGTCGTCTGTCCGTCGTCTGTCATCTTCCGTCGTCTGTCGTCTTCCGTCGTCCGTCGTCTTCCGTCGTCCGTCGTCTTCCGTTGTCCGTCGTCGTCGTCCGTCTAACAAAAAAAATGACAATGTTGCTGCGATATGGTTCATACAAAACATTGGGGACTAAATGCATATTATATATAACATTGGGGACCTTTTCTTACACCATTTTATAACAATGGGGACCAAATTGAATATTTATTAAAACATTAGGGAGTTAAATAAACATTTCAAAAATTTTACAAAATTGCCCTCAACCATAGATCACGTGAGATGCACATGATTGATTTTCTGTCAATTTAAACGGCTAGATAAACGGCAGGGACGAAAATGAGCAGATTTTGAAACATTGGGGACCTTTTTGAGCATTTTAAAACAATGGGGACTAAAATGATTTTTGAGTAAACAATGGGGACCATTGCTGCATTTTTCCCTTTTATCTATAATTATCTTCACATCAAACTAGCATTATTATCTTATTCGAGTTACAAATTCTTTTTGTGTGGACGGGCACTATTAAACTTTCCATTACATTTTAAATTACTACTAACTTCAATAGTTAACTCCAGCGTTATGCTGGCTACCCTAGACAAAGGCATTTATCCTAGAAGCTTCGAATTAGAATAATCAGGTCTTCAATCGTTAATAAGTGGTATATGCTTTTTTTCTTTATTTGACCATTTAGCCACGTAGGATTGGCTCATTTATTGAAATGCTGTGCAGGGCCAGGTTGCCAAACAAATGGGCACTTTTGTCCCGTATTTTTTCACATTGTTGTTTTTTTTAGGGAAAAATGCAGCAATGGTCCCCATTGTTTACTCAAAAATCATTTTAGTCCCCATTGTTTTAAAATGCTCAAAAAGGTCCCCAATGTTTCAGAATCTGCTCATTTTCGTCCCTGCCGTTTATCTAGCCGTTTAAATTGACAGAAAATCAATCATGTGCATCTCACGTGATCTATGGTTGAGGGCAATTTTGTAAAATTTTTGAAATGTTTATTTAACTCCCTAATGTTTTAATAAATATTCAATTTGGTCCCCATTGTTATAAAATAGTGTAAGAAAAGGTCCCCAATGTTATATATAATATGCATTTAGTCCCCAATGTTTTGTATGAACCATATCGCAGCAACATTGTCATTTTTTTTGTTAGACGGACGACGACGACGGACAACGGAAGACGACGGACGACGGAAGACGACGGACGACGGAAGACGACAGACGACGGAAGATGACAGACGACGGACAGACGACAGACGACGGACAACGGACGACGGAAGACGACAGACGACGGACGACGGAAGACGACGGACGACAGACGAAATACGACGAACGAAAGACGACGAACGACAGACGACGGACGACAGACGACGGACGACAGACGACGGACGACGGACGACGGACGACAGACGACAGACAACGACAGACGACGACAGACGACGACAGACGACGACAGACGACAGACGACGACAGACGACGACAGACGACGACAGACGAACGAGGACGACGACAAACGATGGCGGACGACGACAGACGATGACGGACGACGAGAGACAAACGAAGACGATGACAGAGCTTGACAAGAGACGACGGGCTTCGAAGAACGACAGACGATGACGAACGACGACAGAAAAACGACAGACGATGACGGACGACGACAGACGAACGACAGACGAACGACAAACGAACGAGGACGACGACGGTCGAACGACGATGACAGCGAACGACGACGACGAACGGGAATGAAAATGAGTTTTTTTTTAACAAAGTTTTGTGGGTTTGTTTTGAATTGAAAATGTCAGACTGAAATATGAGTGAAAAAAAAAATCAAGTGTTTAAAGGGTATAATGGTAATTGGGAAACTTAAGCATGGGCACAATTGTCTTTTCACGAATTTCTGTCAATTTAAACGGCTAGATAAACGGCAGGGACGAAAATGAGCAGATTTTGAAACATTGGGGACCTTTTTGAGCATTTTAAAACAATGGGGACTAAAATGATTTTTGAGTAAACAATGGGGACCATTGCTGCATTTTTCCCTTTTTTTTATATATATTTTTTATAACAAGTAATTTATTTTAGATAAGATTATATTAAATTTATTTCAAAATTATAAAATTTGTAACGGAAGATTACATTTTAATGTATATTTAACATTACACTTTAATGTATATTTCCACTCAATCAAGATCACAATATTTATTTAAAAAAGATAAAAAATTTAAATTCATAATTTTTTTATATTTTACACTCCACTTAACATTTGAAGGCACGTATTGCTTCACTTTGTTATTAGAAAATTTCACGTTCTGATTGCAACTGTCCATTCTCCACCTTAAAAGTTAGATCAATGAAATTAAGATAGCAGCCAACCCCCCAGGCGGGCACATCTGCATTTCACGAAACTCCTATGAACTTCCTCAGAGATGCCAAACGCACCGAGGACACATCAAAAGGTCATCAACCACGACACTTGGCTCATTGTTTATTGGTTGCTAAATGCTAAAGTGATGAGTAAATTTGTTAGCTTTAAACTGGCACAACAATTTTTAAAAGGTTCTAAAACCAACGATCATTCGGTCTTTTTATATTATGTGATGAGTAAATTTTTTAGTGTTAAACTAGCACAACAATTTTTAAAAAGTTTTAAAGATTAACGATCATTCGGTCCTCTCATATCATGTGAAATTTATTTTTTTGTTTCACGGTCGGATGACTGTATGATATGAGGAAAGAATTTTTCCCCAAACAAAGCAAAATGTTTGAAAAGTTGTACATCCAGACAGTGAGATCTCAGCAAGCATATACATATATATTCATGCAATTTATCCAACATTATACATTCTCAACAAGTTTGATAACGATTTCACGAAATGAATGATAGATATAACGCTGGTAGTAACGAAGATGTTAGGTAGAAATTATTGAAAGTTAAACGCTAATGTCAAAAATCAGTACGAAACTAAAAGTACAGATAACCAATCACTACATATTGGAAGACGTCCACCACCAGTATTGTTTATAGTAATGGTTTATGTCACTTTTTTATTTAATTTTTTATATGATAAAAGTTTGTGTATTGAATATTAAATCTCTCATATATATAATAAAAATTTTACTATATAAAAAAAAGTGATGAAATGTAAGAATAATATATAACATTTTTCATTGTTCATTTTAGAGCAAATGTTGAAAATAATACTAATATTGATATGGTCGTGGTCCAGGCTACAACTACATGATTTGAAATAAATGCTGTTTTGCCATATGTAAATAACCCACCTAGGGATCTACAGTCTCAATATGAATGTTGATATATGCCCCCAAAACCTGTTTGCTGCATACCACCAACTTTACTCCTTTTATTTGCTTAATTAACAAAAATAAATAAAAAATAGCACAATAGCCTCCTATGATTAGCTGAAAGTGTACAATACCCTTTATGATTTTAAAAGTGCACCGAAACTCTCTGTGATTTGAAAAAGTAGCATACATATCCCCTCAGTCATTTTTTTGTCAAGTTTCTTAACATAATTTACTAAAAGATGCAAATACCCTCGATTATTTTTATTTTCTCTTTTTTCTCCTTTTTCCTTTTGTTATATATATATATATTGTATATATATATATATTTAGAAAAAAAAAATGTGATTTGGGGGTGGGGGGTTGAAGGGTGGTGGGATTCGACGGGGCTGGGGGTGGGAAGAGTTGGGTGAGGAAGATGATGGGTTTTTTTATAATTTTTTTTTATTTTTTTTTGTGAAAATTTGATTGAGAGGAAAAGTAAAGAAAAAAAACACACATATATATAATAAGGATATTTTTGTCCAACTACGTAACATTTTAAGTCAAAAATTATAAACAATTGCAATTTAGAGCGCGTGTAACGCACTATTCTTTAAAAGTAACGATTTTTTTTTATGAAGGGGGTTGAAGTGTTACGTTTTTAAAATTATAAGAAATTCTGGTACACTTTTAAAAAATAAGAGGGTCCTGTGCACTTTCAACAAATTATAAAAAATTATAGTTTTAATTTACAAAAAAAAAAAAAAATTACTCCTTTTTATTTGCCTTTTATGGCAATATGACCAGAAAATGAAACATGAAGGAGAATAACTTATAACCGATCACTACTATATCCGATGCATAAATTTTAAATTGTGAGAAGTCCACACTCTAGATACACAATGATAATTATTACAAACAATAATCATTTGCAAGCTATTTCCACACGAAGGGCAACAAACTTTATTTTCCATGACACTAGTACAAAAGATTGGATAATTACGAATTTTATTTTATCATTATAATTATATTATTAATATATCGTCATTGAACCTTATTCCTAACATTCTGAATTCAAGAATTACCCATGCAAGGCATATAGAAGTTATCGAAATGACATGCGCCCAATCACCTCCACTTGCGACTTTTTGAGTATAATTTAGTAAGAGCTGCAAAATTGTGAATGGTTCATTGGCCAAAGAAGGTGGTGCCCATATTATAAAATCATATGTAATAATATATCATGTACTATAGTAGAATAAAATAGCTTATCAAGCTGATTAATTTTAATTAATTGAAGATTAGGGTAAAATAGAAGTAATGAAGGTCGTTTTAAGAAAATCCACATCGGCGTGAGGACGCGCACCACCGCCGTTAAACATTCTGCCTATATCCAAAAACCTCCTCAAAAAGAGCACCTATTCCTTTTCGCTGCTATTTTCGATCTCAATCTTTTTCTTTCAAACATATATTCTGAGCCATAGATTACATACATACACACAACTAGAGATTTTTCATGAGTTTTTTCACAAATCTGTATCTGTTCCATGTAAAGCGCGAATAAAAAAAACACTTTTTTTGCTGGGAATAAATAAAAAAAAAAAACACTTTCTCTTCACGTAAAGCTCAAGAAATCGCGTGGTGTCGGAGAATGTTCGCGAATGAAATGGTGATGGAAGATAAGGAGGAGAGTTGCAGTAGTAGAGTAGTGGTGGAATCGGCGGCGGCGAACAGCCGGCAGCAGAGGAAGAAGTTGGAGGTGTACAATGAGGTACTACGAAGGCTTAAGGAATCAAACAACGGGGAGGCGCAGGAGCCCGGCTTTGACGATCAACTTTGGGTTCACTTCAATCGCCTTCCTGCACGGTACCTTATCTTTACCCTAGCTCGCCATTGTCCTTCTCATTCTTCCTCATTTCTCCGTACTAGACCTATATGTATGTACGTATTTTCTACAGGCAGCTATGCGTACGTATATATGTACCGCATAACTATCTATTGCTTATGTATGTTATCCTGGTCTCTTGTGCTTGATCAAAGATTTTTCTCACTTGCTTGCTATTTCTTTTTTCTTTTTTTAATTGTGATGAATATTTCGTCGATCTTTACTTGTTTATGGAAAATGTGAGGACTTTCCTTGTGGAATTCAGTAAAATCTAGTAAATGAAGGAATACAGGAAAATAATACTTGTGTATCTAAGCTAGTCTACGTGTATCTATATTCGAGTAGAATAACACTAGCTATGAATATCAACAGTGGAAATATGATGTTATGATATGGTAATATGACGGATCAGTTGATTAAAGCATTCTATGTTATGGCGTTGAAGGTATGCCTTGGATGTAAATGTAGAGAGGGCGGAAGATGTTCTCACACATAAGCGGTTGTTGCATCTCGCTCATGATCCAGCTGATAGGCCTGCGTTTGAGGTTCGGCTTGTGCAGGTGAGTTGCTTGCAGCGCTTTCAGCTTGCTTTAGTTAGAGAATGAGTCTGTTCGTTTGATATCATGGCATTCTTCAGTGATCTCTTTAATATTCGCTCAGAATTTGCCTATATCTTATGGCATTTATGGGACGTTACTGGAATTCTGACATTATCAGATTTGTGTGCTGGAAATAGTCTTCAGCTGCAGTCTGTTAATTCATTGGCTGCTGACATCAGAATGTCCTCTAAATGACTACAATAATTAACCGCATTCATTGATATAGTGAATGTACGTACGCCTTATAGTTGATCCTAAAGACTGATTAGGTCTCTAGAGCTAAATTCTCTAGAATAATATATTTGAAAAGGTGAACCAACCTATCTTTGGAAGATGTGTATGTTTCAGTAATGCATCTAAAGAGGCTCAAAAACAAGGTTTTTTTTTTTGGCACTATTAGCATGTTGCATTCCAGCAGATATAGAGGAGCCAGAGGTCATATATGGAGCAATGTTGGATTACTCTTAACCAAATTTAGTCCAGTTCAGTAATGTTAGTATATAGTAACATGTTAAGATGTAAGAAGTCCTGAAAATGTAGTTTAGTTTTATCTTCTTGTTTCAAATAAACGATATTTCTTCTGCATTAGTAGTCTAAGGTGTTGGATCTTCACAGTATGTTATGCATCATCTCCCGACGTTCTTACTTTCTCGCCTTTGAATAGTTATAGTCCTATAACGTTGGTTTCAATTCTTCTGCGTTAACAAAGATGACTTCTATCAGAAGACATTTATATCCTTATTTTCTTGGTTCTTTTTCAACTCAACTTCAATACTCAATGATAATTATTTTGGAACTGTGCAGGTTGCTCCTGTCTGTGGTGGGACATCAACTGATTCAGTTGACTCAAGCTCTTCAAAAAAGGAAGGTCTCCAAAGGTACAAAGTTGAATGAAATACTTCACAAGATTCTATATGAGAGTCAATTTGTTCCATGGATGGGAGTCATCTAATATCATCCTCTCATCCGGTGTTATTTAGCACTGATAAAATTCATATTCATTCTCATTGATCATGCTGAAATTTCAAATTCATCTCATTGATCATGCTGAAATTTCTACTTCTTTCCAATATCTCAGCATCCATCCACCACCTGCCTTTGGTTCTTCTCCTAATCTTGAAGCACTTGCCCTTGAAGCAAGCAAATCTCAAGATCAAGATGGGGACAATGCTGTGAATTTGTGTGCCAATTTTTCACGGTATATATAAAATTATGTTTACAATATTTATTCTAGAAATAATTCCTGTCGCCCATCATTTTTGTATTGCTATGATACTCAATTATTTTATGATAACTGAACCTTCTTCATGTCCATGCTAGAGTGTAGTTCTCTGAAAAGTTACTAGCAAAAGCATGACTCACTTACTCAATTGCTGATGTTGCTTTGCATGTCTACCCCGTGCTTCACATTGAGCTATTCCTTGTAGAAAGGAGTCTTCGCATATGTGGTTTTTCTGCATTTTACTTTTGATCTCATATGTGTTATTATGAGTTGATAGGACTATGTGAATTGCATAGCATTTCTGCTGTATGCTATGAACTCTTACCGGATGAAGCCATTGATGCTTGTAGGCCCATGCATGAAATTACCTTTTCCACGGATGACAAGCCAAAGCTCCTTAGTCAGGTAATTCTATCTGCTTTTTATCGTTATTTGGTCACTCTTTTTATGGTCTTACATGTGTTACTCACAGAAACCACAGAAAGATGCACCCAATCATCCATTTCATTATAATGGAAAGTCAATTCACGAATAAAGAAGCTAAAAAGAAGGATATAAGTTGCTGGGTCTTTTACATATGTTAGTACTGCTGTGTCATTGTGATTAAGTCTTCAGGTTGAAATAAGAGTAACACTTCCTGACTATGAAATAGCAAAAGTACTATTATGCTTGTTTGCCCGTTTCCAGCCAACTGCAAAATTCATGTCTCACGAAGGGGGGCAAGTTAGAATTCTTGATAGGGGAGAGGCAAAAGGCCTTAGCAAGAAGCAAATGCCATGGTGTTATAAAGTCATTACTTTTGCAATTTATCCATTTTTATTAGAAGTAGAAGAAAAACCATGTATCTGGAATTATAAGATGGAGGTTGGGAATGGGTGGTTTGTTTACGTGGTCTCTGATTTTCTCTTTTACTTATTAATATGCTGAAGATAAGTAAGTTTTCATGTTGATCCAAAATTCCCATGAATGTGGCAGTTGACTTCAGTACTGGCTGAGGTTGGGCTGAACATCCAAGAAGCGCATGCCTTTTCCACTGTGGATGGATACTCTCTAGATGTGTTTGTTGTTGATGGTTGGCCAGATGAGGTCTCTTCCTCTGCTATCTATCTTTAAAATCATAGCTACATACTTTTTAGATTATAGCAACAAAATCTTGTCAGCTTAGAATTTGCTGAACTATGTATTTACTTTTTAAATTGCATCCGTATTTTTCATTTTTGATTTATTTCTTGGACTTATAGTTCTCTGTTGACTTCATAATCATCTTCTGTTTTCCATTTTCTCTTTCTTTATGCTCCCCCAAAATAGGGAAGCAAGCATGTAGGAGCTCTTTTATTTTTGAGAACTGGTAGTTCCACAGATAGACATTGCTGTCAGTACTTAATAATCCATGAATCTGTATTATTATTGTTCCTAGGGTATACATAAGCATTGTGTCCTCTGTTATATATTTACTAACTAAAGAAAAAATAGTTAATCATTTAATTTTTTGGGAAGAGGATATTTAGTTGAAACCCTTTTCCAGTATAATCATTCTCTATGAAGAAGAATGATGGCAGACTTCTGGAATTTGCAGGTTTTGTTTTAGTAGTGTTTGGCTTTCAGGATTAACACTATTGACTGATTGGACTACTCTTTATTTACAGGAAACTCAGCAGCTACGAACTGCATTGCAAAATGAACTTCTGAAGATGGAGGTAAATACCTTTTTGAAATATTAGTTGAATATATATGAAGTGTGCCCATGAGTTGCGGGCATCTTTATGTATCCTGAGGAGTTAATTCCTCTGACTTAAGCTTAAGAGAACATCTGTTGTTTATTGCCAAATGTGTTTTACTTAAAATCCCAGTTAATGCTTTCGTGCATGTGTAAAATATGTTTGCCTGGAGGCTGAATTGCACATGACACTCCAATACAATATCCAGAAAAAGTAGGCACTGTGTTACTTGTTGCTCTGACATAAGATACAGATCCCCAATGCAAAATTAAAATTTATTTGTTCTCTTGAAGTGGCACTTCATTCTTTGATATGCTTTTGGATTGTGGAAGACCAGTGACATGTTTCCTATTCTTTGCTGAGTTTCTATCTAGAATATGATGTTGATAGTTGGTACAACATTTTGAATACTGTGCAGAAGCATTACCGGCCAAATCAAAGTTCTTTCAATCCTCTAGGTGAGCATGAGAAATTGGGCATCAAAGGTGAACCTCAGCATGTGATAATCCCAAGTGATGGCACTGACGTCTGGGAAATTGATCCGCAACTTCTGATATTTGAATATAAGATTGCTTCAGGGTCATATGGTGATTTGTGAGTTATTCAATTAATGTGCTTGACAAAATTGCAATTGCATTTGCATATGCATAATAAATTACCCTATCTGATAATCTCAGATACAAAGGTACATACTGCAGTCAGGAAGTAGCCATCAAAATCCTCAAGGCCGAGCGTTTAAATACAGATATGCAGAAGGAGTTTGCTCAAGAAGTATATATCATGAGGTATCTCATATTAAATCTCTGGACCCAATTGTTACTTACAAGGACCACATTCATTGTTCTCTTCCTCCCATTTTTTGGCTCATAATATAGATGTTACATTCTTAGTTGGTCTTAAATTATCAGTGATTGGCTGATCTAAAAATTTAAGCTGTTTGAGAGGGCTCTAATTTATTTATTTGTATTATTTGCAACACACATCCTCATGCGCTGGCCGGATTCTTTTCAATTGGGACTAAGATATGGAAATACTTTTTAAATGGAGTGGCAGTGATACTTGATCGTAGGACCTCTTTCGATCCTGCTTTCATAAGATTTACAGAATTGTACTTGGTGGATTTCCGATGCATGCATGACAAAGATATTTAAAGTGTACTTCTAATTACAAAAATTACTATCCTATAATTTTCAAATATTTGAAATATTTCCATTATATATAGAAAGCTATATTTCTTGGTTGATAACTGTTCTTGTACAGATTTTTTCTCTTCTCTTCCAAGGATTCTCAGTTTTGAACGCAGTCTTTACTTTTTTCTTTTTTTTTAATTATGTCCAAATCTGTGTATGCACATCTGGTATGTCAGTCAAACTAAATTTTTTCTTGATTTATATTCGTGATAAGGGACCATTTCATGATGATGGTGTCTCTACTGCTCCTTTACATCTGTATATCTATGCAGGTGTATATTTTCATTTATAGATTGTCAAATTAGAAAGGAATTTCGTATTATAGATATTAAATTATCTCTAACAAGAACGAAAGCCTATAGAAATCAGTTACTGGATTCTAATTTGAAATAAAGCTAGTAATAAAGCAGTTCGATTGCCTGACAACAAATGGCCTTACAAAGTCTACTTTTCTACATAATACTTAAGTGTATCAATCTAGAGTTTATCCATTTATATACACACTGAATGCCAATATCCACCTGCTTATCTGTTTCTGTGTGTACCACTAAGCTGATCTCTGAGTCTTATCCCTTTCAAACTGTTTGTTTCTCTGATTAAATGAGATTTGGTAACTTACAGGAAGGTTCGACACAAAAATGTAGTGCAATTTATTGGGGCATGCACCAGACCTCCGAACTTATGCATAGTCACAGGTATTCTTAAGTTGTTTGTCGTCCAGACCTATCAGAAAAAGTATTTTACTCCGTGTACTTAAAGAGAAAATCATGTTTTGTTCCAATTTTCAAATTATTTTATCTGGTTTCCTTCTAGTGACTACATTTGTTTCGCAATTATTTTAATATATTTTCTTTTAATACAGAATACATGTCTGGAGGAAGCGTCTATGATTATTTACACAAACAAAAGGGTACATTTAAGCTTCCATCTTTACTCAAAGTCGCAATAGATGTGTCAAAGGGAATGAACTATCTGCATCAGAATAACATTATACACAGGGATTTAAAGGCCGCCAATCTTCTTATGGATGAAAATGAAGTAAGATGCTTTCTGACTGAGTAATATTATATATTTCCTTATCTTCATCAGTGTCATGGACCGTGACTTCGTTACATCATAATCCTCATTTATCTATTTAACAATCAGACAAAAGAGTGTGTCACTATCAATGTGTAGATTATTATCTTAAAGCAAACTGATCTATCATATTTTGGTCTTCTGTGCTGAAATAACTTTCTCTTTTGGTGTCCTACACTTAGTTGCTAATCCAGACAAAAAGAAATTGTTAATTAATATCTTAACTATATTTGCTCATCTTACTTACATCAATCGTACTTCATATTATCCAAGTTCTGTAACTTCTTCATAAAATCAAGGCTTAGCTTTTTTCGAAGATATCATAGATACCGTATTACATATTTCCTTTCAGGTCGTCAAGGTGGCTGATTTTGGTGTGGCCAGAGTGAAAGCCCAGACAGGTGTTATGACTGCAGAAACCGGGACATATCGATGGATGGCTCCTGAGGTATACCATTATACATTAAGTTGGAGACTTATGGAGGAAAGTCATTTGATGTGCACGTGGGTGTCTTTCATTTAACTTTCTTATGGGGAATTTTCTTCCATGCGGATGTGGCACTTTTGCTGCAAATTGAAAAGACAGGTGCATTAGCCAAAACTAGACACATGTTGCATGGGGTCCACAAGTTATTAATAAGCTGGTTCAAATAAGTAGAAAAAAGTCTATGATACCCTTTATAATGAGATAAAATTTATTACAAGAAAATATGTACGAAATGAAGAAATTGGGCAAGTAAATAAAAACAAAAAATATATAAAATGACTTAAAAAAACAACGTAGTAAAAAAAAAATCTTGGGCTCCGTTTGTTTGGTGTAAAATATTTTTTCAGAAAGTATTTTCCTAATTTTCCGGTGTTTGGTAACATCGGAAAATTGGTCAACTGGAAAATGTTTTTTAGTCAAAAATGATGGCTACATTTTCCCAATTTCTGGTGTTTGGTAACACCGGAAAATTGGTCAATTAAAAAATATTTTTTAGTCAAATATTACGGCTAGTACAAAGTTTAGGAGATGAAAACATTTTACATTTTCCAAACACTAGAAAATATTTTATTTTGCAGGAAAATATTTTCATCTGAAAATATTTTCCACAAACAAATTATTTTACGGCAAACAAACGAAGCCCAAACACCAGAAAATACTATGCACTTCATTTATTTTGTATCTACTTTTAAGGGCACATTTGTACTTGTGCATAAATTGGCATTTATCAACTATAAAAAAAAAGGTGAGTATCAGCGGCTGCCACGTTGGCAACCGCATGGAAGACGACGAACCCTTCTTATGGATATTGCTCACTATATATTTTGTACCTGGTGCATTCTTTTTTCTTTTTACTGGGTAGGCTTTGCTAAAACTCATGTTGTCCCTGTCCTATCAATTCTTGTCCCTTGGGCTAATTGTTTATTTTTCTCAAAACAGTTCTTTTATTTTTCTTTCAATTTTTTTTTGGATATTTTGTTTGTGACATGATATTATAGTTTGTTATTTAGAAGTGACCTTTTAAATCAAGTTAATTAAAGAAGCTATGTATTTCAAAATAGTATTTATAATCAATTAGGCAAGGTTTTTGCTTTTATCATTTTCCTGTGCCCTTTTGCCCTTTTCTCGAAATGGGGAGTGGTTGGAAATGTCTTTACATGTAGAAACCAAACCAAACCAAACCAAATAAAGTCTTATTCCACTAGATAGAGTTGATTATATGGATATGACGACCTCATTTTTGTTGAGAGCCATCTCCTATGTTAGCTCCATGCATACGAGATCTTGTTTGAGTGGTCTCTATATTACTCATCTTAGTTCGTCCTCTGCCCCCTCTTATGATATACTACCTTTATACCTTTCCTCCTTCTATCAAGTACCTCAACGGGTTGTCTCTTAATATGTTCAAATTATCCCAAACGATTCTCTTGTATCTTATCCTCAATTAGGGCCACTCAGACTCTTTCTTGTATCACCTCGTTTCTAATTTTCTCCTTTCTAGTTTTGACACACATACATCTCATCATTCTCATATAAGCTATTGACATCTTCTGAACATGTTGATACTTCATTGTCTAACACTCCGAATTCCAAACCATGCATCAAAGTTGGTCTAGTCGCAATCTTGTGGTACTTCACTTTTAGCCTAAGTGGTGTTTCATCCATCCCGTCTTGATTCTACAATCAATGAAATATTCTTTACATGTATACGTCTTTTTTTTGGAGTGTCTCTGTGCGTTGTTGGCTAGATTGTGTGCATAGGGTGGTCGGTGAGGAATTCTGAACTGAATATTTAGCAGTTACATGATCATGTTTATTTATTATGTTGAATTTTTAATTACCAGGATAACTTACTCTTTCTTATTGTTTGTAATACTAATTTTTACTATTACATTGTTTTGCTCAATACTAAGCAGCATAATTTTTACTGTTCTTTTCTTGTCTATGCTTTCATTCTCTTTTTTCTAGAAGATATTATTTTCAAGCAGTTGTTTATTCTTTTTCCTATTCTTTAGTCCTTCGGTTGGGGGAGCGGGGGAGGTATACTTGAGGACATAGAGTTTGCGAAAAGTATCTTGAAGAAGCAGAACTATGTTTTAAGGCCTCTTGACGTGAATTGGCTCTTCTTAAATCTGTGCTATTTATCAATGTAGGTACGACATAGCGGTGACAAATATCACATATGGGATAGTTTCAGTCTTCTTATATACGTCGAATAACTTCCCGCTGTATTCTGGTGTTGATTCTAGCTGCAAACTTTTTATGCATAAATGTGCTTACAGGTGGTCTTTCTGCTTTGAAGGTTATAGAACACAAGCCCTACGATCATAAAGCAGATGTTTTTAGCTTTGGAGTTGTATTGTGGGAGTTGCTTACTGGAAAGGTATCTTTTTGTTGGTATCAAATATTACGCTAGTTATACTTCCTCAATTTTTATGTACAAGCTGTAACTTTGTTTGTTACATTTGGCATTCCCAGCTTCCATATGAGCATTTAACTCCATTACAAGCAGCAATTGGAGTAGTCCAAAAGGTAAAATACTTGGCTTGTTGCAGTAGTTAGCTGCATACTTTATATTTTCTCAAGCATACATGAAAGATATAGAAAAGAAGATCAGGAGTATTCTTTGATATATTGTGCAATTGCTCTTTGATCATTTGCTTTCAGGGTCTGCGCCCTACTATTCCGAAGCACACTAATCGAAAATTTGCTGAGCTACTTGAGAGATGCTGGCAGCAAGACCCTACTTTGAGACCCGACTTTACTGAAATAATAGAAATCCTCCAGCAAATTGCAAAGGAGGTATCATTTCTTAAATTTTCTTTCTTCTTCTTCTTTTTATTTTTTTTATTTTTATTTATTATTATTTTTTTTAATAATGTACGTTACTTGTAGGTTCACAAGCCAACTATGAACCTATAACTATAATGAAAAAAGAAGTAACACGATCATTTTCATTTATGTTAGTTGTAGGTTCACATGCCAACTGTGAACCTGCAACTATGAATGGCCATCGTTTTCAATTCACAGTATGTATTGCATCACTCACCTGCTGGTTTCCATGCGTTGTTAATCTTTTCTCATCATATTAATTCAAGAAAAATATCTCTTATGGTTATAATGCATGCTAAACATTTTATTGCTCTAATCTAGATGAGACGTGATGTATTTGAAACAGGTGTGTGATGAAGGGGAGGATCGTCGCAAGGAGAAATCTGGAGGATTTTTTTCTGCCCTCCGACGTGGACATCATTAGACACACTGTTGATAGCAGATGTTACTTCCAATTGTGGGTTTATGCCATGTATTTTCATTTGCATTGTACAGTATCCATCTTCTTGATCGTCAATGCTTACATAATTTCTTTTTTCGTCTTCAGGCTTTCCAAATCTTTCTGTGTTTCTAGTTTAGAAGATCATTTTGTTCTTTTCCTCGTCGCCCTATCCTCACCTTTTTTAGAGCAATGTAATTTTTGACACTCGTTGATTAAGTGATACTATAACAAATCGATGGCTGAGCTTTTCCTAGTTTCCCAGATGTGTTTTTTAGCTTTTAACATTCAGATTCATAGGGGGAAGCCCTGCATGTTGGAGGACACATACATATGCTCTTTCTTTTAAAGTGATTAAACACAGGTTAACATTGTTTTATGTCTAATAGGGTTTTTTTTTTTTTTTTTTTTTTTTTTTGGGGGTCAAATGTCTAATTGGTTAACTCTCAACCAAAGTGCAGTATCATAATTTTCAACACATTGTCAATATTATGCTCCTGTGTTGTCAATCTTTTATCTAATAGTTGGATGTTTCTTTCCGGTGTTGTATTTTTCTTATACGATTCCTTAGCTATAACCGTATGGTTTGCTGTAGGTTGATTAGTTGACATGGATGACAAGCCTAAGTAAAAAATAATAATAATAATAATAATAAAATAATTATTCCCTTCATCTCATAATTTGAGTTCTAATTTAAACTTTGAAATTGAGAAGGGAATAGAAAAAGAAGACGGACCCATATTTTGGAACAAATGAACTCAAATTTTGGGTTAATGATGCATAAAGCTTTGAAGTTCATACTTTCAATCCAAGCTAAACACTTTCAGGGAGAGTTTAGTGTTGCGCATGATTAAGGACGTTTAAACAACAGTTATAGTTTTTACCACTTGTGCACCCAAAAAGAGAAGAAAAACAAAAAAGGAAAAAAAAAAAACACTTAGCAGTTGTGCGTCTCCTTTGAATAAGTTCATCATGTACTATCATCTAAATGATTTTATTGAATATTTTCAAGGAAATTAAAATCCAACCTTTATCATAACCAAAGAAGAAGAAAAAAAAAAAAAAAAAAAAACTGAAATGAAAAAATCTTGCAACGTGATCGCTATCGAGTTGGTCAAGCAGACGACTAAAAATTTGCATCCACACAAATAAGCAGCAACAAATAATCTACTATTTAGTAGAAACATACCAAATGTGTAAAAAAAGCTAACAACATTTATCATAACAAATCAAGCTAAAAGATTGGTTGCGGAAACATTCAGCTTTAGATTTTAACCAAGCCCCGTTAGACCAGCCGAAAAGGTACGCCCTCAGATGTCGTCACAATAGCCACCTGTTCTCCCTTCCTTTTGATTTGAATTCCCAAGCATTGCAAATTTAATGCAAAGTGTTACTACGTACAAGCGTTCACACAGACCTACGCCAACTCCATTCAAACAAAACAATACACAATAGTATATATATATATATATATATATTGTTTCCTTATCAAAAGACATAGTTTTCCATAACCGAACTAGTTGTAAACTAATTCTTATCATCTTTGCTTCATACTCTTTAGAACATAAATCATCATATAGGAACCTTGTTTACAGTGAACAAATCATGGACTTTCCTTCCTCGCTCAAGAGATCATTTGAAATGCATAATGCATTCAAGAAAGATATCTGTTGGTAGTGTTGAAGACGACACAAACCACGAGGAGAAGCCTATTCTAGCCGACCACAATCATGATACCACCAAAGATCACCACCTGGTGGGAAGGTCCTCTGTTGATCATCGTCGTGAAGTTATTGTGAAAATGGACGGCGCAGATCAAAACATCACCAACGACATTAATGATCATAGCATGCATGAAGCTAACAAGATACGGAGAGAATCAAGCTACCAGTTTTGGAAAGACGAAAACAGAGACACCCCCCCAGGTAACAGTAACACATTCGAATATCAACGTGGTAAAGATGTGGTAGAGGATCCACCATCGAAGCTGATAGGTCAGTTCTTGAATAAGCAAAGAGCTGCAGGTGGTGAGATGTCATTAGACTTGAATTTGGAAATGCATGAGTTGCCTCGTGATCAGAATGATGAACTTGATCATGGTCGTGTTTCGACCTCAAAAGAGTTGAAAGTATCCTTCTGCCAGAGTCCTCCAGTGAAGAACGTGGTTGAGATTGTGCCTGATGATGATGAAAATGAGGACTCATCAGATGAGGAAGATGATCACACACTACATAGTAGGAGAACGACCTCCTCAAATACATTAAATAACTTGGATGGCAATGCTAATGATGACGGAAATGATCAGGTGTTGAGGTGCACCTCGGTTCAAAGAAGGGGAAGCTCAATGTTGGGGAGGTTGAAGACTAAATCAAGGTTGATTGACCAGCCTGAGATGCCAGCAGACAAGGTTGGAAAGTCCGGGCCGATAAGATCTGGAATATTAGGAAGGGCTTCAGGGATGTTAAGTAAGGCAGCCGATGAAGAAGAGGATGATCCCTTGTTTGATGAAGATATTCCTGAAGATTTCAGGAAGACTAAACTTAATGCATTGATACTACTGCAATGGATTAGTCTTGTTGTGATTGTGACAAGCCTGATTTGTACTCTTTCGATTTCTAAATGGAAGAGAAGAACGTTTAGGGGACTTGAGTTGTGGAAATGGCAAGTGTTGGTTCTAGTTTTGATTTGTGGAAGACTAGTGTCTGGTTGGGGGATTAGGATAGTTGTTTTCTTTATTGAAAGGAATTTTCTGTTGCGGAAAAAGGTTTTATACTTTGTTTATGGAGTGAGAAAGGCTGTTCAAAACTGTATTTGGTTAGGATTGGTTTTGGTAGCTTGGCATTATATGTTTGATAAAAATATTGATGGAAATAATATGTTTCTTGGGTTTGTGAATAAGCTTATGGTATGCATGCTAGTGGCTACAATGTTATGGCTAGTGAAGACTCTGATGGTCAAGGTCCTTGCCTCTTCCTTTCATGTCAGCACCTTCTTTGATCGGATTCAAGAATCATTGTTCAATCAGTATGTGATCGAGACGCTTTCAGGTCCACCTCTGATTGAGATACAACATAATCAGGAGGAGGAAGATCGGACGATGGCTGAAATTTGGAGGCTGCAGAACGCAGGGGCTACATTGCCCCCTGACCTCAAGGCATCTACTAATTTCCCATCACCTCAAAGTGGTAGCGTAAAGAGCACTGGAGGAGGACCGCCAAGACTGGCTAGAGGATTAAGCCATAGGATTTCTGGTCCAATATCAAAGACTCAGGAAGACCATGGAATAACAATTGATCACTTGCACAGGCTAAATCCTAAGAATATTTCAGCTTGGAATATGAAGAGATTGATGAAAATAGTTAGGCATGGAGCACTCTCTACCTTGGATGAGCAAATATTAAACAACACACAAGAGGATGAGTCCACAAGGCAGATTAGAAGTGAATTTGAGGCCAAAGTTGCTGCAAGGAAGATTTTCCGAAATGTGGCTAAGCCTAGGTCCAAGTAAGTTGAATCTTTGATCAACCTAGCTCTGATAGTTTGTTTTTCCTGTGATGTTATCTTAATTCTCAAATGTTTTTGCAATATATATGCAAGTTGAATCTTAAATATTTATTTTATTTTAGGTTCATTTACCTGGAAGACTTGATGCGCTTCTTGCGAGAAGAGGAGTCTTTGAAGGTGATGAAAATTGTTGAAGGATCGTCTGAAGGAGATAAAATCAGTAAAGCATCGCTTAAGAGCTGGGTGGTATGATGAAGTTTACTTTGAATCTCTTGTGCTCTACAATTTAATTATAACATTGGTCTAACAAAATTAAAGGAACACTCCATAGCATCCATTTTGGGTTGTTTAATTTGAGTCCTTATTAATTATAGCATCGATCAACTCTTGCAGAACTCTGCAGGAATATATATATATATATATATATATATATATATATATATATATGTTGTGGCATCCTAGAGAATCTAGGCTGGCTAGTTTGCCTGCATTAATTGTCAAATCTCTAACATAAAAATTAAACCAAGAAGCAACTAATTAATTTCCTATATATATATATAGGTGAATGCCTTCAGAGAACGAAGAGCGCTTGCATTGACACTGAATGATACCAAAACAGCCGTCAACAAACTTCATCAGATGGTGAATGTTTTAGTTGGTGCAATTATTATAGTGATCTGCCTGGTTATTCTAGGAATTGCAAGCAGCAAATTTCTACTGTTCGTGAGTTCTCAGATTGTTGTGGTGGCATTTATATTTGGAAATACTTGCAAGACGGTGTTTGAAGCTATCATATTCTTATTTGTGATGCACCCGTTTGACGTGGGGGATCGATGTGAGGTAGATGAAGTTCAGGTACTAATTAATAAAAGTGATCATGTTTTTAATTAATTATATTATAGGCTGCAATTCATATAATTATTAGAATTGACGATTCAAGTTTTTATTTATTTATTTTAGATGATCGTGGAAGAGATGAATATCTTGACTACTGTGTTCCTGAGATATGACAACCAGAAGATCATATATCCTAATACTACTCTTTCAACAAGGCCAATCAGTAACTACTATCGAAGTCCTGATATGAGTGATACAGTTGATTTTGTAATCCATATTGCCACCCCAGCTGACAAGATTGCTCTCGTCAAACAAAGAATTATAAGGTAACCAACTAACTTTTGACATATCGATGTATGGCATGGCATCCATCCAACAGAAATTCATTGATTGAACTTTGGATCATACATCGTGATGTGATGATGATGATGATGATGATGATTTATATATCTATTGATTAATGCAGTTACATTGATACCAAGAAAGAGCACTGGTATCCCTCACCAATGATTGTGCTGATGGACCTCCAAGATTTGAACAAACTTAAAATGTCAGTATGGGCAAGACATAAAATGAACCATCAGGATATGGGAGAGAGATGGCTAAGGAGAGCCCTTCTGGTTGAAGAGATGGTCAAGATTTTCAAAGAACTAGACATTGAGTACCGCTTATATCCACTTGATATCAACATCCGAGCCATGCCTCCTCCCACCTCTACTCGCTTTCCCTCCACATGGACAACTCCTCCTGCCAACTCACTCACAAATTCATGGACTGCTTCGTCATAATCACTTCAATATAATTCTGATGGATAAGGAGATTTTGCTTTTTCCTCCCCTCGGCTATGTAGCTATAGCAACTTTTATTCTTCTGCTAGATGGACCGAGCATGCAGTGGTTTCTAATTTTTTTGTCTTTTTAGTCGAATTACGAGTTTAGATCATTCGGTTGTTATTTTTTTTCATACTAATCATTATTTTTTTATGATTCGACTCATGTTTCTTAACACGAATCTTTCATTTCTCTTCCCGAAGATCAAGAGTTTGATGGAAGTACGATTGCGACTTTGGAACCTCAAATACTATTTCTGAAGAGTCAGAAATAGTGTAGCATTTGATTCCCAATTTGAATGCTAAGTCTAGGTTTTGGGCTTTTTAAATAATTAAAAAGTTCATTAGTTATTGCATGCGTGCCATTGAAAAGTATCAAGCAACTTTGTCTCCTATATTTTAATCTCTACGGTAAATATTTCCGATGTCAAGTATTTTGATTTTTCTGTATAAATTATTGTGATATGTTCACTATTGAATTGAGCATTGAAGTGTAAATGCGAAGATGGTTATCATCTTAATTTTTAAATAATCTCTAACATTGAAAGATTAAAATATTACTCGTATAATATTATACGAGCAAAATATGTCCAAAGTTGAAAAATATATATAAAAAGTCATTTTTCTAGTAACAACTTACCTCACAACTCTTAGCTAGTACAAATTATACATTAATATTTAACTCAAAAAAACAGTTACTTGGATTTGAAATAGGACATGAGAATATAAATGTAAGACAAAAATCAAACTAGATGATAGAATGTATTTTTAAAAAATAGTCCATCCCGCAAACAATTCATTAATTTTTTGTGAAATGACACTATAATCTTTTATGTCTCATTTTATTAGTTTTTGTTTGGATTTATAACCTATTAGGTCCCTTCATTTTGTGGTTATTGACTAGTTGATTCCTTATTTTCAAAACGATCATATGTCAGTCCCTTATCTTTTAAAGTTGTGCCAACGTCAGTCATTCCGTCTATTTTTTAACAGATTGAACATGTGTCATGCATGTGAGTCATTTTATTGAGGGCATAATCGTTATTTCAGCTTAATCAACATATTTTATCCTATTTTATACCCAACCCTTACCCGATTGAAAACCCACAGACCAAATCCCTAAATCATTCCTATAGCCCCAAATCCCTAAATCATGCATATAGCCCCAAATCCCCCAATCCATCTTCTCCTTCTTCCCATATTCTCTCCTCTCTTGCTCGTCGTCAAGGATTTCGCTTTTGCTCTTGCATACCCGATTTGAAAAACAAGTGAGCTTTGGGGTCTGCTTGTGGCATTGAAATGATTTATGAAAATAGAGTAGAAGTTATTGATATTGCATCTGACAAGAGTGATGTTGAGGAGGTTATAATAGTTGATGTAAATGACAATGAGGATTTTGGAAGTTTAAGTCTTGGATTAGGGACTGTAATGGTAGACAGGGATGTTGGTGGAAAATGAAAAGAATTTGAATTTTCTCCATCAATAGTTATTCAAAAAAAAAAAAAATTCTATGCTAAAAATGAAAAGCAAAAAATTTGTGGATTTGATGGTCTCTAGCAGTATCATTTCAAGTACGAAGAATTATATTGTAACACAAAAGGTGAGGAATATAAGGGAAGCACATGAGCAGAACACGTGAAGAGCAAGAAGGGACAAGTATAAGAAGGAGAGTAGCAGAGAATAATAGGAATGAGAGTTCTTAGCTTAATTTATATGTTAAGTTTTTAGAGGTGGTTTCTCCATAACCTCTATTGTATTTCGTTCTTTCAGTGAGATAAATTAAAATTATGCCTTCAATTATTTCTTTGTTCTCTGTTGCTTTCGATTTTTTTTGTTCTTTCTTCTGCAAATTATATACAAATTGTTACACAATGCAGCTTGACTTGTCGTCAACCTTTTTTTCTTAACCTTGCTTTTCCTATTTCCTTTGGTGAAAGACAAAGGAATTGTTTTATAAATATCGAATTTGCATGTTATTCCCTGTTGAGCTTCCTCTACGAATTTCTCCTCCTTGCTAAAGATATCCATTCTCTTTGTCTATTTCTTATTGTTCTTTCCCCCGCTTTTTTCATTCAAGTAATCTTTCATTCCCTTTTTTCTTTGGAAAATAAAAGAAATAGTTGGATCACTTATCTGATGTTGTAACTTGTATTTTGAATAATGTTGCTGGACTCCAACATTTGAACAGAATGAGAAGAGACGGCTCGATTAGGGATTTCGGGTAAATGGGTAAGTAGGAATTTGGGGTAGAATCGGGTTTGATAATAGATATTATTATGACTAAAAGACGATTTTGTCCTCAAATGACGATTATGCCCTCAATAAAATGACTCATATGCATTACACATGTTCAATCTGTTAAAAAATAGACGGTAGGACTAACGGTGACACAACTTTAAAAGATAAGGGACTGACATATGATCGTTTTAAAAATAAAAGATCAACTAGTCAATAGCCACAAAGATAAGGAACCTAATAAGTTATAAACTCTTTTTGTTTTAAATAAGTAATTTGTCAGTCAAACCAATACTTTCTGTTAAAAAAAGTAAAAAAACATATAATAACTTGCACAATAAAAAGAATAAAAAATGTAAATTGGGTTGAAAAAGTCTGTTATTTAAATTGGAAAAATATAAAAATATATTGAGAACAAATATTATTTCTTAAAAATAAAGAAAAAAATAACTAATTTTGATATTAACCTACATGTCACACAAAAAAGAAATAAAGTTAGTACATGAGCCCATAATTTTGTGTATCAATAAAGGGAACACCACCCGGCGGCAGTGACAGTGAGTAGTACTAGAATTCGAAATAGGAGGGAACAAGACTCGGTAGTGCAGGGGTGAAGGGCCAAAGAATGGCGAACTTGTCGAGCCTCGTGCACGAGCTACGAGAACGAATAGCGGCGTCGTCATCAACACCTCCCAACAAACAAAACGACGACGCTTTGGAGGCCAGATTTCGCGCCGTCCTTCCCAATCTCCTCCACGCCTATGTTGTCCCTTCCCCTTCTGGTAAAAAACCCTCACACACACACACACACACACACATATATATATATTCTGATGCAATATTTCTTGAAAATACAGCTAAAGAGAGAGAAGTGATGGCAATACTGAAGCTATTGGCACACACAGCAAACAACTTTGCTGGAGTGTTTTATCATGGCAAGGCCAGTGCCGTGTTACCTATCATTGGCCGCATTCTGCCCTTCTTCGCCGAGCCTGCCTTTCGGTGAGTCACCCTAACTTCACCATATCTTCTGCAATGGATGTCTTGATTTCTCATCAACTCTACTGCTTTCAAGTTATTCCCTGAAAAGATGTGCAGTTCCTGCTTCTCTTGCGTTTATGGAATCCGAGATTTTTGGGATTATTAGAAAGCTGTATTCTTTACTAACATATTGATTTTCAGCTCCCGTCATGCTGTGATTTTTGAAACACTTGGATCCCTATTATCATTGCTTCGTACAGGAGATCGAGATGCATACCGCCTGTTCTTCATGGATACAATGTCGCTGGTTGAAGGTATAACTATCTCAAAGTCTAAATGTTCTCTGCTTCACTTTTTATATACTTTTCTCAGTTTTAATAAAATAGTTGTATCTGTAGTGGATATGTTTATGATTTGTTCAAAGCCACGTGTTTGCTTCCCTTCCTCTTGCTTTCTGGTGGAGAAGAGGGAGGCTGCATCAAGCATGATCTTTAATCCGTAGAAGAAAAGACAAGGACCAGATTTAGAATGCATTTCCCCCCTTCAAATTTGCATACAGTAAAGTAATTGTTTAATGTTTAGACACCAAAAAGAAGCTGACTTGCCTTGTTCATCCTGTAGATATACTCTATATAGCTTCACTCCGTGACAAGGATAATTCTCAACAATCCAGAAAAGTGTCTTTGAAGTGTTACTGTGAATCTTTTGCTGGAGTATGTAGCAACCCTGTTCTTCTCAGTGATCTCCCAGCATGCAACAAACCTGCTCATGGCTATGGCATTTTGATCAATCTTACTAGCAAAGAAAGGTGGCAACCTTTTGCTGCATCAGTCATCAAGCTTCTATGCAAATGTTTAACTGAAGGAACTGTTTATGTTGAAGGACTTCTGGATGCATCATGTGTTTGGTCTGTCTGCAACCTATTGTGCTATGGAGATGCTGATTTGCATATGGTTGGCGTGATGGTTTCTTAAAACTTGTTAAAATTTTGCTTCTGAATTTACTGGTTCACAGTCGTACAATCTTTTATGGTTTCTATCTGATAATGATTCCTAACCCATTAAATTTTTTAATGAAAGGCCTGTTTTGACTTTGCACGCATTGTTGGAACTGTCGTCAGCTATGAAATTGTTCCAACAGAAATAGTCATTCAATCGATAGCAATTATATTAAGCAAAGATGGAGTCGCACTTCCCATTTTTAGGTATGATGACATTAATAGCTAATACTTTTCTGTTGTTTTCTTGTTTTGAAGTTCATTGACACTCTTTTCAACTTATCATTGTTTTGTGTATTCAAATTCATGGAGTTCACTACTCTGTTATGCCAAATTAATATCGAAACACAAAAGTAGAAAAACTGTTTCTTAGTTTTCCTTATACAACATCAATTGGTGTTTGGTTGCAGAGACACAGCTTATGATTCATCAATTGGTGGATGCCTCCATGCATTACACTCTAGTTGTACTGATGATATTGTCAGATCAACAGCTTCAGATTTGGTGAATGTCTTTTTTGAGTCATTGTTGAAAACGAGGAACTCAGATCTCAAGGTTGTTTTAATCCTCTGACTTCTTCCTATGATCGGCATCTTTGTAACTTTGTACTGTTTTCTTCCAATATTGCACTGGTCTTTAATTTCCTACAGTCACTACTGTTACAATCTTCCTTTCTTCATCATTGTTTTTGAGCTGTTGTTGCTGTTTGACCCTGGAGCATGTTATTATTTGATCAACATTGACTGCTCTATTTGGTTATAATTTTTCTTTTCAGGCTGCTTTGTGCGGTGCATATGTTCGGATTGCTAGAAGTTGCCCCCCTCATGTCTGGAAGCCAGAGTCTCTTATCCCTATGCTTTGCTCATCTAGACCAATAATACAATTGATAGAATGCTTCCACGTGGCTTTATCTAGGCTCGGTCAGAATTCCATTGGAGAAGGAAAAGCAAATGATGGTAAAATGGATTTCTCAACCTCGAGTAAGTATGAATGCAAGAGTTCAAGAGTTGGAGAAAAAAGGCCAATCTTGGAAGTTGATGCTTCCAATTCAAAGCGCCAAAGGAAAGATGATGGATTGAAGGATTCTTGTACCAATTTTCAGGATGTAAACAAGCTTAGTTATGTATCCGTAGGAGAGAAGGAATATGCTGATTACATGTATTCTTCGTTGAGCATGTTTCTTGAGCTTCTAAGACCTCCTGATGAGAAAGACGATCCATTAAGACCAGAAGTTGCCTTGACAGCTCTTAGCACACTCTGCATTGTTTCTTGTGAATACCCAGACACCAATCTTTCAATTTGTGTATTTCGCCTCATGTGCCAATGGCTTCCTTGGATATTTGAACAGGTTTGGTTTTTTCTTGTATGTTTGCTCATTGAACTCTACTATTGACTGTATGTCTGATTACATCAGCCTGCAGGTGAAGCAAGCATTACCTATGGCTCTAAATTTATCCATCTTTCTGGAAGCAGTTCACAGCCTATTGCTTATACAAGGCAAGTCAATAAAACTAGTCTTCCATGCATTAGTTTTTATTTTTTGGGAGTTATGCCTCTGTAATAAGATCTTAAGATCAAGTGCCAAGAACTTATGCTAAAGTAAATTTGTTGATGGTGTTTTTTCATATATGGTAGAAACAAAATTGACTTGTTCAAGTCGTGGTGGGTAGCATATATTTATCATGTAAAGTCTAAATTGTACAGATTGTCGCTGAAAGAATCTGCTTTTTTATAATACTGTTTCTCTTTCCCTTTCCTTTCACTATTACAGGGAAAAACTTGTGATTTTTGGAATTTATATAGTTCTAGTTCCTGGAAAGGAGAGAGAACAGTTCAGTCATTACCCTTCTAGGTGTTTCCTTGAAAGTTTATTGGTTTTGGCTTTTTTTGAAGCTTCTCCACATGGTACTATTGAGTTGACTGCATACCTCTTACAGGTTTCCTTCCTATGAAGAATAAGCTTCTCAAAGATAGTTCAGATCTTATACACCTGCTGCTGGAATATCCATGGATCCACTCTGTTGAAATCACTGAACTCTATCCGCCTTGGATGGCAAAATGCATTTCTATTCAGATTTTCTCCAAGATCGCACTTATCTCACCAAATGGGAATGATCTCGATATTTTGGCCTTAGGACTTCAAGATGAAGCACAAGAGGTTAGAATGGAAGCCATCAGTTCTATGGCGATGATTGTCTTGTGGTCTGGTTTTGGTTTCCTGGCAGATATATTCAAGAAGCTGGTGTAAGTGAACAAGAAAGTTTAGTAATTCGTGCCGAGATGCATATCTATGTAGAAGGTGATATAGCTCATTGTAATACATGATTTAGCATACCTATTTACTCAAACATGTCAAGATATTGTTTTTCCAACCATGGAGATGAAATTGATGTTAAGGATTTTATGATTACCGCATTAGTATCCATTAAACTACTTGTGAAGGCTTATCTCCCATATTTGCGCTCCCACAATCCTTGTTTGAAAACCTATAGTTATTAGTATTATGTGTACTTCTGCTGCCTATGACCATATATGCACTTGATTCTTACATATCTTCTTTCAGATGTTCATTAACTTAATCCTTTGAGCTCAACAATTTAATCCATACATCGTTTTGTCTTTTATATTTTTTTCTTTCTAGTTTTTTTGTCTTGTTTGTATTTCATGTTTTTTGCTGCTTCTCTTTTCCCTCTTTTCTCGTTTTCTTCTGATCATGACCAGTGTCAGACCTAGTAACTTGAGTTCTCCAAATTTGGTTTCTTCATGAGCTGAATTGCCTTCTTCGATTTGGATCAAAATATGGACGAGAGAGTGTGATGTAGAAGGCTCTGAAAGGGGGGAACCTTTATCTCAAATAGAGTATCTCATGGTCTGAGACAAGTGAGCCAAGAAAAAGCTCTACTTATTATTTCTTTAAATTTTTGCAGGATCCTGGGAGAGGAAACTGAAGTTCAAATTAAGAAAATCATCCCCCTGACTCTTGGTCATTTGGCATGCCTTTATGGATCTTATAATCGTACAGATGCATTTTGTGATACTGATTGCAAATTGTACTTGAAGAAGTACAAGGAGAAACAGAATTCGACTGTTGATATACTATCACAAGGGTTTTGGTGTTCAAAATGTGACAGTAAATTTGTCCCTAATAGTGGTTTATATTCAGCAATTAAGCAGCCTCCTGATGCCCCGAGCATTGAATATGTCTTAAATTGTGATTATAGCCTTATACTATCTCTGTTTTTCAAACTCCTTTATGAGGAATCATATGAAGAAGTTCAAGTTGCTTGTGTAGGAATGATTCAGCGGATCCTAGTTCATGGAACTAAAGATATTCTACTTGAAAGAAGACATGAATGGCTAAAATGTCTAGATGCCCTACTTATTCACAAGAAAAAGGCTGTGAGAGATGCATTCTGCTCTCAGATAAGTGTCTTTCTTGAGGAGCCTATTTTGAATAGTTTATTCTTGGATGAGGAAGATTCCAACAAAAGTAAAGAACATAAATTCATGGACAAAATAAAGCATGCTCTGGCTAAGGCTGATGATGCCTTGATGATTGAGACTCTTATGGAAGCTACAGCTCAGATAATGAGAGCAGTCAATATGCGTAACCAACTCTTCTTGTTTTCTCTAATTTTGCTAATTGATCAGCTGGATAATCCTCATGTAACAGTAAGGATTACTGCATCAACATTGATAAAAAAATCTTGTTCCTTCCATTTTAAAGGAGGAATCGAGGAAGTCCTCTCTAAAGTTCTTCATATTCGAAATGAACTGTATGATTATCTAACTCTGCGACTTGTGAGCCGACCAAAAATGGTTGAAGAGTTTGCAGCTGCTGTTCTCTGTATTGAAACTGAAGAACTAGTCAAGAGAATGATTCCCATTGTTATCCCAAAACTTGTAGTAGGCCAGCAGGATAATGATCAAGCAATCCTTACTTTATATGAGTTTGCCAGGTGCCTGAATACAGATATGGTGCAATTAATTGTAACTTGGCTGCCTAAGGTGCTTGCTTTTGCCCTCTGTCGAGCAGACGGACAAGATTTACTTGCTGCTTTGCAGTTTTACCATGAGCAGACTGGATCAGATAGGCAAGAAATTTTTGCAGCTGCATTACCTGCACTTTTGGATGAGCTCGTATGCTTTACAGATGAAGTAGATTCAAATGATAGAAACGAAAGGTATGACCAGTCTGAAACTTTTACATGACATATCCATTTGTATAATGCCTTTAGTTTTGCTTCAGTGACTAGCTTCTCCTCTGAGTGTGCACTATGCAAAGCAGCCTGAAACAATTAAAATTTTAATTCCTTTACAACTCATCTCTTTTATCTCCAGATGCTTTTTGATAGCAATGGTTTTTGTTATGTGGTTTCTTACCCTCTTGACAGATTAGAGAAAGTACCTCAGATGATAAAAGAAGTTGCAAGAATTTTGACTGGTAATGAAGATCTTACAGGATTTCTGAAGAATCATTTTGTTGGTCTTCTCAACGGCATTGATAGAAAAATGCTCCATACAGAGGATGTATCACTTCAAAAACAAGCCATCAGACGGATAGAAATGCTGATAATTATGATGGGTTCCCAACTTAGCACTTATGTGCCAAAACTCATGGTTCTTCTCATGCATGCTATTGGTAATGAATCACTTCAGAGTGATGGTCTCTCTGTCTTGCACTTTTTCCTTAAGCAACTAGCAAAGGTATCACCACCTAGCACCAAACATATAATTTCTCAGGTTTTTGCTGCTCTTGTTCCCTTCTTGGAGAGGGAAAAAGACAATTCTTCTTCACATTTGAATAAGATTGTTGAGATCTTAGAAGAACTCGTGCTTCAAAATAAAGTAATTCTAAAGCAACATATCAGTGAGTTTCCTCCTTTGCCCAGTATCCCTGCCTTAGCAGAAGTGAAAAAAGTGATAAAAGAGGCACGTGGTGTCACAACTCTGATTGATCAATTGCGAGATGTTGTGGATGGATTAAATCATGAAAATTTGAATGTTAGGTACATGGTAGCGAGTGAGCTGAGGAAATTGCTGAATTTAAGGCGGGATGATATCACAACTTTGGTCATTAAGGGAGGGGATCCAAATCTGGATGTGATGAGCTCTTTGATCACATCCTTACTGAGAGGTTGTGCAGAAGAATCAAGAACTTCGGTCGGCCAGAGGCTGAAGTTAGTTTGTTCTGATTGTCTTGGTGCACTTGGTGCTATTGATCCTGCCAAAGTTAAGGGATCTCCAATCACACGCTTTAAAATTGCTTGTTCTGATGATGATTTAATTTTTGAGTTAATCCATAAACATCTAGCTAGAGCTTTTAGGGCTGCAACTGATACCATTGTCCAAGATTCTGCGGCATTGGCTATACAGGAGCTGCTAAAGATTGCAGGCTGTGAAGCATCACTTGACGAGAATTCTGCAGTTTCTTCGTCACAGGCAAAAGAGGAACAACCTATAAAAGTTCCTGCATATATGATCAAGGACTGCAACAAAGTCTATGGGAGAGGTCAGAGACTGTGGGATCGCTTCTCTATATATGTTAAAGAGATTATTGCCCCATGCTTGACCTCGAGGTTTCATCTCCCCAATGTGTCAGATTCCACCTCTTCTGGTCCCATCTACCGTCCCTCAATGTCATTCAGGAGATGGATTTTTTTTTGGATAAAAAAATTAATTGTGCATGCAACAGGTTCTAGGGCCAGTATTTTTAATGCCTGTCGAGGTATTGTGCGTCATGATATGCAAATAGCTATGTATCTTCTGCCTTACTTGGTCCTGAATGCTGTTTGCCATGGTACCGTAGAGGCACGCCGTGGCATAACAGAGGAGATCTTGTGTGTTCTTAATGCAGCAGCATCTGATCATAGCACTTCTGCTGCTCAAGGGACTAGCTTTGGCCAAAATGAAGTATGTATTCAAGTTGTGTTTACACTTCTTGATAACCTTGGCCAATGGGTTGACGATGTTGAACAAGAACTTGCCCTTTCTCAGTCTCTCCTACCATACAAGTCTAAGCAACCAGCATCTAAGTCAAAGGATCAGAAGGTGAATCCATCAAAGGATCTAGATGAGGTAGTTATGCAATGTCGACATGTCTCTGAGCTATTGGCTGCCATTCCTAAGGTTACCCTTGCTAGGGCCTCTTTCAGATGTCAGGCTTATGCCAGGTCTTTTTTGTACTTTGAGTCTCATGTGCGAGAAAAGTCGGGATCCTTTAACCCAGCTGCTGAAAAGAGTGGCCGTTTTGAAGATGATGATGTCTCGTTCTTAATGGAAATACACAGTGGTTTGGATGAGCCAGATGGTTTATCTGGTTTGGCATGCTTACATAAATCTAAAAGTTTAAACGACTATCTCCTGATAAACAAGAAAGCAGGAAACTGGGCAGAAGTATTAATGTCTTGTGAGCAGGCTTTGCAGATGGAACCTAATTCTGTTCAGTGGCACTCAGATGTCCTCAATTGTTTACTAAACATGTGCAATTTGCAGGCCATGGTTACTCATGTGGATGGATTGATATCAAGGATTCCTCAGTACAAGAAATCATGGTGTATGCAAGGTGTTCAGGCTGCATGGAGGCTTGGCAGGTGGGACTTGATGGATGAGTACCTTAATGGGGCTGATGAAGAAGGTTTACTCTGTAGCAGCTCTGAGAGTAATGCGTCGTTTGACATGGATGTTGCAAAAATTCTTCAGGTAATAATGCAGAAAGATCAATACACTGTAGCTGAAAAAATTGCAATGTCGAAACAATCTCTAATTGCTCCTCTAGCTGCTGCTGGCATGGATTCATATGCACGTGCTTACCCATTTGTTGTCAAGCTTCACATGCTGCGGGAGCTAGAAGATTTTAACTCTCTTCTTGGAGGCGAGTCATTTTTGGAGAAAACATTCCATCTTGGTGAACCAGGATTTTTAGAACTTGTAGAAAACTGGGAAGATCGGCTCAAAATTACACAACAATCTCTCTGGGCTAGGGAACCACTGTTAGCTTTCAGGAGACTTGTTTTTGGTGCCAGTGGTTTTGGTGCTCATGTCGGCAGTTGCTGGTTACAGTATGCCAAGCTTTGTCGTTCAGCTGGTCACTATGAGACTGCAAATCGAGCCATTCTGGAAGCCAAGGCTTCTGGGGCACCCAATGTTCACATGGAGAAGGCCAAGCTTCTCTGGAGCACTAGGCGAGCTGATGGTGCCATTTCAGAGCTGCAACAATCTCTGCTCAACATGCCTGTGGAGATTGTAGGCTCAGCTGTTATATCATCAATCACCAGCCTCTCATTGGTTCCATTAAGTTCAGCACCATTACTTTGTGATACCCAGTCTTCAAATGAGAATCGGGATGTAGCAAAATCCCTCCTCTTATATTCAAGGTGGATACACAACACTGGGCAAAAGCAGAAAGAAGATGTGATAACTTTATACTCGAGGGTGAAGGAACTTCAGCCCAAGTGGGAGAAAGGTTACTTCTTTATGGCTAAATATTGTGATGAATTGCTTGTCGATGCCAGAAAACGGCAGGAAGACAATAAGGAGCTTTGCCCAAGGGCGGTCCCAGCAAATTCTGCTCTTGTTTCCTCTGCGAGTTTGAATTCTGAGAGACATTGGTGGTCTTACCTTCCTGACGTGCTGTTGTATTACGCAAAAGGGCTTCACAGGGGCCACAAAAATCTCTTCCAAGCCCTTCCAAGGTTGTTAACATTGTGGTTTGACTTTGGATGTATCTATCGTAGAAGCAACTCATCATCAAATAAAGAGATGAAGAATGTTCACGAGAAGGTGGTAGTTTTATCTCAATAATTTTTTTTTCTCGCCACCATTTCTGGATAATTTTTGCTAGTTTCTTATTTACCCCCTACAGGTCATGAGCATAATGCGAGGGTGTTTAAAAGATTTGCCTGCCTATCAGTGGTTAACGGTTCTGCCTCAATTGGTTTCTAGAATTTGCCATCAGAATGAAGAAATTGTTCGTCTGGTGAAACACATAATTACTGCTGTCCTTCGTCATTACCCACAACAGGCCCTTTGGACCATGGCAGCAGTTACTAAATCCACGGTTTCTTCTAGGAGGGAGGCTGCTGCAGAGATTATACAAGCTGCTCGAAGAGGATCAAGTCAGGGGGGTGCCAACTCTTTGTTTGTGCAGTTTGCTGCTCTGATTGATCATCTGATCAGGTTGTGCTTCCATGCTGGCCAAGCAAAGGCTAGGACAATCAATATTTCAACTGAGTTTAGTGCCATGAAGAGGATGATGCCAGTGGAAATTATCATGCCTATGCAACAATCTCTTACTGTTAATTTGCCTTCTTACGACACAAGTTTAACTAATCCCAGCACGTCTGATATCTTCTCATCTACAGATCTGCCTACAATTTCAGGGATAGCTGATGAAGCTGAGATTCTTTCCTCGCTGCAACGACCAAAGAAAGTAAGGCCTTTTATGAATATCTGCTGTAGACTGATTTCCATATTTTCCTGTGTGTAGGTGAATTCTAGTTAATGTATTGTTGATTTGTTAGCATGTCTTCAATTTCTCTCCCAGAGATGTTTCCTCCAATTTTTTCCTTATTTGGGTGGGGAGAGGGTTGTGATTTTTACACTTCTTTTCTCTATTTCACCAGTACATTGGAAATGCATTCCTTGTGATGTAGTATAGTAAGTTCATGAACATGATTGTGTAGAAGGGAGAAACAATCACCATCTTGGTATTGTGTACACATTTTTAATGTCATTCTGATTAGGTGGCAAAGAAATTGGACAAGTTCAGGTTTACAGAACCATGTAAAATTTGTTTTCTTATTTTTTCTCTTTTAACTAATTTTGTGAGACCTCTGTGGGAAAGCGCAATATTGTATGAATTTGATGAGTCGTAAAATCTCTCAAGTTCGCCTAACTTGATATTTAACCAGTTTCTTTTTGAGTTTGCAGATCATTCTTTTGGGTAGTGATGGAATTGAACGTCCATTTCTATGTAAACCGAAGGATGACCTTAGGAAAGATGCACGTATGATGGAATTCAATGCGATGATAAATCGTTTACTATCAAAATGTCCGGAAAGTCGCAGAAGAAAGCTTTACATTCGCACATTTGCCGTGATCCCACTAATGGAAGACTGTGGAATGGTTGAGTGGGTGCCCCATACTCGTGGGCTCCGTCATATACTCCAAGACATTTACATAAGCTGTGGTAAATTTGACAGGCAAAAAACGAATCCTCAAATTAAGCGTATTTATGACCAATGCCAAGGTAAGATGCCTGAAGATGAAATGCTGAAGAACAAAATCTTGCCGATGTTCCCTCCAGTCTTCCACAAGTGGTTTCTGAACACATTTTCTGAGCCAGCTGCTTGGTTCAGGGCTCGAGTTGCCTATGCACATACTACCGCTGTTTGGTCAATGGTTGGGCATATAGTGGGACTTGGGGACCGGCATGGTGAAAATATACTTTTTGATTCTACCACAGGTGACTGTGTCCATGTTGATTTCAGTTGCTTATTTGACAAAGGGTTGCAGTTGGAGAAACCTGAGCTCGTGCCATTCAGGCTGACACAGGTAAAGGAGGGGGATGGGGTTTGCAGTGAATTTGTGATCACATCTGAATGCTGTGCAACTGAAATATATAAGTTTCTTTTTGCTTACATGCTATTGGGTTTATCTGTATATCCCTCTTGGATATTGACGTTCTATGGCTTTGTCGCGTACAGAATATAATTGACGGACTGGGCATTACTGGATATGAGGGCATCTTCTTGAGGGTCTGTGAGATCACTCTTTCAGTACTAAGGACTCACAGGGAGACTTTAATGAGCGTTCTTGAGACTTTCATCCATGATCCGCTGGTGGAATGGACAAAATCTCACAAGTCTAGTGGTGTAGAAGTTCAAAATCCCCATGCACAGGTTTTATTTGTTAAACTTTCCGTATATTATAATAGTTTGCTTTGTCTTTAATTATTGATGTTTTGATATATAAAATTACGCATATTTAATTTGGAAACGGTCCCAGTTGCCCAGACTTATCATAATTATGCTGTCCATGGCTTATTTAGGATTGAAATGGGTTTCCAAACAGTCTTTCTTTCTGATGTTTCATATAAAGCCATTGCAATATCTGATCTATGGCAACCCAAAATATAGGAAAAAGAAAAATACTTCAAATTACGTTGATACATTTGCTTAAAGTGTTATGCAGCAATCTGAATTAACTTGATTAGATAACCTTGCAAAATATTTTAGAAGACTGCTTGTAAGATGAGTGCACTTCAACATTGCAGCGAGCCATAAATAATATTGAAGCGCGTCTGCGAGGAGTTGTTGTTGGTGTGGGAGCAGCACCATCTTTGCCTCTTGCTGTAGAAGGGCAAGCTCGTCGCTTGATTGCAGAAGCAGTTTCACATAAAAATTTAGGGAAGATGTATATATGGTGGATGCCTTGGTTTTAAGAACCAGAGGCTGAGTTATCTCTAGGTATGTATATGCCATCCCAGTTCTCCTCTCCATTAGCTGTGAGAATTTTGTTTTTGAAGTTGTATATCAGCTGTATGTTCGTTGGACTAATGATTTGGAAACTTGTGGATTTGTCCTTTTGACATCTGCTGAGTTTTATAGTTGCTGGACAACAATGTAATTTAGATACTGCATAAAACTGGGTGGGAATCAGGGGTGACAGGATTATTCTCGAGGGTCAAAGATACTGTGCTTTCCCGGTGCAAATAGGCTTTTCTTATGGTTTTGCACGTGCCTTAAACTCGTTGAGATCTTGCCAGTTTGTTAATATCACCAGTGTCTCACTCATTCACTAACATAACTCAAAGTTTCTAATATATTTGATTTATCAAATTCTTTTCTCCAATTACAAAATCATGAAGCAGAAGATGCTTATACAGACATCTGATTGAATGACAGGTACAAACGTAATCATACATAAATTATTTTGCAAGTTAGTCGAGAAGCAGAGAGTGCTTATGAGGGTATTGAAATGAGCTTAGGTACAAATGCCTATACATTTAGGGGGTGCACTTTGTTGGCGTTATGACCAAATTCTCATACTCGGGATCTTGAAAATTTCATTTGCTTTGGAATTCTCTATTGCTTTTGCCCCCATATTTTGAACATGCTTGTAATTTGTAAGATTTCAAACATCAACCTGGGTATATCCTGCTGAATCGAGGATGAGACACTCAGGTTTAGCCTTAAAATTTTAATTGCTTCCAGTTGCAACCAACATCGCACTAGGATGTTCAGAGCTAATACATAAATTTCAGGTAGTTGTGGTTAAACGTCATCTTAAATCTTGCATTCCAGGCCCAAGATTGTCGGCATATAACTAGCAGAATTGTTACTTCAAATCCCACCAACTCTTATCAGACAGCAACAGAAATATTTTGCACGTTCCGTTTTGAAATTTCACGAAGTGATGCAACTGTTCAGTGTCCAGACAAGCCTGGTTGGGAAGAAAGGTAAGCTGCCTCAGTCAATTAGGGTGGGTTGAGTTAAAAGAGTCCCTGCTCTGATAGTTTCTACTTTTGCCAGCTTGGTCTCATATGATAAAGATATACTATCTTACTACTCCTCCATATCCCAAAAAGACCGTTTAACGGCTTTTTATATGTAGCATGTGATAGTTAGCAATTCACGTTTTGCAGGCAAGGACTGTCTTGAGGCCAGCAACATATTTTCCTTGCACTTGCCAGCTGGAAGTGCAGTTTGATGGATTGCTTGTGGCATTGCAACCGATATTGTTCACTTGGACTAGTTGTTCATGTTCTTAAGCATTGTGCACCTGATGTTTTTCACTTGCAGCATTGCAGCTGATGGATTAATTGTTGCATTGCCAGCTGCAAGTGAAATTGCTCATATTGGTGAACCATTGGACAGCTCCTGATTCTTAGCTGATCCATTCAGGAGCTTCAACTTGGCAGTTAGCCACTCCAACAACCAACAGTGGATGCTGCAAGTGATGAGCAATGTGAATTAGATTCTGACAACGGAGAAAGAGTGCGTGCAAGGAGCATCAAACAGCTTGCAAATTCCTTTCCTTTTTTACTTTTTGCTGCAAATAGATGCTCGTCCCCAATTAGTCCTCAGAACATGAAGGACTTTGCAGAATAGTAAGTATATCTTTGTAGATGGTAGAGCGGAGTAGTTATGTTGCAAATGTATAGTCAGACAGATTATATATATAGTAAAAGGAAAATTAAGTTCGATAATGTTTATATTTGTGAAACACCTGAGGTTTACTTGATGAATAACTGCCTCCCTCAATCGGAATAAAACCAGGATGAACCTACCGTCTACGACCTCTAGCCATCCAAGACTTTCATATTCTTTTGCTCCTAAGGATTCCACCTGTGTGGGTTTCGGTTAGTGTAACATTTAGTACCTCCTGTACATGGATAGAGGTTGTCGTAAACCGTGTATACCAAACTGACATAGGAAATCTTGTTTTATGAAAACGGGAATGTCTATGTGATTTGGATCAAGATAACCAGGCTTTGAAAGTGTTCCCTTTGGCAACAAAACATCCAACATTTTTCCGGTCAATCCTTAATGGGCATTCCAACCGCAGGATCACTTCCTTCACCAGATTTTTCAATGGAGATTCACCTCTAATGGTACTATGCTTTCCCAATCCACATACGACCGTAACTTGTGTTGGAACCACACAATCTCCAGCAAGAACCCTCAACCGCAGCTCATTCAACCACTGCAAGAATATCAAATACGCACAACTCAAATGCATTCCATGCAAATCCAACTTCACCTCTGAAGATGTCCACTTGATAGCCTCTTCCAGTGTTGACGACACAATCAGCTCCTTAACCAACTTAGATTCATCTCCACTCAAGTTTTCCATCAACTCCTCCATCGAAAGAGGGACGTTTTTCGGGTCTTGTAGCATCAACATAACAGTTGGACACGAATTCAAGACTGAGTTATAGGTTCTAATCGAAAATGAAATCCCCAAATCTTTCATTCTTTGAAGCCACAAAGCCATCTCCATAAGCTCACTGTGAGCTCCCAATGATGAAAGTAGCATATTACAACAAACAGTATCCAATGCATACCCTTCATTCTCCATTTTAACTACATTCCTCTTCATATCCTCCAACAATCCTATCCTCCCATATGCATACACTATTGACCTATATTCAAAAGTCGAAGGCTTTAGTCCCAAAACTTTCATCTCTTCCATCAAATTCTCTGCTTCACGAGCTAATCCCATCTCACAATAACCATTAATAATCGATTCCTAAGCTCTTCTTTGTACATACACTGCCGATGTTCTATTCAGAAGCTGTGTCAATTGCTCGCAAGAATCCAAAAATCCTTTCTCGGAATTGTGCTTGGTGCTAAACTCAATCAGATGACAATAAAAATTACACAAATCACGCTCTCGAGAAATTAATCTTGAAACTGTTTCGGAAATTAAAATTTGAGCTTCATTGAACCTTTGTTGCTTGTATGAAATAGCTATGACTTGAGCCACTAGCTTAGCGTTCCAATCAAACCATGATGCTTCACTAATCACCCTGTACAACTGCAAACACATGAATATGCAAATCGTAACGTTTACTGAAACTTCAAAAGCATAATATGCTCAAGTAATGACAGAGATAGAGAGCTTACGGGGAGGGCAACAGAGGAGAGGTTGGGGTGTGTGGTAGAGGGAGAGAGGAGATGGGAGAGAGTGTTGAGAGCGACGTGTTTGGACGACGACGACACGAATTTGGCAAGTAAGCGACGAGTGGCGGATGGGTGGTTGGTGGTGGAGTTGATGGCGATTTTGGTCAGAAAACGGTGGCCTTGTTTGGTTAGTGCACATTGTGATGGGGATTGATGGCTTCCTTGGTTTGAAGATAGTGGCCTTGATATTCCAAGATGATGGATGCCTCCTCCTATCATTGCTGCCTGCTGCTTCCTCCTCAATCGTTATCGTTATTACTATCGTTGGTTTAATACAATTATTACTATCATACACGTGTAAAATCTAGTCCCTTCCTCACGACATCCGGACTGATATTTTCCATATTTGACTTTTTAATATAATAAAAAAATAAAAAGACTGTTTTAGAATTGGGCTTTTGTTTATTGCTAGGCTTGTTGAAATTATGATAGGACAGAAGTTGCAAACACAATTAAGAATTAACCCAAAAAGGGCAGCCCATTCCTCGTTAGACCACTTCCCCCCACGTTCATATGCACACGCACACGTACACGTATCAGCCCGAGGCCACCGCATCATGAAGCGACACCTTCGAGGCCCCCTTTTTTTTTTTTTACCAATTTCACCACAACCAATTAGTAGCCCAAAACAAAAACGAATAACAAATACTCCGCTGCTCTTTACTTATCTATTTATAAGTTAAATTTAGTTTTAAAATCTTTCACCGATTTGATACCTTGTTTATGTAGTAGATACCCATCCGCATGTATCTACTTATACAATATAAACACAAACACAATAGAGTCTCATTATCACCTTGTAAACCAATAGCTTGAAACGGAAAAAAGAAAAAAAAGCGTTAAAAATATTGGAGCAGCTGTTTACGATGAAAAAGAGGGCTAGAACAACCGTCGATTCGCCGATCGTCGATGTTTGGAAACGGGAGCTCGGCGAGCTCTCCTCTCGTAACTTCGCCCACCGCCTCGCCGCCGCGGAGGTTTTCTACTTTCTTCTTCTTTTTTGTTTTTTGTTTTGTTTTGTTTTTTTTTAATGAAAAATATCTTATCTTTAATTTCTTACGCTTAACTTAGATAACAAGATTCTTAATTACAAATCACCATTAATGAATTTTACCCAATAAATTAGTGTAATTAATTGGGTCTTCATGTTTGCTTTGATTTGTGATCATTAAAAATGGGTTCATAAGTGCAGCATTGTCGAGTGTTAAGTTATAGCTTTGGAATGAATTTGTGCTTTGATGGTTTTTATTTATTTTTTTCATATCTAGAACTGTATTCATTTTTTTTTATAAAGTGTCCAACGAATGATCGTGAATTATTTATATAAAGTATGGAAATTGTCGAATTTAGTGTCACTTAGATTACCGGTTCGGGTTCGGGTTCGAGGTGTGGGAACAAATACAAGGGAATGTGGTCTGACCCTTCTTCAGCTTTGTGCACTGGGCTGCCCCTCATATAATGATTGTGGATATGTGGCTATTGTACATACAATAGATTGTTAAATATTGTATTGCATGGTTTAAAATAGATGACATTGTCGAATGTAAGATTTTTAAGGGTCTTCTTTTTAGGGCGTTTTATTATTACATTCAAGTTTCTACAATTTGATTGTTACTTTTCTGTCTCAGGATCTTGTGCTTCGTCTCGATATCTTGCGGAAGCTGGAAAAACACAGAGGTTGTGTGAATACAGTTAGCTTTAGTGCTGATGGGGACATTCTTGTGTCTGGCTCTGATGACAGGAGGATCATACTTTGGGATTGGCAATCTGGAAATATTAAACTCTCATTCCATTCGGGTCATCATAACAATGTTTTCCAAGCCAAGATTATGCCTTTCTCAGAGGACCGAAGTATTGTCACTTGTGCTGCTGATGGGCAGGTAAGTTTTGGTTTCTGCCTGCCGTAGGAGAGTGTAACAATACTGTTTAGTTATCAAAGGGTTACAATTTGGAGATCTCACAGGTGCACCCTTCCCATCGTGTGAATTGACTTGAAAAAACTGTCTAAGTGATTAATGTTGTCTTTGGTTTCTTTCTTGTCAAAAACATGGGAAAGCTTTGTCCTTACAAAAGCTGTTTCTTTTTTGCAGGTAAGGCATGCTCAGATTTTAGAAGGTGGCAAAGTGGACACTAAGTTACTGGCTAAACATCATGGACGTGCTCATAAGTTGGCCATTGAACCTGGAAGCCCTCATGTGTTTTATACCTGTGGTGAAGATGGAATGGTTCAACTTGTAAGTCATGATTACTTAGTTGTTTTTTTCCAATTGCTTGCTAAAGTTTCTAATAGTAATAGTACTTAATCTTAAATGGTCTTGTTATAGAAGCCTCCTATTGATCATCTGCATAGATCAAACTTCCTTCAATGACTGTTAATTTGGGGATCATAGTTGGCAAGCATTTCTTATCTTCTTTGTTTGATTGGTTGACCATTCATCATGTTCCAGTCTAATTGTTTGGCCCACTTTGTCTTCTACTCTAATAGATTGATCTGAGGACTGAAGCTGCTACGGAACTCTTTACTTGCCAACCTCTCCGTGAAAGGAGTTACATGTCTGTCATTCATCTAAATGCAATTGCAATGGATCCAAGAAACCCAAACTTATTTTCAGTTGCTGGATCTGATGAATTTGCTCGACTCTATGATATTCGCAAATATAAGTGGGATGGAACAACAGATTTTGGTCAGCCTGTTGACTTCTTTTGTCCCCCACATCTAATTGGTGATGAGCATGTTGGGATAACGGGCTTGGCATTTTCGGATCAGAGCGAGCTTCTTGTTTCTTACAATGACGAGTTCATTTATCTTTTTGCGAGGGACATGGGATTGGGACCTAATCCAACCCCAACTTCTCCTGTGTCCAATGGCAGTGATGCTGGTGAAATAAGCTCTGATGATCATACATCTCCATCTGACATGGATTCTGATGCAAAAACTGGTCCACAGGTCTATAAGGGGCACAGAAACTGCGAGACAGTGAAAGGTGTGAATTTCTTTGGGCCTAAATCTGAGTATGTTGTGAGTGGGTCAGATTGTGGTCGAATTTTCATCTGGAGGAAGAAGGGTGGGGAGCTTATTCGTGTTATGGAAGCAGATAAGCATGTGGTAAACTGTATAGAGCCTCATCCTCATATTACAGTGCTTGCAAGCAGTGGGATCGAGAATGACATAAAAATATGGACTCCAAAAGCCATGGAGAGAGCTATTCTGCCCACAAATATTGAGAAGGTATATGTCTCAATGAAATAAGTTTTCTCAAAATAGTTATTTAAATTCCATGGCCTCCCATAATTCTAACATAGTTTTAATAGTTGAATAGTATGTGGCAGTTTTAGTGAACTTTATATAGCACTAAACATGGCATTGAGCTCAGGAAATTATAGAAAAGATCAGAATTGTGTCACGTTCTTCAAGCTTGCTATCATCTGAAGAAATCAATCGATGTGGAGGGAACATCTTGTTTGTGGAATTGTGTTCCCGTGCATTCTATATAAGTGACCTTCCCATATTTACGTTACTTTAACCCTTAATAGACAGGTGATGGAAGGTGTAACTTGAAATAAAATCATGGTTTATGGTCAATGGCAATATTCCCAACCTTTTTGTCTCTGTTTTGCTGTATTGATTACTGTCCGTCAATAGTTATACTTGCAAGATGGCTATTTGGTGCTGATATTTACACACTACTAACTCATGTTTGTCCATACAAGCCATTTTGCACCATAAGTTTTGAATTTACTGGTCAAGCATCTTTTGTAACTTCAGTGATTTGGTATAATGTTTTCCATACAAGCCATTTTTTTTTTTCTTTCTTTTTTTTTTTTTTTTTTTCTCGGGGGTGGGTGGGGGCTTGGGGTTGAGGGAGTTATTGTTTTCGGAGTGTAGTAGTAGTTATTGTGGATATCTTATACTATGCACAGTGCACTAAGATGTTCTTAAACATAGAACCCTCATATCCTCCACCCTTCTCCCCTCACAGTTGATATAGGGTAAGTTGTTTATTGTCAAGCTTTTAAGCGTATGCAGTCTATTTCTGATTGCCCATAATTGACCACGAATTAGGTTAGACTTTCATGTTGCAATGGTTGTGGTCACCAACCTTTGATCATATTCTCTGAGTTGCTTGTCTTTCCTGAGTTCTTAAGATCCTTGTCTGACAATGATGAATTAGATACATTGTCCTTGCTATAATATTATGGCAGCAGAGGAAGTTCTAATTTACTCAGCTAATACCTTCTTTGGATAAGGTCTGGGTACCTGATCGACTTCGTTTCTTTTCATTTGGGGACTTTGACGATGACATCGAGGACCGAGACTTTTTCTACAATGATGATGATAGCGATGATGAAGACGACGACAGTGATGATGATGAGGATGAGGAGGACGAGGAGGACGAGGATGAGGAGTTGGATGAAGATGATTTCTTTGACTACAATGATGATGAGGATGATGATAGTGTTGATTCTGAGGATTTCCTAGATGTTGAGGATAAAGATGGTGGAGATGAAGTTTTTTATGAATCTGGTGATAATGAAGATTGTGATGGTTTCTTTGATGATGTTGGTGGTGAGGATGATAATAGTGATTTGGATGATAATGACAACGACTTTGATGACTGACTAAGATGGATAATATTGATGAAATTGACGGAAATTATGAGATGATGATAATTGTGTTGCTGGTGATGATGAATGATGTCTTGATTATGCTGATGATTTTGCACTTTGTGTTTCCAGCGTAGACCCAAGACAAGGCGTTGGATGTATCATATGTCCTCTCCCAAGGAATTGACGTTGCCATTGCTTGCCATGCAAAGACAGAGGACGAACCCTGAACGCAATGATGAGAACTCAGATGTTGGACGAGACCTGCGTCAGCTTATTTTGACATTTAATGGCAACAGTGATGATTCGTCGGATGATGGTGAAGATAACACCAGCGCAGAAGACTGCCCGACTTAACTGATCTTTGAGCTGGAAGAAATTCAGAGATTGTACATAGCCAATAAGTTCAAACTTGTTGTAATTTTTTTTGGTCTTCTTACAGTGTTTTTTCTTTTCCCCATCCTTAACATATTCCTATTCACATTTTTAATCTTTCATGTCTATTGGATATCTTTTTTGGTTGCATTGATTTTTGTTGATCGACTTATGCCTCTTCTGGATGGAAATTCGGATACCCAAGGAGGAAATCTAGTGTCCACACTCTTAACAAATTTACGTTTGTTAAAAGAAAAATACTTGGAAACGTTACAGCTCATGTTACAGTTGGGTGGCCGACTGAGTTGAGAATGGATTCCACCTTCACGTTGTAACTGTAACGTTCCAAAGAGTTTTTCCTTTGTTGTTATCAGGATGTTCTTTGGTTGTGACCCAGAGCCTGAAAAACTTGGAGCACCAAAATAGTGCTGATTATGGAATCACACGTCAGACACGTACTTATTTGACACCAAAATCTGATGCCAGTTGTTGAATGAGTCAACAAGTGCAAACGACAAACATTTTTCCCAACAATTTGTGGCCTTGTCAGAGAAAGAAGAAAAGTCTGCTAAAGTTACCCTTTCCACGCGAAAATCAGCATAGAAATACCCACGAAACTGTCAAAATCTTTGTCTAGTCGAGCCTTTTTATCCTTAATTCCTTATGTAATGCCATTTTCGTTAGTGGGTCAAGCTCACATCGCACTAGTCTTATTCACCCACTTTTTTTTTTCCTTTCAATCCTCTCCGTTTTGTTCTGCTTACTACTAAAATACTATAACCAAGGAACAAGTGCAAGAAAGAAAGAAAGAAAGAAAGAAAGAAAGAAAAAGCATCAAGATGAACATGGAGATGGAGAGGAAGCGGCAAGACAACAGAAGACAGTGGGATGCTCTACCCAGCTCAGCACTAGTCAACATATTCTGCAGAACCTCCATTAAAGACCGCATGTTTAGTCTCCCTTCGGTTTGCAAATCATGGTCCAACGCCTCTCGCCATCCTCATTGTTGGGCATCCATGGTTGCTGCTGCCAACACATCATCTTGTGATGCTGATGATGCTTTCCTCAAGGACTCCTACCCTTATGAAAACTCTTTTGTTGACCCTTTTGATGGGAGACGCAGCAGTGATCCTAGTGGTGGCATACGCTTACTCCAGGCACTGATTGGAAGGGCTGCTGGTGGAGCCGCCATCACTTCTCTCTTTTTATTCCCTTTCCTCACCTCTGCAGATGGCTCTCCCAATGATGATGCCCTTCTTCATCTCGTTGCTCAACAGTAATCTCTCTCTATCTTTCTATGTGTAATATTTTTTACTGTTAGTTATGGAACCTTGAATATTATATACTTGGTGATATGATAATTCTGGACTAGTAATGTATCATGTATGTCCATAAGTTGAGCATGCTAATATTCTGAGATATTATGTTTCTTGTTGACTCCTGCCCCAATTTGATACACCTATCTTTTCATGGATCCCACGGTGCCTCAGAGCAAGCGATACAACAAGTCATACACAGCTGTAAGAACCTAGAACTTGTTGACTTCTCTACTTCCCCTTATTTTGTCCCTTCTGTTTTAGGGAAGATGAGTGTCTACTGCCCTAACCTTAGAGGAATCAGAAGAAATGGAGAAATTCATTCATCTTTTGCATCTCATCTCACTACATGCTTTCCAAGCTTGAGGCTGTTGAATATATCTGATTCAACAATTGTTGATAAAGGCCTGCTGACTATCGTGACTAGTTTTCAGAGGCTTCAATATCTAGACATCAGAGGATGCCAACGGTTATTATATTACATGTACATCATAAAGGGTGCTCCTGCATCGAAAGTTGAAATCATCTATGATTGATAGGTCGAATATTTTTAGGGTCAAAACCATTTTAGTCCCTGAGGTTTACTCTAAAGATCAAATTGGTCCCTCAGGTTTGTAAAAAGATCAAAGAGGTCCCTCCAATTAACTTTTGTTAGTCAAATATTAATATTCAAAGGGTTGACCGAGTTAAAAGACCATTATATCCTTAGCCAACATATATTATAAAAGAAAATTACAATAAAAGTCTAAATCAGTCTAAAAAAAACATAATTCGCGTAAGAAAAAAAAATAAAAACTAAAAAATATCAGTTTAAACATATACAAATTAAAGTTAGTAATATATCGTTAAAAAATAAATAATCATGATTCATCCTCTTTTCTGGTCGGTACCCTCGCTGTTAATTATATCGATGATGATTGTTCATTTTTTAACGATATATTACTGAATTTAATTTGTTTTTGTTTGAACTGATATTTTTTAGTTTTTTTTTTTCCTACGCGAATTATGTTTTTTTTAGGCTGATTTAGACTTTTATTGTAATTTTCTTTTATAATATATGTTGGCTAAGGATATAATGGTCTTTTAACTCAGTCAACCCTTTGAATATTAATATTTAACTAACAAAAGTTAACTGGAGGGACCTCTTTGGTCTTTTTGCAAACCTGAGGGACCAATTTGGTCTTTAAAGCAAACCTCAGGGACTAAAATGGTTTTTGCCCAATATTTTTAGGAATTTGATGATGAACACTTGAATCAACATACTACTGATGAGGTGGTGTTGATTAGAGCATATTGTAGTGAAAACAACTTCAGTTGCTGAACCATTCTGATGGATTAGGTGAAGATATGTTGACTGTAATCTTGAACTAGATGGCATTCATAATAAAATTGGTTTGTAATACTAATGAACTGTTACCTTCAGAATATGTTCGTGTTCAATGATATCATGATCTAGTATTCTAAAGCTAGCGTTACTGCAGACTGCAGTAACGTATACACTACTTCCTTCAGAACGGCCACTCATAGCTTCTTGTTCCTTTTTGGCTTGATGCAGCTCTAAATACTTAATTACTCTGCCTTCTTATTTAACCCTAGCATACATTGTCGACCTAGTGTAGTTACAATTCTCACAATTATGCCTCCATACCACCACTGCTGCTCACTTTCTCTCTTGAAACAAGTGGAACAGCCTTTATCATTGTACTTGCAGTGAAGGCCATCATCTGCATAAGAAATGTCAAGGTTGTGGCAGTAAAGTTAGAAGTCACAACTCATCTTTCTGAATGATTGAATGCCTGCTACCATGAATCATTGTTCCAAGGCTAGGATAGATGGCCAATTATCTGATAGTATGTTCTTGTAAAGCTTTAATGTCTACATGTCATTAGCTTACTCAGGCCATGGCCTTACCCAACCGAGTCCAATGAACATCATACTGAAACCAGGGAAAGGAAATGGTGCCTCCTCAGATAAGAATAAATCTGGAAAGGCAGAAGTTTAAGGTGTTAATTGTGATGAAGGGAAAATTCTTACAAATCCGTCCGGCTGCTTATTCTCCATCTCAGTCTTCAAGATTGGCTGCTTTAGAGCATCAGCGCGGCGAGTTGTATCCTTAAGGAACAGTTGCAAGCACACAGCTGCAACCACTGATACGATTGCTGCAACCTGGAGGGATCATAAGAAACATCAAATCCAATTATTGGTTTAGCAGGAAATCCAATTATTGCTTGCAAACATTCATTTGACCTCGATCACATGACTCATATCTATCAGGGCATATACTGCCTCCACGGTCACGTCGGTAATGGATGGAATTACGATGAACGTTGCAAAGTTAGATACCAAAGTATGTCACAAACAGATGGCCTAGACCTCCCATGTTATCCATCTCTTTTTCTCTCTTAATTGTTTTGTGTAGACGGCCTTTGTTATGGAGATTAATTGCAAGTGAATCATGAATGGTGAGTATAATCTTTTTAAATTGTTCCAATCTTTCGACATTAAGGACGGATCATTCTATGTTCATTACTTGTTTATACCACTTATATAGATATTTAGTTGACATATTTAAATAACAATCTTATATATATATATATGTGGGACGAAAACATGATAGTATCTAGCAAATCTCTTGCCCAAAGTACGTAATCATCTACAAATGAGACTTCGTGGCTTTGATATGTTGCTAAAAGAACGATAACGGCCTTTAAGTTCATTTATTTCAATAAAAGATGAATTTTCTGGATTCACCGGAGTAATCAGGCAGCCATAACATCAAAAGAACATCAAGATCCTTTTTTCTTTTTTCTAGAATTCCTCTTTGATCTCTTTCTTTTTGTCAAAGACGTGGACATGAACGTGACCATATTGTTCATTTAAAACTATCTTCTTTTTTTTTATTTTTTTATTTTTATTTTTATTTTTTAAGTCTAAGGGAGTCCGGCCAATCTTAAATTGGGCCGGGCTCTGTAGTTCATAAAAGTCGCTTTTTACGGTTTCTTTTCACTTTTCTTATCCAGATTTTTAACTCACCAAGCATGTTAAAGTTTTCTCAATAACTTATATATTAATTACACACACACGACATTTTTCCCTCGCTGGGTCCATATCCTAGCAGATTTTTTTGGGACATCATCACTAAGATTAATATATATATATATATATATATATATATATATATATCCAGCATTCAAGAAATTGATCCTATAGAGTTGGCAACATATAAGTCCAGATTAGAAAGTCATAAATTAAGCACGACTTTATTAGTAATAGGGTAAATAGTACCGTAATCTTTTATGATTTGTCGAAAATGCACAGAACCCTCCTATATTTTTAAAAGTGCACCAGAACCTCCTGTGATTTGAAAAATGTAGCATTACATGTCCCTCCGTCAAAAAAATCGTTATTTTTAACGGTGAGTGTGCTACACTCGCCTGTATTGCAACTATTCTTGTTTTTTATATATTTTACCAGTAAAATAAGCTTATACATTTACTAAAATACGCTTTTTACCAAAAAAAAAAGTAAAAATAAAAAATCAAACTGTCTTCTTCCCAATCCACCCCCACCGTCACCCTCCCACCCCATCACTTTCCTCCCAACCCTGTGTGAATGATTTTAGTAAAACTTCAATGAAGGCCAACAATTTATTTTCTTCTTTCATCAGTCTTTGAAGATTCTGTGCAACTTATTCAAACCATAGGGGGTTATGGTGCACTTTTAAAAGTACAAGAGGTTCTTACACACTTTCGAAAAATCATAAGGGACTACCGTGCTATTTATTCTTAGTAATATTCTGGCGAGATTCCTCATGTAGTCCTACAAAAAGGCAATATAAAAAGGAAGAAGAAAAATAAAATATAATCTCCCACCATATTACTCCATTGTAGTGTTGTTGTTATTGGAGTTTTAATATGTAAAGTTTTTAAAATTTTTGCATATCACCACTATAAGCATATTAATAAACCGAGTATTAAATTAAATTTTCAAATAATGTAAGATTTAAAATTATAATTATGGTACTATAAAAAAATAATATCCATTCTCGATTAATCAAAAGAGGAGAAGATATTGTTTACCTTATAAAAAGCAAAGGCCCCAACAATTAAAGAAGGCCATGTATCATGTATGTGCTCGATATTCCAGTACTATACACTCCTGCCATCAATCTCGAATAATAATCAAGGAATTTTTTTTTTCTCTCAAGTCCACTGCCTCCTTGTTCTTATCTTTCAACTTTTCCTTCGTTGTTCTTCTTCTTCCTTTCTTGTTTACTATTTTGATCTTCTTCTTTTTTTGTATCATATTTTTAGTTGTTTGTTTGGGCTTGTTCCTTTGTGCTTTCAGTTTTCTTCTTCTACTTGCTACCGAATGGAATTTTCCGAGATCTATGTTTAACGTTATTCATCTTTTTTTTCTCCTTTCCTCTCATGGTTTGGTTGATATGGCACAACTGGTTTTGAATGCTACTTGGGGTTCCTTAAATTGTGACAAGAGAGTTTCTTCTATTGTGCATAATTCTCAACTTTGCCTGACTTTCTTGTCAGGGCACATCCAATCTAGTCTTCTTGAGCCAACATTGTGACAGTTTGGGTTGTTTATACAATTCAGATAAGTTCTCTCACCCATATTTGGTATTTTCTCCCTCCTTTTAGGCTATCCTCAATGGGGGCTCTAAAATATAAATATTTATATTTTTGGACATTTTTGTACAATTTGTTAAACATTTTGGAGTCCGGAGCACTATTTTGACATCTTTTAATTTAAAAGTGGTGGATCCCACGTCCTTTTTCTATGAATAGTGTTACTTTTTAAGGTATGAGACTCTAAAAAAATATAAAAATATCTAAAAATAAAAATATTTACATTTTAGAGCCCCCATTTTAGCACTGTGTTTCCAGTTTTTGTGTGTATGGTCTGCTTCTTTGTTTTTCTTTTTGGGTACTTGTATAATTTGATTTCAATTTTGTTTAATAAATAATATGTTACTTTTGACAAAAAATAAAAAATAAAAAATAATCAAGGCGACGACAAATTATAAATTTCGTTGAGACCTAGAGTTACCGAAAGTACAAACTTGACAAAAATCTACACCATCTAGAACCCCACACTATACTAACGTTGACGTGTTAAAACGTGATTGGCACTAACCTCACTATCCCAACTCGAATCTCACGTTAACACAAAAGTGATACACACACCACAACAACAAAGTAAATAAATCACTCTTTTCCCAGCTTACTTCCCACTTTGCACACGCGCTTTCTCTCTCTCTTTCTCTCTTTCTTTCTTGATTCCTCCTCTCTCAGATGGACTCTCTCACTCTATTCTGCACCGCCTCTCTTGTCGCCGGCGGCCTTTACTGGTTCATCTGCATTCTCGGCTCAGCCGAGCAAAAGGGGAAGCGCGCCGTTGAACTCTCTGGCGGATCTATTGCCAAAGAGAAAGTCCAAGACAATTACAAACAGTACTGGTCCTTCTTCCGCCGCCCTAAAGAGATCGAGACCGCCGAGAAGGTTCCCGCCTTCGTCGACACCTTCTACAATCTCGTGACAGATATCTACGAATGGGGTTGGGGTCAGTCTTTCCACTTTTCTCCTTCTATCCCCGGAAAATCTCACCGCGATGCCACCAGAATCCACGAAGAAATGGCTGTGGATCTATTAGGTGTCAAGGCCGGAGCTCGCATTCTCGATGCTGGCTGTGGCGTTGGAGGCCCGATGCGTGCTATAGCAGCGCACTCGGGAGCCAACGTGGTTGGCATCACCATTAATGAGTACCAAGTAAATCGGTCCCGTATGCACAACAAGAAAGCCGGGCTGGACTCTCAATGCGAGGTTGTTTGTGGAAACTTCCTGGAAATGCCCTTTGCTGATAACAGCTTCGATGGTGCGTATTCGATAGAAGCCACCTGCCATGCACCAAAACTCGAAGATGTGTACAGCGAGATCTATAGAGTTGTAAAACCAGGATCTATGTACGTGTCTTACGAATGGGTGACAACCGAATTGTACAACCCTGATGATCCGGAACACGTGGAGATCATCCAAGGGATTGAGCGTGGTGATGCACTTCCTGGGTTGAGAAGTTACAAAGACATTGCTGAGATTGCTAGAAAAGTTGGGTTTGAAGTGGTTCAAGAGAAAGATTTGGCTAAGCCACCATCAAAGCCATGGTGGAACAGGCTCAAGATGGGTAGGGTTGCTTACTGGAGGAACCACATTTTGGTTACCATTCTTGCTTGGCTTGGGATTGCACCCAAGGGTGTCGTTGATGTTCACGAGATGTTGTTTGTCACTGCTGATTACTTGACTAGAGGTGGTGACACTGGCATTTTCACTCCTATGCATATGATTCTTTGCAGAAAACCTCAGAATTAACTACCCATCGGATCAAGACTTGCTATGTTTATGCACACAGATTGATCGTCTAGGTTAATTTCGTGCGCTCTTGCTTTTTTTTTTTTTTCTTTTCATTTCTTTCATCGATGTTCTTTTTTGCTGTTTATTATTGGATTTAATTTATCAATTTTGTCTCTTTTTAGCGACGATTAGCACTCTTTAATTACGTCTGGTTTGTATTGTTATTAATGTTGTTAGCTAGCCGGAAATTTGTTTATGTCCTGATTTGCTTTTCCTGTTAAAATTTCACCAAATTTTGTTTTTAAGTCTTGTACTTCAAAGAACCAATAATTATCATGTTTGAGGGCAAAATGTTTTGAACTCGAGGAGTTTTTTGTATTTTTGTCGTTAAAATTTTGTTTTTTTGTTTTTAATGGTTTTGAAATGTTGTGTTGGGCCACGAAGGTTGACGGATTTGCTTAAGATTGAGATGGTAGCTTAATAAGTAAGCTGGCATGTAGCTGTTTGTAATTGATTAATTATTGAGTGGACATGGCACGTGATGTTGTTAGCTGTATGACCTTCCGATCTCGCGAGGTCCCTTTTGTGGTCCTTCATTAATTTTGGGTGTCTCAGACATCCTACAAAAACATGGACACACAGAATCTTGATTTGAATTAATTATTGGCCTTTAATTGCTCTGCTTTAAGATACAGTATATGAATGAATATATGTAACGGAGTGATAGGAGACTAGCAGTTTAAGAATATTAAGAATCGAACAAGTGTCTAATTAATTGCGGATGTCACTATTAATTTTTTTTATAATGTTATATAATATTATGAGATTCAAATTCGGTAGTCATACGTTGAATAAATACATATTAGCATATGAAAATTTATGTGCATTGAACTGATTGCATAAACCACAACTATACAGTAATAATATTGTTGTATGCATCTTGAAAGTTTGCCGCCTCTACACTTCAGTGACGCTTCGTCCTTAGTGAAGAAAACTGACTGGATTAGGATTTAATTAACTTTGTTTAGATCTTTATCGTCAATACACATTGTTACGGCACATGTGGTACGCTCGTGGTTAAGAATAATTTAGTATTTGCAGATCTCTATGTTGTTGTGGTGGATCTATGTAAAGTGAAAACAATTGTATTTTATTTGCAACTTTATATTTTTTTTATGGGTAATGATAGACGAATCTTTTTTGGAGTATTATTGGCTCTTATACATCACCCTTTGCTCTAAATTGAAATGCTTATGCTGATAAGCTGATATCTTCTGTTTCGGGATTTTAATATGCCATTATCATGGTCGGAAAATTTCCTGATAGGTGTATGACACTTGTTGTTGCTAAGTTTCCACTACAACTACAAATTACATTTGGTCAATAAACAGAGAGAAAAAAAAAAAGCTACAGAATTAAGTCAATAATTAAAGGAAAAATGTTCTGGACCTCTTCAAGGACGCCTACCAAATTGAAATTTTTTCTATGGTCTATACTCTTTAGAGATAAAAAAAAAAATGGGCTTTACGTGTGGGATCTACATACTATGTGAGTAGAGAGTATGAGCCGTAAGAGGATGAAATAACTACTCCTACCAAATTTATGTTTTGAACAAGATGAATATACCCCAAAGCAATGCAATGGTTATTAAATTATCAATTCATTTGAAAGTTTGAATTGTTATAAATAAGTTTATTATATTATTTATTATCTTCAACACACCCTTCACATATTTGTAAAATTCGTTTTTAAGTTTTATATGTGAACAATTTTAATATTTATAAATAGATAGTGACGAGATTTGAACAAAAAATGATTTCGTAACTTGAACTATGATAATATATATTAAATTATTATTTTATCTAAAAATTTAATTTATTTTTTTATTATAATATTTATTATTTTTAACAATGACGCTGCTAAAAATATTATTTTTAACATTGACGCTACTAAAAATATTGTAGCAAAGTTTACTTACCTGTTTCTCTACTTTTAAGGCACTTCATATTTTATTGGACATTTATGACGCTAGTAAAGCATCTTTAAAAATAAAATAAAGCTTTGCTTTCGCCTTTTATTTTTCCGGGGCATGGCTAGTTAAAAGAACTTTTATCGCTCTCCCACCAACTCACCTAGTACTTTTGTTCCTTGTCCGGAGAGAATCTTTTAGGATCTTCCCCAAGTTTTGATACTGTGACGCTCCAAGTTCTCTCACACCTGTAAGCTTGATTGGTATTGTAGATATTTTTTTTTATTAATTTAAAATGATTAATTTAGATTATTTTTTATACTTATAATATTTATAAAAAATAATTATTTGGATCCTTTTTTTTGCTGATTTAAAATAATTTATTCAAATTATTTTTTATACTCGTAACACTTATTTTACCGATGTAGGTTATTACACACATCCCCTCTTAAAGACCTGACGTCCTCATTTAGGATATTACACACACCTCTTGTTACACCCTCCGTTAAGGACATGATGTCTAACTAAGCGATAAAGAATTCTAAATGTGGTTTTTACGGGTTTAAGAGGTGACTATTACTGTCTCTTTGGTGTAGCATTTTGTCCCACATAACACTTAGTTCCCGCACTGATTACTGACCTTCTTTAATACTATTCTACCACGCCCTGAGCCAAGAACCACAAGCTCGCGAGTGCAACCAGTATTGTAGGCATAAAAAACAACTACTTGAACTCTTTTTTCTACTGGTCTAAAATAGTTAACCTAAGTTATTTCTTATACCCATAATGCCCACTTATAAAACCACACAATCATACTATATTTCACCGATGTGTGATATTACAAATATCATTCTCTTTTTTTTTAAACAAAAAAAAAACTATTACTAAATAATACTTGTTCTAATAAAGAGTATTGCACTTGATCTAAGCCAAAAGGCTGAGAATGGTTTTCCTCTATCACTTGTTACATTAATGCAGTATTTTACTTCAATTGAATCATGTTGAGCTGGAATAAAATTATTTTATTATAATTGTTTTATCGTTTTACAACATTAATTTTTTTTAATGTTGTGTTACAGAGTAGGTGCTTGTGACGCGTTCACCAAGCCCGCGCGACGTTGTGTTCGTCGCAATCGCCGACGCCATGGAGCAGTTACAAATTCAGTAGCAAAAAAAAAAAAGCTCTCTCCACGGAGAGCCCCCACTTTGAAACCCTCTCTCCACGGAGAGCCCCCCTTTTGAAACCCAGATCTGGGTTTCTTCCCCTTGGACACATAGTGGGTATCCCCTCCCTCTTTATTAGCTACATGTAGGTACAAACCCTCTACTACATTCACTCCACTTAATAGATCTCCCTTTGGCTCTGACCATGGAGCCTATTTTCTTCATTTTCCTCTTTCAGCCATCTCCAAGTTCAGAGGATGGCTTGGACCAAGCAAAAAATTTATTTCTACTTCCCCTTGAGCATGATGCGTTCTTTAATGTCTATGAGGTGAGATCTCACACCCCTGTAGTCAGATCTACGATGACGAGTCCTCTCTTTTTATGTTGTCATTTTACAGTAATATCAACCCACCTTGCTGCTATTTTCTACACCAATGAAGGTGTTTTCTTCTTGAGGTTGCCCGGTGGCTTTGTATACTACCCGTGTCGGCTTGGGGCATCACAGATCTACTTCCTCCTTCAAAGATTCCGGATCTATTAGTGTTGGACTTCCCCAGCTAGTGTCCTCACAAGGGTTGTTGCGTCCCTAATTAAATCGCACTTTTATCTTACTTGTTTTTCGCAAGTCTTGAGCCATTTATTTGGCTTTGGTGGTTTTGGGTGGTGTCGCCGTTGGAGCTGTAGCTTTGGTACATACTTTGAAAGCTCTTTGTTGAGTGATCAGTGCAGGGTTGATCCAACTTTTACCCGGTGGGTTTTCTTTTACTTATACTGCTAATGAAGATTCTTGTTTTTGGAAGAGTAGATCTATCCTTTTACATTTTATTTTATTTAAAATTCTCAAGTTTTTTGCTTGGGATTATGCATTGTATTCCTGTCTTTTTTCCCTTTCGGGTGAGTCTGCCCACTCCTTTTGTAAGCGTTCTTTATTAATGCAATATTTTTTTTCGACCAAAAAAAAAAAAAAAAAAGGAGGAGACACATTTATGGAGAGATGCGCATGTATTGTCAAAAGTCTAGTCTCACTAACTACCATGTGCTTCATTGTTTCCTCTGTAGAGTTACAGCTTTGGCTCATATGTTGCTACGAACTTTGAGTTCTTCTAGTGTGCGGTTTCTCGCGGTTATGAAATAGAGAATGGGATCCACTTATTTATTTCACAACAATACATGTGCTCTTTCACACATAAGAAAATTTCACAGGCTAACCCTTGCAAAAAAAAACTCTAGGCTAACATTACTTTTTATTGAAAGGAAAATGTTACAATCAAATCATCTACTTAAATGAAAAATAAATATAGCGCGTTTGTGAGGCCACCACTACACATGATATTTCAGGTTTTCACCTTCATGGGATGGCCCATAATTTAGCTTGCTATAGAGAGAGTTTGGGCCTGTAAACAAAAGAACTGAGGATATGTTCATCCTTTTTGGGGCACCCCCATCAATTAAGGACATGTCATAGTTTATGGAAAGGCTTTTTTGCAAGTTAACAGTTAGGTTCTGTTTGATTTCGGTTATTTTAGCTGATTAAAATTGAAAATTTGATTAAACCAACTCTTCAATATTATGGAATTATGTCTGGATAAACATTGATTAATTATGTCTACCATTTCATATTTTTGATTTGGTTGTTACATGTGAAAAGACGATTATTCTCATAATCAATTATTTCATATTTTATTTGAATAAACAATAAGTGCCTTTTGGAATTAGCGATAATAAGATAATATATAATCATATTCCTATTCGCAGTTTATTTGGTCAACAATATTTACTAAAAATATTGGTACTAATGCTTTTAGATGAATGAAAAATCATTTGATTAATAATTCAAAATTTTAAATGTTAATTACAGTAAATATGAAAAGTCAATAAATATACTAAAAACACAAATCATTAGAATATACACATTTGTTTTTCTATATTCTATATATTCAACTTTGATTTATTATTTTGGTGTCGTCATAATCGTTTACAAAGTTTATACGTTCTCCACCCATCAAAGTGTGAAAACCTGACTAATTCGAGAAAAATTCTTAGTAATCTAAGCTCCATTCATACCACGCATGCGCGACACTTAAATTTGAATATGATGCGTTGGTATGATGTTATGCTATTTGACTTCGACAAATGATGATCTTATATATATATATATATATATATATATATATATATATTTGTCTCACCTAACACGTGATCAAGAGATTAAAAAGTAATTTGGAAGATCAGAATAAATAAATGAATTCTTCGACCTTCAAAAAAAAATTATAAAAAAAAAACCTAAAAAACACGTAAAGCTAGCTGAAGAAGAAGCCAAATCTAAGGCATTTTGATGCTTCCAGAGAAAGTCAAATACTTCGTTGTTACATGTGACAGATCATGTTGCTGAGCTACTTTACCCCAAAACAAATTAAAAAAAAAAAAAAAAAAAGTAAAGATAAGAGATGAAGATGGTACAGTGAGAATGAAGATTGCAATGAAAAAGCAAGATTTAAAGCAAGTTGTAGAAATGATAAGAGATGGCAAGAACGTCGACGTTTCTGGTCAGTCATCAGTTTCGTTAATGTCTACACCATCCATGCCCTTGGAGCATCGGTTAAATATTATGAGCAAAAGGCGTATCTTGAGAGCTACGCAAACTGAGGATCCAAACCGGAGTTCTTGGAGGCCTGTTCTGCAAAGCATCCCTGAGGAACTATAAACTTCATTCTTTGTAGAACTTAGTTCGCTCTTTGCTTTTCTTCTATTCTTGTAATTAATATGTAGCATCTAAAGTTCTAATTAGCAAAGATAACACCTGTCATTTATTTATACAAGTACTTCACATTTGAGGGTTTTTCTATCTATATCTGAATGAATATATTTCTTTCTCAACGATGGGGACTCCTTGCCCATGCCACGATACCACCCCACTACACGCATCAAGTGATCAGGGATAGATTTAAAAAATTTATTCAGTAAAAGCTAAAAAGAAACTGTAATCCTTAATGATTATATCCTTGCACCAAGTATCTCCAAAGGTGTGACGCCCCAATCACTAGGGCAACTCGAACCTCCAATGAATTAAATTATATAGTGTACCATAGACTACAACCAAAACGAAGCGTTCCGTAAGTGTGAAGTGCGAGAGAATGGATGGCATAATTGTTGGGGTTTTGAATAAGACGACTTTTTGATTTTTATTTTTTTTTTCGTTTTCATATTGAAAAAGTAATAAGAATGAGAGGTGTAAGCTTTTTATCATCTTGGCGTTGAGTTATTTTTCCGTAGGACCTCCCCTACAGTATCGTCACCGCAGTAGAGTTTAACCACCAAGTTTGGAATAGATTGATGAGGTTCCTTTAAGCCTAGGACACCAGAATATCGAACCATGAACGAAGAAAGGCACGAGAGAAAAATACATTGGCTAGTAATTATTGTGAGGCCCCAATTCTTGACTGGAGGGGACACCAAAGGCCTCTACCCTTCCATCCCTTGGATAGATAGAGAGGGAGGGCAAAACTTTTGGTTTTTTCATATTGTCAAAGAGTTGAACAATGGTTTTTTCGTATTGTCAAAGATTTGAACAATAAAAATAGATGGCGAGTACCTGATCAAATTGATCAGGTCATATAAGAACAAGATTCAAGTCTACCGATTTGTTAGGATGCCTCAACTCTTTCATACACTTGGCAAGGTAGAGGAGGAAGAGAATTGGTATATGATATTGTTTAATTAATTAATTAGGTCTCAACCAAATGTGGACAGATTCAAACAATGCTACAATGTGGATTCTCATTCAACTGCAGCTTAATTAAATAATTTTTCAACCAATAGACACGTCAGGGTAATTCATATATATTGTTTGTGAAAAAAACTGACCTACATAATAAGTCCTTTAGTTTACATACTACATGAAACTAATCACAAGGCACATTATTATGATCAATCGCAAGAAAAAATCATAACGTACGTGTAGACAGATATTCTAATATTCAATAATACATATCGCCAAGCATGAAACCTAGAGTTTTTAAAGAAAATCATACAATGAAGTATCCCTACATACTTTCGAGTAACACAGCATAATCTTTTTGAAAGAAATTAATGAGAAATAATAAAACCCGTAATGGAAAAAGGAAAATAATCGAAACCATTATATACTCGATCAGCCAAAACAAAGCTTCAACTACTCTATCGATCAAACTAACTTGAGATATGCTTCATCTTCATTAATCTTTTTTGTGGTTTCCTAGATCCCTCAGTAAACAAACTCTTGACCATCACTAAAACAACATCATTAAAACACCCAAATAAGCCACTGTACTTGTTCTTCAACTTCTCCAAAAGGGTCGTCCTGTCGTTCTCAGGCGTCGGCATTGGCTGAATGTACGCCCACGCAGCACGCTGAACAAGCGGGTCTCTAATACCTATTTCTCGCCAAGTATTCTTGCGGCGGCTGATCGATGGAGACTTGGACAACAGGTCCTTGAGGCTGGTGTAGCCTGGAGACTCAATACTGATCATCCTCTCTATATATATCATTCAGCATGCAGCAGTAGTGGATATGATTAATTAATGTGATTGCAAGCTTGCTGTTAATGCAACAGTTTGGTATGAGTATTGAAGTATTTATTGGAAAATTATGAGGCTTAGTAATTGTATTTTCCATATTGGAATTGGATTAGAATTAGTAACTTGAATGCTTAATTATGATTAGTTTCTAACCCGGTTTTAATTAGGAAATATTGTGATTTTGATTCGAATTATCCATCACCAGTTTTTGAGGCACAAGAATATTAGAATAGAATTCGAGTTGTGGAGGGAGTAGGGCAGTGTTATGGTTTAAGGGGTGTAGGGTGGGGTCCACGCTCTGCAGAATAGGGTCTGAATAAACAGACACGTGGCGTGGAGCGCGTGAGGGGAGTGTTTTCGTGGACCGTGGTTAAATTATCTGACCTGGGATTACGTATAAGTACGGTGTCTGTACTATGTCGTTGCTGACTCACAATGAGATCTTGTGGATTTTTTTTTTTTTTTTTTTAATCGGTAGATCTTGTGGATATAGTTGCGTATTTTGTTGTAGCTTTTGCATCCAACAGAATTAAATACAAGAATATTTAGATTCCTTACTTCACGATCTCTCTTGCTTCTTTACAAAGCTTCTGAGTCCAAAATTTTCGTGGCTTATGAGTTATTTTTAGTTAGTATTTTGTTTTCAATAATTTTTCATTGTTTTAAGAGTTATTGATCATGCAACTCTTTTTAAATCTTAGATAAATAAACGGTAAATAGCATCTCGGCCCCTTGTGATTTACTATAAGTGCAAGTCGAGTCCCTGTGGTTTCATAATTGGCTTATAACCCCCTGTGCTTTTGAAAATTGAAGCACACGTGCCCCTTTGATCCAAGTCCGTTTAAAATTTTAACGGCAATATCAAAATGACATAAATGCCCCCGAGGTAATGTCAGCATATCAAATATCTTTAAAAACACAAGGGGTCATTGCGCACCATCATTAAAAACACAGGGGGTCATTGCGCACCATCATTAAAAACACAGGGGGTCATTGCGCACCATCATTAAAAACACAGGGGCCATTGCGTACCTCATACATATTGATCAATCGTGTAAAAAACACAAACAGTTGCGTTACTAGCACGTGCATAACAAATTCTGTTAAAATTGACAGATTGTTTGACGGAGGGGGCATGCATGCTTCAATTTTGAAAAGCACGTGGAGTTATAAGCTAATTACGAAACCACAGGGACCTAACTTGCACTTATGATAAACCACAGGGGGTCGAGACGCTATTTATCCAAAAATAAAATTACGAATAGAATAAGATTTTTTGTGTGGTTCAAGTCAATTAGATATGACCATATATCATGAGTTCATCTTGTATAACTTTATTAATTTCTTTTAGTAAATTGAGTCAATTAAGATTTTTCAAACTTTTGATTTGTCTATGAATTTAGCTTCTCATTTATTTTACCCTCAATTGTCAAAAAATAAATTTTGGCTCTTATTTTGTTTGCACTTGCCTCCAAAAGGTTGGTGAAATAGTTTTGTAATTATTTGTTATAATCAAATGAATTTAGTTTCAATTTATACCTTTTTTATATTTTATATTATTTGTCTTTTAACGAAACTTTTCAATGAACTATTGCACCATAAAATTTATAATTTTAAGATAGATATACTATGATGATATCTAAAGTAAATTTCTTGTCGGCTGAAAAAGAAAGCCGGCCATCTGGGTATTTGGTCTAGCAATATAATTTTAAATTTTCGAAATTAATTTTCATATTATAAAATATCTTAACTGATATAAAATAATTTTTAATTTCCTTTAAATAATTGAAAAAAACTGTAACACTTAGCCAAAGTCCAATCGGAAAACGTGCACGTAGTGAAGATATCGTCGAGAGAGGTAGAACCACAAATTCAATTCTTATAAAAATAAAATATAAAAAGTTGACACGTGGTAGTAGAAAAGCTCAAACCAATGACAACAGATCTCCACTAGGCTAAGGCTCCTCTCTCTCAGCTACTTCCATGGTCACCTACTTTCACCAACTATAATAACTCTCTTTCTTCTTCTTCTTCTTCAAAGTTTTATATTCCATTAAAATATTTGAAATTCATCGAATTTTTGTTTATTCTGCCTCAAAGTCAGAGGTAACATATCAAATGTTGGTAAAGTTTGTTTTCGTTTCACGATAATTGTCATAATTTCTTGTTTCAAATGTATGCTGCATGTTTAAATCTATGTGCATGTATAATTTTATTGCAAGGTAGGGACATCTGTGTCAAGCTCAAGTCTCAGAAACTCATAATTGGGAATTAGACTCATTGTATATTTGAGAATAATTGTGCTTACATATTGTCATTAAATTAGAGGCACGGTTGTTATTTTATAAATGAAAAATAATTGAGGTGATGAAATATTAACTAACTAATACTTTAAAACACGATTACTAATTCTAATAATTTATAAACAACGATCACATTATGTCTCTCTCACAAATGTGGAAGATCACGTTTTTGTTGCATGATGTGGCCGCTAATTGAAAACCCATATTTTTGTAATTAGATGATTCTCGTGATGCTACGTGTATTTGATATTTCCTCTTTTCTTGATGTGGGTTGTATGGCTTTGTCACTATCAAAATGTGTGTGTTTGTGTGCGCGCGTCTTTTATATATATATATATATATATATATATATAAAGTTTCGCTCTTTTTTTTAATGTGTGGGAAAATATGAATTTCGTTGCCTGTCACCTTTATTTTGGAAATTGTGCATGTAATTTGGTCCTTTCAGTTACATTTTGCAGATATTTCCCTGTTATGCATTTGATCCTAAAATCTGTTTTCTGTTAAATTTTGATAATTTTTCCGAATTTAAATGGTGTATGTGGTTGAAAAAGCATGCTGGATAAAAAATGATTTTACAAGTTTTGATTGGCTTAAAATCCATTTAGGCCATTAATAGTGTTAAAGAGATGGAATATACTATAATATATGAGAATAGAGGAGCATTTCCTTCGTTTCTGATGTTAGTATGTGGTGAAAGAGCGTCTGTGATCCCAGCATGGTAATAATTCCCTCGCGAGCACCATTAGATAGTTTACAACGATTCTTTAGGGCATGTTGATTGAAAAATGTATGTTTTGTATTCTGTATTTATAATTTGCATTGTTATAATGCTTACGTTTTGTCGCTATGGAAAATAAACAGAGGGAAAAGGAGGAAAAGAAGGCACAACTGAGCAGGATGAAAATAGTTGAAAGAAAAACAAAGTGAGTTGGAACATAGTAGGAAAAAAAGAAGTAACGGCTGTACTATCTGTGAATTTGTGAGCTTAATTATTAATGTCCTCTTTATTAGTTCTCAAATTCCTTTATCAGTAATTGAATAGATTTTGGCCATGCATTCAATTAACTAGCATTCTTATGTGGTTTACGGGATTATCATCACACTATTTCATTGAATTATATGACCAGTTAATGAATAAAACTATTCACTTCCATAAGTGCTACTTCATCTCTCACTTTATTTATTTTGCTAAACTTCATTGCCGAGATATTTACAGAATGATGCTTATTATTTGTATTGCATCCAGAAACAGCGACATTCAACAGCAAAGGACATATCTAGCCAAATGCGTGAAGACAATGGCGGTGATTATTTGGGTTTGGGTGAAGGAGCTTCTCCGAGGTTAGAAAGGTTCAATAAGGTATCGGTTTTACCCCTTGTGTTCCTGATATTCTACGAGGTTTCTGGAGGGCCCTTTGGTGTTGAAGACAGTGTTCAGGCAGCTGGCCCTCTTCTCGCCCTTGTTGGCTTTTTGCTCTTTGCACTTATATGGAGCGTCCCAGAGGCCTTAATAACTGCAGAACTGGGTACTATGTTCCCTGAGAATGGTGGATATGTGGTCTGGGTTTCATCAGCTTTGGGTCCCTACTGGGGATTTCAACAAGGATGGTGGAAGTGGCTGAGTGGAGTTATTGATAACGCACTATATCCGGTTCTGTTTCTTGACTATCTGAAATCTGCTTTTCCCATTTTAGCAGATGGCTTCCCTCGGATGTTAGCTGTGCTAGCCATTACTGTTGGGCTCACCTATATGAATTATAGAGGTTTAACGATTGTGGGATGGGTTGCCATATTGCTAGGGGTATTTTCTCTTCTTCCCTTCTTGTTTATGGGACTTGTAGCAATACCCGAGCTGAAACCTTCAAGATGGTTTGTGGTGGACTTGAATAATGTGGATTGGGGTTTATATTTGAATACTCTGTTCTGGAATTTGAATTATTGGGATTCAATCAGCACTCTAGCTGGGGAGGTGGAAAATCCTGGTAGAACACTCCCCAAGGCTCTCTTTTATGCTCTAATCTTGGTTGTTCTGGGATATTTTCTTCCCCTTCTCATTGGCACTGGATCAGTCCCACTCAACCGTGAGCTTTGGACTGATGGATATTTTTCGGAAATAGCTAAAAAACTTGGGGGATTCTGGTTGATGTCATGGTTGCAAGGGGCTTCTGCTCTGTCAAATATGGGGATGTTTCTGGCTGAAATGAGCAGCGACTCTTTTCAACTTCTGGGGATGGCAGAGCGTGGCATGCTACCCGAATGTTTTAGCAAGAGATCTCGCTATGGTACTCCACCTGTTGGAATTTTGTTCTCAGCATCGGGTGTGATTTTGCTTTCATGCCTAAGCTTTCAAGAAATTGTAGCGGCAGAGAACTTCCTATACTGTTTTGGAATGATCATGGAATTTGTAGCTTTCGTAAAATTGAGAATAAAGCATCCAGCTGCAGCTCGGCCTTATAAGATACCGCTGGGCACGGCCGGAGTGATCTTGCTGTGTATTCCTCCCTCGCTGTTGATTATCGTGGTTTTGGCCCTCGCTTCACTTAAAGTCATGGTTGTCAGCTTCTTAGCTATCGCAGTTGGGCTTGTTCTGCAGCCTTGTCTTGTACACAGCGAGAAAAAGCGATGGTTTAACTTCCATACTAGTTCTGACCTTCCAGATTTTCATTCTGATTATCGGCGAATCATAGAGCCGTAGACTGAAGAATGAAGATTTGATTTCTGATAATGTAACTTATGTATGTATTGCCATTGCCATTGCCATTGCAAGTTTTTCATCGACTAGCCACAAGAAACTTGGAAAAATAACAGTTAAAAACTGCAATAATATAATAAAGTTTCAGCATACAACAAACAAATTAGACTTGTGTTTCTGTCCAAACTCATTCTGGATTAATCAAAATTTTGACGATGATAATTAATGTTACAAATGACTTTGATGTCGAGACTAAATAGACTATGATCCCAAAAGTACAATTCATACTCTGATTAAACTTATGATTATTTTTCTCCTTCACCTAAATTGAGCTCTCTCAGACGTTTAATATATGACCAGGGAACAAACACTGAAATAAATATCCTACCTAAGAAAAACAAAACCTGTGGAAGGAACTCTTACACTTGAATGTATCCAATCGATGAAAATCACAGAAAACCCTTCGACCCAAGAAGAATCTGTAACTTCATTTTGAAGAGAGAGTACAAAATTTTCAACTCTCACCCTGTACACCAATATATTATATTTGAAACGCAGCTTCCTCAAAACTTTTCCAATTCTCGGAAGCCTTGAAGGGTATAAAATAACTTCAAGCTCCAGCAGCAACGTCTCTCTGGGGAAAATACGACTAAAACTTGACGCTCAAACTGACACATGGCGCAACAACATTCACACACTGCTCAAAAATGCGCATGAAATGGGGAAAATCGCTCTCTAACAAGATATGCCAATGCTGAAAGCAAATATTATACTTGATACTTCAACAACTTGTCCTTCACAGGCGGTTCCAAAGTGGACATGCATTGCTCCCATGCACCGTTCTTGAGCATCTGCAAAATATCCATTACATCCATTCAGTCGTCAGTTTCGGGTATCTTTTCCACTGTGTCTCATGGCAGCCACTAATAAGAAGAGCATCTAGACTATCATTAGCAAACTTCACAAAGTAGGTTCAAGTTAACATCAACCGAAGTCTTCCCAACAAAGTCTCATAGCAGCCACTAATAAGAGAATAGCATTCAGACTGCAACAGCATTTCATCAGGAAACTTCACTACTAAATAATAGGCTCAAGTTAAAATGAACACTATAAAGTCTTTGTTTCCTCTTTTCTTTTTTTTTCTTTTTTGATGGGGGGTGGGGGGGAAAACAATATAAAGTGAAAATCGAAATCCATATGAGGTGGCCAATCTTTGTTTCCAAGCGTCAGTTTAGAGTGAAGGTAAACTTACTTGTTTGTAGCCCTGCAACACCTGGCAAACTTCATTATGCAGGTCTTCACTCCTTATTTCCTGCATCAAACAAACCAAAGGTTAGAATTATCTTTTCTTTCTTTTTTTTAATTTTCCAATATTTTGGATATCTACTTTTGAAGTTTTTCTGGTGTAAACATGGTGGTATAACAGCGGGTCTTACATGCCAACTTGCAATAGCTTTGCACATAAAAACTAGTGAACTCAGAGCCCCTGACGGATTTGCCCTAACCTGAAGAAAATTAATTGCAACACAGTCATCATTAATCAAGTAAAAACCTAATTACAGCCTTAATCTATAGTTGGGAGGATCAAGGGAACAGATGCATACCATTGCACATAGACCTCTGAAGGCATCTTCTTTCTCAATATCATCACGGATCCTGCCAAAAATTGCTCGATGATTAGATAACATAAAGAACTTTGTAACTCAAACATCAACCTTAAGTTAATATCAACACTAATATACAAAAATTGGTAAACAGGGGATGGCAAGGTAGCAGACCAGTTATATCAGGTGTTCTACAAGCTCCCCAGTCTAAAAGAAATCAAGGCTTCAGCTTTTCGTGTGAAATATATGTGAAGCATTTCTCTTGGTGTAATTAGCAAAGTATTCCAAATTAGTGTTATATAACTTAAGCACCACAAACATGCACGAATGCATATCTGAAGCATTCTTTTTCATTGTGCTGTAACATTATTCTTTCTCTATGTAAGCAATTATAATGCTAAATCAAGAACACAAGCAAACTGATGGGTGGAAAAGTAAATTACCTTACATAGACAATGCAATACACCATGCTTGCATAAAATGCTCCATATGGGGTGAGACAAGTTCTGGACAAACCCATGCAAGTCTCCCAAGGGTGATGGCACTATTTTCTATGATTGACTTGTTGAGCCCCTTCACAATAAATAAATGCAACAAGTGTTGAAAATACACAAGCCTTTTCCATCTTACAACATAAATCATTTATTGCATGCAACAATACATTGAAGAAGAATACAATCACCCACAAAAGGATAGATACTCACCTCAGCATGCTGAAGAATTGGCACTAAACAAGAGATTACTGTCATCACTACAGGAGATATTTCTTTATGAACCTGAAATTGTAAGTTTCAAAGAATAGTTAATCCATCAGGTCAATCACATACTATTGCAGAACATTCAAAAATCACATCAGCTGTTAAATATGTGGGATCTGTGTATATGTGCCCCAGAGACATTTAGATTAGAATATAGAAGTATGCATCAGGGGGGAGAAGTATATAACTTCAAAACAAAGTATATGCACCAAAGTTGAATAATCACAACGCAGCCAAAACAAGAATAGAGAAATATGATTTGAATGCAGCGTCAGAACTATTTATGTTAAGTCCAAATATATGTTCACCTCATGTTCAGGAAGCATACATTATTAGATTAGAATTCATGGAACCACAAAACTGTTTACGAGTGAAAATATGTATAAGATCAGACACAGTATACGTAGTTATTCTTTGTTCCAAAAGGTTGATATAAACTACATTTTTCTGACAACAAAATAGTTTTCATCCGGTTCAGCAGTATTAAAGCACAATTAGTGAATCTACCTTGACTGCTAATTCTCCAATTGCCCAACATGCATTGTTAGCCACTGAAATAGTCTCTTTCAGCTTGGAGGTGTTCTGCAAAGAGAATACCCTCTATAATTAGAGAGAAACAAGACATATGCAAAAACTAGACTAAAATAAAAGGAGATACACTTACCAGTTGCTTTGAGGCAACATCAAGAAATTCGGACAAACGAGGATGGAGATGTACAGGACAGACCTAGCAAATTGACAATGGACAATATTGGGGCATTATGGACATTATTTACCACTCTGTACAACTGTGCCCTTAATTAGAAATGAATAAGCTTTTGTTGGTGACGATATATACCATCTAGCAGTATTTGCAGTTAGGATATTATCTATAAACTAAATTTGAATGTATTGGGCCATAGCATATTACTTGTGCTTGAATCTAAACTAAGAAAACTTTCACTCACCCGTGCAAGGTCACCAAGCAACGCAAATGCACTTTGCCGAACATCAGGGGCATCGTCCATGCAGCACTGTAGTAGTAAATCCCTTAAATTACTTTGTGAGACCTATGAAAAAGAACCATCACAGTAAACATCAGAGAAAGAGATATAATACAAGAACCACATTTTTTTGTCAAAATCTTGGGAGTCAAAACCTACATTGTTGGTATGATGGAGATGCTTAAACAGCAACGTGGTCTTGCCAGGAAGAGGGAATAATGACCATAAAAAAATTCATAATAGTCGAATGAATCATTCTACGTATGCCCACTGAATCCAATAACTAAGCCACTAATCATAACATGTTTAACAAAAGGACAACAGAACTTCAAATGTTCAATAGCATCCTGAGGAAACCCTAAATGTCCAATAGCAACTATATTGGAAACAACCTCGTACTTATGCAGGACCATTTTTCTAGTAACAAAGACATGAACGTAGAAGTCTATTCTCTGATTTCATCATGCCCACATTTTTACTTTTCTCTTGAGCACAAGGTTGGAGGCGACCAGGTGAAGAAGACATATACTCGTATACAATGAGGTATCTCATATTATCTAGAAGTATATATGGAGAAAAGAGAATACCAGTGTCTCAATCCCACCGCCAAGACCTTCAGCAAGTCCAGATAGAAGGTCCAAAGAACAAACAATGAATTCCTTATCATACTGTGCTCCAGCTGAAGCAGGATCAACCTGAAACAAAAGACAGCTCCATGAGCCAAAAGAATATTGAACATTAGAATGGAATGCTTAACATCATGATAACCTACAGATAATACATAATTACACTTCACAATGAAAAGTAATTATCAATTTCAGAGGAGAACGAATAGCTGGAAAGAAATGATTCTCAAACTATTAATGTCATCAAAGACAAAAAAAGTGAAGGACCCCTAACACTAGCAACTGATGAGAGCGGCGGGGCATTGTGGGTGTGGGGGGGGGGGGGGGTGTGTGGAAGAGAGAGAGAGAGAGAGAGAGAGAGAGAGATGAAAAGGCATAATTTGTTACTCCAAAGAATTTATTTTAAAGTATGGGCATGGGTGGTTCAATAGTAACTACAAGCATTTGAAGCAAGGTTAGTATGCAATTTTCCTCAAGTGCCAACCTGCATGCTACAGTTTATATATAAAAATATACACACAACTTTACCAACCCAGCCGATTATTAAAAATCCAAACTGCCCAGCAAACAAGAAGGATAGTCGGTTCACAAATGCCAGTTTCACTGGTGAGTATACCAATCAATAACACTATCACTACACCAATATCTAGGAAAAATATGAAATATCCAAAAAAATAAACTGAGATTATCAGGCCAGCAGCAATTCTTCAACATTAGTATAGGGATTTCATAATAAGGCTCTAACATGAAAGTGAAATCAACTGGACTAAACTGCAGAGACTTTTCAGGTTTGAACCCCTAGGACATTGGTGAAAGCACTTGCTAAAGTGGCTTGACAGATTAGCATACAAAGACATAAAACAACTACAACTGCATTGGTACATATGCTAGAAGGCAAATTATAAGACAAACTTCAAAGAACTAAAAAATGAGATCAACCAACAATGGGATCAAAGGATTTAGACCATGGACAAGCAATTGATGCATAATATTTGTAAAAACCTTTGCCAATTGTTGGGTCTGGATGATGGTTATGCACCTCTGGAGTACAGGCTGAGCAAATTGTGTGAATCCCGTGCCTAATGCCTGAAAAGGAGAAATGGGTAAATTTGTCATTTAGAGCTATTTTCACCTTTTCGAACGACATATATCATTATTTGGCCATGACATTTTCACATGAGAGAGAGTCAGAAACAGAGAGACACGGAGAGAGAACTGTTTATTACAAATCATGCCGACCATAGAAAAAACTCATACAGTTAAGGGGTCTCTCCCATTTCCTCCTTTTTCTGGGCCAACCCTGCTGCAGAGTTTTGATGCCTCCAATTCCAACTAAAATACAATATTTCAAGACCTCAGCCACCTCTTTAGCTGGACAAAGTAAGAATATTCTTCCACTGTATATTTCATCCACATATAGATGGAACAGTATACTCCCAGAGGTTTACTGGTGCCCAGAAAAATAAAACATTTCATATAATTGCATGATGCTGAAGGCAAAAAGCCACACTCATCTCTGTGTAGCATAACAAAATAGCCACACTGTTATGGATCATCCACATATGCCTATTCTCAGCCTATAATGGTAATAATGACAAGATATTCCTACATGAGGTTTAGATATGTACTGGAGGTTGTATATAAATTCAGAAGTGGCAGCTTACAGAAGAATTTGGATCTAAAAGCCTTCTGCAGGTACACATTTAATAAACTTGATATGTTCAAAACGTGTACAGATACTTGCCTGTGCTATTGATGTGAAACACTCGAGCAGTGGGAAAAGATCTTTGTCTGAGTTTGAGAGTTGTTGCCATTTTGCAATCAATGGGGGCATCAAAATCTCAAGATACCTTGGCTGAAACAATCATGAATAAGAAAATTCAGAAAACATTTAACTAGCGAGATGGTACGGGTGAAACTTTCATATTAACATTCACTCATAGAAGTCATGTGTTAACCAGAGACAAAGCAGAGCGATCTCACCAGTTTTACCTCATTTAGATACCCACCAACAGCATCTGCCAGTGTTCCAATAGCATCATATACAATTCTTAGATTTCGCCTCTGCAAATAGAGAAAGTCAGAAAGAGGGAGAACAAACCACTAAGTTTGAACTGTTGAAACCATTACTGTGATGTATCAATTAACCCAAGGGAAGTTTCACTAACCTGATATTTTCCAAAAGCACACATCAAGTGCTGTAGAATTATATCCAAGCATGGTGTCAATAATTCCGCAGCCTCCTGCCAATTTTTTTGAACCAATTTAGATCTTTATTGTCAACATAGCATGGTTAATAAAAACCGTCCTTAAAGAAACCTCTTCTAGTGTTGCAAAAGCTGAACAAGCAGCCTCCTGCACTCGTTTGTTGTCATCCAATATTCTGCGCAAGAGACCCGTAAGTACTTTGTTGAATTGGTCATTGCCTTCTGCATGATCAGTACCCTGAAACAGACCGCAAATCATATAGCTGGAAAATTTCGAATTTAACACATCATAATGCCTACTAGAGAATCCTAAAAGAAGCAGGATAAGATAATGAAAGCATAATTCAACAGTGCAGGGAAGAACTACTAAAGCAATGAAAGGCCAAGAGAACAGGAATAATACAGATAGTCAAAATCTGAGTACAGGATACTACAAAATGTTGTTTAAACATGCACAAAATTCTTTTTTTTTGAGAAGTAAACATGCACAAAATTCTGTTTGTAAGCAAATATACATGTCTCCTTTTAGTTCACACAACACAATAATCAGTCTTCAAAATGAAACCTGTCAACATTCAGGTACAGACCATAGGTAGATATTATATGTCAGAAGGTAAACACAAGTAGATTCCACCAGTCCATTTGCAAGTCATATCATAAAGAACACAGCACTAATAAGCACCAAGTAGTAAGCTAGAGATGAGATCTACAAGTGTTAATAGCATAGTAGAGAACACTCTCAATATGGTTTTGACTAGTTGAAGGCTATGTACAGTGCTCAGAAGCATACCAAACACTAAGCGAGACATCTAAATATAGATTGTCATTTCTAGACCACCTCCCTGAACGTCTCATTAATCAGTTTCATCAGCTCCAACCTAATTTTTCTTAGTTTTTACACCACGTTAACAAAGCCACCTGGTTTTATTAGAATAACATCAACAAGCTAAAATATCTTGAAAATGCCACAACACTTGTCTAGGTAAAGTCAACAGCTGCCCAAGGAACAATTTTACATTAACACAGTCACAATCTTACACTTATCCTACTTCAGTTTTTCCTTTTTCTTCCTCTCTGACTGGTCAGGATCAACCCAGCATAGCATGTTCATAATTACTGAATATTCATTTGATGCATGAGTGCTATAGCATGTCCAATATACTGATTAGAAGTATGCCGTGACAGATATTACTACAGCTCGAACGTGTTAAATCCAAGTCTGCACACTCAGAAAGAAAGCTTTAACCAACATATTGAACTCGTGTGGTCATCAAAGGGGATAAGAGCTGAGAGTTATATATTAATGAATAAATTCATAAAACTAAGACAAACAAGCCAAAGTATATACAGATTATTTAACATATATGCCATACACGTTCAATACAAAGTAAAACAAGGAAACTACCATACATGCCATACACGGTCAATGCTGGTTTTAGTAAGACCTAGCCATATTATAAGTCTTACAAAGTTTTGACTAGTTTTAGTAAGACCTAGCTGTTGAATATAATAATAATACAATTAACCCCTCTCTAACAGCTTAAACTTTTAAACGAGATAGTCACTTGACATGGTATCAGAACCTAGGTACCAAAAGGTCCTGGGTTCAAAACTCACTGCCACCCATTTAAAAACATTAAAATTGTCCAAGTGCAAGATTCAAAAACCAACTCCACCTGCACTTGCAGGGGCGTGTTGAAGATGATAATAATAATAATACAATTAAGCTCTCTCTAACAGCTTAAACTTTTAGATGAGGTGGTCACTTGACACTAGCCATATTATGAGTCTTACAAAGCTTTGACTCAGTATGATCATGGCAAAAAGATAATGCATTGTGGTCATTATTTATTCTTTGAACCATAACGTCAACATAATTTCATTGATAGGAAAACTTTGACAAAAGAAAACATCAAGCTCTTAAGTTACAACACTGAAGGAAGAGGTGGAGGGCTTAATTATTTCACAAATTAGGCACTCATAGACTAGAGAGAGGGTGGCCCTATAATTTACACAACTTGATTGTGTATACTTTTCTTATGTCAACACTGTATTTTTATGCTTCCTGATAACATATACATCTCTGCTATCAGTTAGTTATGTTAGATATGCTCAGTTATGATGTATTCCTAGCATTAAACAGTTAGGAATGTAAGCAATGTAAACTGCCAGCTCATAGAGTTAGTTAGAGATTACTCTATGGCAAATGATCTATAAATAGATCATACATACATGTAATTCAGTTATGCAATCAGTGAAATCAATTTTCAAGATATTTTCTCTCTCTTAGCTTCTCTTTCATGGTATTAGAGATGTATATGCTATCACTTCCAAGCTAAAATACATCAGAATGAGCCCAACAAATGCTACATCATTATGGCATAAGGTCTTGCTTAGCTATATCCTTAATAATACAGCACTCCCAACATTCCAATGTTGAAGTACATGGGAAAAAAATTTAAGAAAAGTTCTAATCTCAAATTAAAATGTGGTAATGGAAAGATAATGATCTTTTACCTGAACAATATATTTACTGAAGCGAGAGAGTGTCCAACAAGAGATACTTCGTATAAGTGGAAACTTATCGTCTAAAAGTGGGATAAGAAATGAAACAATCTGCGCAATAAGAAATGTCAGTTTTTAAACTAATCATAAGTATATTGTGCAGCACTTTTATCTTATATATGTCAAAGTTTTAAATCTCATTGCAGACAAACAGAAAATAACACCAAAAAAATAGCACCATTCATCCCAGGATAATAAAATACAGCAGAAACAGACAGTTTTGTAACCAGATAGAGCATCCTGTCAGCCATCTCCAACAAAATCACCATCAACCATTCCTATGCCTACCACTTTCATCTAATGACATCTCAAACTCACTACCTATAGACCTTCCCACTTTGTAGGAAAGAACATATCCTTCCAGGAATAAGCAGACAGACAGAACCGTTCAGTCATTTATGCAATGTCTTTCACATGTACATGCTAATTTCTTCAGACAAGGCCAATCAGCATCAAGTATTACCTCTGATAAATGTGGAAAAAGGCCATTAATGCAACCCTCAGCTATGGCACCAAGGGCTAAAACAGCAGCTTCCCGATCTTTCCAAGCTTCATCACCACTAGCTGACATCTTAGCCTGCACAAATTTAAAATATGAAAAGCTACTAACCAAAGCTAATACCTTGCATAAGCCAGTAAGAGAAGTGCAAGTTGCCATCTTTATGATGATTCTTGTTTCTTTTACTCCTTTACTTTTTACTCGATACAAAATCTGCTGTGGGAGAGATATAGAACCAAATACTTGCACGTTATATGTATGATATGCAATTTGGGAAATCTCCATAATTTTTATCACAATTTTAAGTTTATAACCGTTTATTTGGGTAATTCAATGACACGATCCTCAAATACCAATGACTTCCAATTTTTTTCAAGTAAACTGATGCAAAGCAACTAAAGCAGGACATTTTATTTCAAGGAAATTCAGAAGCAAGTTCATCACAACCTCAGGAAGGATGAAAGAGAAACTGATAGATTATTTGTACTGCAATTTGATTTGGCTTCTCAGCCCTTTCAGACTCGTGATGAATTAAAGAAACAGGCTAGTGTAATAGCTCAAGCTTAGACATTATTACAATATTACCTGTACAACTGGCATCAGTGTAGGAAGAATCTCATCTCCAAAAATGTTAGAGAGAATATCTAGAGCAGCTGCACTGCACTTCCGTAAATTCCAAATATTAACAATATCATCATCCTGCAATAACAAAGAGCCAATTTTGTCAGACACACCTCAAACAAGTTCAAAGATAAAAGGACTGCTCAGGGGTAGAGAGTCATTTCATCCTAGACAACAACTACATAGTCACCAGACACTAAGGGGATGAGATATATATATATATATATACATACGGAGAGAGAGGGGGAGGGAGTGAAGGAGAGAGTTGACAACCAAGGCAGGCGAGGGTTGGCAACCAAGTGACGTTACAATGGAACCCAATTCTTCGCCACCCCACACAACTCACGAAAACGAACAAAATATTCCATTCATAGGCTAGGAGATGGCCAATAATCATGAAACCTGCAATCAATTTTAGCAGAAAACTTACATCATCATCAGCATCTTCTGCTCCATGGAAACGTGATGAATGAAAACGAGGCTTGAGATCCTGCAGAAAGAGTTTGAATAGGAATATTTCAAAGATGCTTGCTCTTGCAATATATTATCACCTGTAACAAAATAAAGAAGTGAAGAGTAACCTGATCTCTATCTGGCTGAGATCCATCCTCCTGCAATTGAGTGGAGTTGTGAGGTAAAGAATACAACATCTTAAGCGACAGTAATACAATCCATTTAGAGTAAAATAAATCGCAATATGAATGAGACACAAAACCTCAGCATCCACAAGTGCTTCATCATCCTCGTCATAAGCCATGTTCGACAGCAGAACCTACAACAAAATTGTGATAAATACATCACTATAGAAGTAGAGGTCTCAAATCTAAAATAAGTAGCCAAGAGTGGACAAGCACGTGGACCATACCGGAATTAGACGCGGCAAGAATTCCCTCAAGTTCTCAGGTGGCAACTGAGCATCACAATAAGCAGACCTATTTTCATAATCACGCCATGTAATGTTGCCAAGAGAACAACTCAAATTCGCAAAAGTAAAATGAGAGGAGCAAAGGAGCAGCTTATATTATGCCAGACATCTATGCCATTTGTGACATTGAAGCAAGAAAACTCAACTAGGAAACAAGGAGACATGGGTGTTTTCTCAGTTTTGTGAGACACCATGCAGGACAAGCTATATAACTAGTTTCATATATAATTTTGAGAGGCATACTTAATAGGGCAGTGCTTCCTGACAATGAATAACCCAAATAAGTAAGACGACATTTGTAAGTTTCTACAGCACCCAAGCATTCTTTCTCTTCTACCAACAAAACAAAATACAGAAGAATATAGCTTCCATCCTTATTTGCTTCTACTTCTTCAAACAGGTGCTGCACCAGCTAGATTATGACATTGAAAGGCAAACATTAATTGAATTGACTTGCCATAATACAATGTGAACAATAGTTCTATTTGACGCCAAATAAAACAATCATCGCTCAACCATAAATACAGAAAACAAAGAGTGTGGAAGCTCGCTGAAACTACTAGAATTCTAGAAGATCATGTTTTTCAGTAAGCAAAAAAATGGACTTTAATAGTGGTGTGAACAAGTCACAAATACAAATGCAATAAGGCCAGTCAAAATAAGCTATTAAATGAAGCTTAGGTGCCTCCACATATTTCTCCTTCGTGTAGATTTAAAATATGAAGTGAAGAATGAGAGATGGACCAAAAGCGTGGAGGCTCACCAAAATTCACAGGCTTCAAGAGCCACTTCCTCATCAGGATCCTTATTGACTTGCAAAATATATTCAATCACATTCCTTATATGCGGCTGCAGCACAGTTAAAATAAAATCAGAAACATCGGCACACAAAGAGAATGAATGAATTCTAATGTCATTGAAAGATCAAAAACTGGAAATAATCAACTGTTTGTATGCTAAACATATAATGGTGATGGATAGTGACATTTGACTAAGATCTACATTATTTTATCCTTTACGCAACATGAAGAACCCATTATGACGCAGGTGGCACACATATACTAAAAAGGATTTGAAGAATAATTGTTAAAAGGTAAACCACCCACCTCTAAGAAAGCAGGTCGAACTTCAATCAATTGCACAAATGCTGCACAAACCTGTTCAATAAAGGGGAAAAAGGTAAAGAGAGGAAGCCTAATTAAGCTGTTCACCATAGCTTAAATGACTGAATCACCAAGAAGATAACAAATACTAATGAAACAGCAGTCATTTCAATCAGAATTGTAAAAATGTAATGAGCTTACTATTTAAAAGACACAAGAGAATGCTGGTTATTAAACATAAGCTGAAACAATTTCTTCAGATAGAATATTAAATCAAGTCTCCAACAAAGTTGGCGACCAAACAAGTGAAAGGTAGTGAGGACAATCATACTGACTAATCAAGACACAAGAGAATGCTGGTTATTAAGCACAAGCTGAAACAATTTCTTCAGATAGAATATTTGATCAATTGTCCAGCAAAGTTGGTGACCAAACAAGCGAAAGTTAGAGTGTACAATCACGCTGCACAATGAGAGTGAGGTCTGCAAGATAATAATAACTTACGCAAAAATCAATCGTGTGAAATTTATATCAGAAACCCACAGGTTACATAGTTGATTGCACATGCTTACCAATTTCCGCACCTCTGCAGCAGTGTCATTGGCAAGAAGAAATAAACCTTGAAGATATTTATCCATTGACGTATACAAAACCTGCAAAGAGATAAAGTTGAAGCACAGACCAATTCAACAGGAAAGGTAATGGAAAATAGAGTAAAGATTAAGAAGTATTAATTCGAGAACTGACTAAAATGTGCTTACTGTAGGCATCACCATGATGAATTGATTAACAGAGCCTAAAGAAAGCTTTCTTAATGAAGCATGAGGTGACTGAAAAAGCTGTTCAAGGACAAATAAGGTAAAGAAAATGAATATCTTGTGAGTTCCGAATCCCAAGATCAGGTGAAAAATGCAAATAACCAAAAAGTATGAAAAAGTTACCTGGAGAAATCTTGGAAGGAAAACGTTAATGGGTCGTTCAGATAATCCAGAAATTTCAGAATCCAGCACTTGTGGTACATCTTCACAAATCTACATGAACAATAAGTAAAACTATTTATCTTTTTTATCAGTAAACAAAATTTCGTTAAGATACTAAGGGAAACTGTCAAAGCTGTACATCTCAGATTTTTTTTTTTTTTTTTTTTTGAGAAATAAGAAACTTAAACATGTTAAGTAGATGCATTTTGGTACTAAAGGAAAAGGAAAAAAAGGAAGTTAGTAAAAGCCACCTCCCAACCCCGCAAAAAAATAAAGATAGATATACAAGCACAAACATCAAATTGTCCTGCGACTTCAAAGTATGTCATATGGAAGCGAACTCCAATTCTCCCGATCGCAACTAAAACAAAAATGCATGCAGCATTCCCCAGGCACAAGCTTATTATAACTTAACATCCAAACAGCATCTACTTCGCCAAAACTATAGAAAGTGCTACTGCAGAAACCAACAAAGCTATCACATACCACACATGCAGAGTCATTATATGACAAGAAAATTAGTAAATACTCATCAAAAAAAAGAAACAAAAAAGAACAAAAAGCCTAATAAACTGGCAAATGCTTTTGAATAAAGCTCGTTGAAGAGCACTAGAATATTACTACCCTGAGAGACGATGAATACCTTTGACAAAGCATCCATGGCACCTTCCATGTGATTCGCGTCATTACTATCCAAGCACTTTACAAGAGCGTGTAGCAACTCAGGCCAGCCAGCAAGTCCACCTATCAGAACAATAACACTTACGATGGTTCCAGCTGTAGACCTGATATGCCTATCAGCCGCTCCCAGACAGGGTAACAACTCTGATTTAATATACTGCTGGTTAGCAGGAGGCATCGTTTTGAATGCAGATCGAAGGTTATTCTTTAGAAGCAATCCAGCCGCTTGTCGAACATCCACTGATTTACCCTATTACAAGCATCCAAGAGTCAGTTTTAGAAATAAAGCAGTTCTGCTATGTCCAATGCCAATTCACACATTATCCATAACGACAATATGTCGTAATTGCCATTGTCGGGAATAACAAGCCACTCCTGACATCTGTAAATATTCTAAAGGTCGACAACATAAAATTCTCTTTTCCTTTTCCTTTTCTAGGTTGTCCCCTTCTGTCGTATAACTGACCAACGGGTAATAGGAAAGAAAAAAATAAAAGACAAACTTTCATTGTAATAAGCTCATAAAACAACACTTAGCATTGTAGTTAATATCATATAACAATAAGGCAATTGATTCAACCCTGACTAACATCTTCTAGCTCTTTATATTACTCGCTGTAATAATCAAAATTTAACTTGTGTTTAACAAATTCATACATCAAAAGATGCGTTATTTTTCATTTTTCCAATTACAGAAATAAACTTCCCGCAAACACCAAATAAGTAACAAGCCATTTTTTTCCAGAAAAACAAGTCAAAAATTAGCAAAAGAGCTTAAAAACATAAAGAATTGAATATAATAATGAATTATCCCCAAAAAAAAAGATTAAAAATCAATTATCAATGCTACTAGAAACAGCAAACTCCAACAGCTCAGAGAATATTATTATACACGTGAGCATCGCACAAACTCTACCAAGCCTCAGAATCATCAAACTACGATAACAAGCTAAACACGTCATATGCTAATTGCAATAAATAATCAAAGAGAAATTACAAAAAAAAGGACCTCGGCGCGAGCAAAAATGAAAGCAAGGTAGTTATTGAAATCGGGGAACTGAGAGTAATGCTGCAGCTGTTGCCAAATCTGAGACTTATCGGAGGAGGGAGATATCTGCTGCTCCAGCAGTCCACAGATCTCTCGAAGACCTTCATCCTGCGGCTGCCACGTCGCCATCTTTCTTTTGTTTTAGATTATTATAAAAATAATAGTAGAGTGATCGGAAAGTAGAGAAGGAGCAGAGCCGCCGACGACGACGAGGCTATATGGTGGTGTTGTTTTAAAGAAAGAAAAGAAGACTACTTTCTGTATGTAAAAGAAAGAGAGAGAGTGTGAGAGAACGATTTGGGTTTTGCCTTTGGTGGGTGCTAATTTAGTGTGAGCGTGCGTCAGGTAATTTGGTGCTTCAAGCCAATGAGGGTTTTGGGGTTATAAGGTTATCACCAATAATAAATACTATTCATAAAATTTTATTATTTTTAATAATTTTTAGAGACTTGAGCCTTTATTTTAATTCAAATTTTTAATAAAATTTATTAATTTTTAGATATTTATATTAAAATAGAGATTCAATTTACTTTTTTAAACTCTAAATTTAGATATCTAAAAAATGATTGAATCTCTATTTTTATATAAATCTCTAAAAATTAGTGGTTCTTATTAAAAATTTAAATTAAAATAAAAGCCTAAATCTCTAAAAATTATAAAAAAATAATAAGTGTTTGTAAATAGCACATACTATTGAAAATAACTAATAAACTTTTGATGTGTGCGGCAATGTACCCTGGAGATGCTGCCAGCTTGGCATTGTCCTCAGTTGTATCTTTTTTAACCCTTGGACCTTTGACCCAAAAAAAAAACCCATTGGACCATTTTTTTTCATTTTATTACTAATAATTACTTTCTTAGCATTTGTTGATTAAGATTGCAATAGTATTGCTACAAAGTAATATTAATTTCCAAGTGAATTATATCTAAAAGTCCATATGTGTGGCCACACTCACTCAAAAGAAAATTGAAAATTTATGTGTTTTTGAAAAAAAAATATATAAAATATTTTTATATTTTTATTTAGCAAATTAATCAGCCTCGCTGATATATATATATATATATATATATATGTTATATATATATATATATATATATATGTTCAAAATATATGACTCATTCTCTTTTAGATTCTTTAAATTCCATAGGTGGCGTAGCTATCGAGATCAATGCAATTTATTATGCCTCTTCTAAAAGTTAATTATATATATATACATATATATAATTAAAAAAATTGTGTTATAGTTCCTACTAAAAAGATTTTGAATCGGTTCCTTGGTATTGTAAAAAAAATAAAGAAATAAAAAGAGCAACCAAAATATAGAATCGAAACTCCTTCCTTTTTGAACTCCATTTTAAGTAGGGATGACTCGAATCCAATAAGTATCAAATTTGATTATAAACCTGTTTATGAAACCGATGGGGTGTTCATCAGAATTTAATTTTTATAAGTGGCTCGATGAATAGTTCAATAAAGTTTAATAATGGCAATTAAATAATACCCGAAACTTGAAAACTCAATTATTAATTTTAATAAAAATATTTATACATTACATACAAACACATAATAGAATGTTATTTGTTTTATGAGAAGTTATATAGAAACATTTTGTTAAATGCTTCAATTATATTTAGATTGATCTAAGCTTGTTTATGGAAAAAAAATTAACTTATTATTTTTAACTTTATTGAGATTGGTCATGTAATTGTGGATAACTATCGCACTATGTTGTTTGTTTTGGAATTTGTCATATTTTCTTTTATTAAATTGTTTTCATTTTATAATTTGCATTTATTTTAATTGTTTTTAAAACCATTTGTAGGCTATTTTAAAAAAAATATTTATTCATTAACAATTCGGATCAAATACCTAAAGATTTTTAAATACTTAACGGGTTGAATATCCATTACAGGTTTAGATAAAATAATTTAAATACTTTCAGGTTTGAATTTAAAAAATTTAGTAAGTATTCGACTCATTGTCATTCCTAATTTTAAAATAGAAATTACTATGTAAATTTGAAAATATAGAAAGCTCACAACACATCTTGATTTGCTTGATTATATGTTTAGATATTATTCTGTAGGAGAATAGTTTTTCAACGTCCAAATGCAAACAAATTGCCCAAAGGGAAAAAAGAATTAAAAAAAAAAACCAAGATCTCTTGTTGATGACTGGTTCAGCCAACCAGTCTTGCGCGTCTACAACTTCAACTAACCACTTCTGAAGCAATCAATCATCTGCGTAACAAAGTCTGAGATTTTTGTATTTTTCCTTTTGAAAGACTGAGGATCACACACACACACGCACACATAAAAATAAAAGTAGTTTAATGTTTCAATGGTAAGACTCTATACAAGCAGAATCTTCAAATTACACTAGAATTTCTGAAATTACTTATTCACCTAAGTGTGAATTTAATGGAAGTGAGATCCAGCTTGTTATAAACATGAACAAATTAGAAATGGAAAGCAGCGAGTGTTTACTTTTTGAGTTTGAGCCGCCTGCATAAGAACATCATCATATATAATAAGCTAAAGTTGCAAAAACAAAAAAAATAATGTGAAAGCAAAGACCCAAACCCTTTTTGAGTATCTAGATCCTCCATCGTTTTGTGCATTTTTCTGGGCACATGAGTAAACAGCCGGTTGGAGAGGCAACAGCAGCAAGGGATTCGAGAGATCCCCCCACACGCTACCACTACTACTTGCAGCTACCTGCATGCGAAAACAAAACACCAAAGTGACAAACAAGTTTTCTTTAAATTAAAATCAAGTTATGATTCACTACTCACCGCTGCTTCTCTAAGACACCATTACAACAAGGGCCGAACCTTTCTTCTTAGAGCTCTTGATAACCACATCCTCCACTCCACCAAATTTCTCCAACAATTCTCTAAGACTTTGCGCAGTACGTATACTAATCTTCACCAATATTCTCCCACCACACCTTAAGCATTTTCTGCTTGTCCAAACCAATCCCACCACCTGTGCTCTCAGGAGGTACGTTATAAGGAACAGACACGGTGCTTTTGGCATGCATAGCTCGAATCCGCTCAATCACTTCTTTAAGCTTCCTGGCGATTTTCTCTTCCTCATTCCGGGTAGCCCGAGATCATTGAATAATCTTCTAGCCTTTTCGTCCTTGCAAATTTCGTGAGAAACAAATGATCTGCAAATTACAGTTCTCGATTCGATAATAGACGTAGAGAAGTTTTTATATCAAAGCATCCAACAAAGTCCCACAACACGAAAAGTTCGAAGAAGTTTTTATTAACAAAGAAAGAGTTTACATCAAAGACCCAGTCCACACCCTCCTCCCACAACAATACCATCGTCCAGAAAAAAACCTAGATAATAACATTGTTAAACCCTCATCACGGCTGAAACATTACAAAGCCTTTGGCACATTGGGGATAGACTCCCGGCTCCCAAAATTAAGGAAGAAAAATTCCTCAAGTTGTTTGACTCAAAATAACACGCCAGCTGTGTGAGATCTGGTATTATATGCACAATGGAACCCATGTTCAAACTGCAATTTCTGCACTCAGAACCTTCCATAATATAGTCAGCGCAATTCTTCAGATGAAGATCTGCCACAAAGAAACAATAAATCATAAGATAAAATGGGTACAACGGTCTGACACTTAATCTGTAATTGGGTTTTTGTCTGTGTGTGATATTTTTCTTTATTTTGTGTGTGGGGGTGGAAGAAAGCGTTGGATTTGTGAGGAGAATAGTACTACAACATACCACTGCTGGTTCTTCCTGAACTCCGTAAGGACAGGATATATATTCTCAAAGGCTGTATACGTTTCCTCTCTGACCTGTTAAAAACAAAAAAGGATAAAGTGGAGATAAGATTCACGAGGAAGGACAAGGTCAAAAGTTGCATGACAAAATGATAAAATTAAAGATGCATCACCTTGGCTCCAGTGAGAACAATCTTCCCAGACACGAAAATGAGAAGCACAATTTTCGGTTGCTTCATTCGATATATTAGGCCCGGAAACAATTCTGGTTCATACTGAAAGGATACAAGAGAATATGCGCTTACAAGTGCCCCATGCAAAAGAACACATAATATAAATATAGCTCTTACAACAGGTAAGGGTACAACCAAGTCTAACAGCATATACTCTACTGTTTCTATCTCCAATTTAAACAGTTCAAATGATATGCCTAGTGAGTATGCAATAAAATGTTGCCTATAATGGTACACTTCCGCAATTGAATATTCGGCTTTCACCAGAATACATATTTTACCAAGACATATAATCAACAAAAGAAGCAATTAATGTTCTTCTCTTATAAAGTAGAAGGATCCACTTACACTTGAGAAGGCACCATGTGAATATGCCAAACCTTCAAGTCTGATTGGAAATTTCACATCACAGGAGCCAACAATATTCTGAATCTTGAAATCCTGACAACCCAAAATACAGATAATAACTTAATCAGCATTCAGAAACATAACAGTGGTAGCCACCAAGGCCCATTGGCCATGCAAATGCATGTCATTTGCACTTAAGATCTCGTATTGTTCATCAATGGTGATGTGTCTGCCTGGGTATGCACCCATTGGTGGGTAGTTTTTTGTGTGTGCTTGTGCACCCCATAGGTGCATAAATAAATAGATAGATATAGAGAGAGAGGGAGTACCTTGAATTTAGCAGGGAACCCAAGCTTTTGAATAATCCGAGCATACTGGAAGTCAAAAGGTTCAGGTCAATTTACGGGAACTCACCATTTATTTGATGCCAAAAACTATAATGGATTTCAAAAATACTCTTTGATTTTTCCCAGAGAAAGTAAGTGCAGTTCAGACATTAATGAAATGACATTAGCACTTAAACATTATATTATGAAATTGCCAACTTCTGTACTGAAACAGCTCTGATTTTAATCAAGTTAAACACAGTCTAAAAAGAACGAATAAATGTTTGCACTCATTCAGAGCAAAATAGCGAGTAGCATTAACTGAAGTTTTAACAATTCTAACTATCGGAAGCAAGTGTCAATAACCATCACAAACCTTCCTTGCTGCAAGCTTAGATTGCTGTTCACTCTTTGCCCCAGTGCATACCTGAATAAAAGGATTGTTAATATATCATGAGTAAGATGCTCTACCTAAACAAGCATAATTTAATGAGTGAACTTAATCTTGTAAAAATTTAAGAGTCTATTATAAAGAGAATAAGACTAACCATCTTCCCAGAAGCAAAAATCAAAGCTGTAGTTTTTGGTTCCCTTATTCTCATGATAACAGCAGCAAAACGCTGTAGGACCATTATGTAAACAATCCACATTAGATAGGCCCCAAACAAATTGTGTTCATTTCAGTGCTTTGTACTACATTGAATGTAGTCTTATCACACTCGAGACATGATAACATTGAAGGTTTTCGATTTTCTGTTGTTTCTGTCTCAGAAAAATGAACCACCTTTTCTCACTATGTTTCCTTCCTGATCATTCATCTGCTAAGATATATCACAACAATAATCACAAATTGACACAAACCTTAGGATTGTATTCAGCATTACGAGCTTGTAATGCAATGGCCTTCAGATCCAATTTGCAATCTAAATTGACAGTTGAAACAATGTTCCTGGGAAATAGGCAGCACCAGATGATTAGATGCACAATGGAGCATCAATTTTATAACCATCAGGCCGCAGCAGGAGGTACAAAAGAAAATATGTACACATTTTATTCTATTCCTCTTCCTTTTATCCTTTAAATAGGCAAAGAATGCAGGGATATAAGCTATATCACAAAACACCAGCAACTACTATGACAACAAGAAACAATTACTAGAAAATAGTGCTAACCCCAAACATTTCTTAAACAACAATCAAACATGGTGAATTCAATGTTTCATAGTATTATTTCAATGGGCTTGTCATTCCACAAAGTTGTTTGCCTTTTATTAGCAACAACCATGATTCACTACTTTGTATTACAACAGTATCAAGAATGCAGTAAAAATTACTTTTTTAACTTGTTCTCAGCTGTTTATACTTTTTTATGATATAAAATGGCCATCGGAGAATACATCGCAATTACTTCTTCAACATAGTCATAATTCGTGCACTTTGCCCTGCCAGAAAAGGAGTATTCATATTTTTCACCTAAGCTTATGCATGAGAGAGTGCAACACATTTTGCCTTCAAAACCTCCACAAATTATAAGCCAAGAATAATAGGATAGCTGACCAATTGACAAAAGTCTCAAGATTGTGATGATGGTTCATGGTGATTGACAATGAAGAAGTCAAGGAAAAAAGCTCGAGCAGAGCAACAAGTACAACCTACGAAAATTAGTTCTTACTTAGCGATAATTTAAGATAATGGTCAAAGCACCAAGATTGCATTACATTCCAAGTCTGGATTCCGAGGAAAGACATCAACTTGATAACTTCCAAAGTACACACAACTCCAGACTGCATAATTCGACATACTAGTTCTTCTAATTTTATTTAACTTTATTTTTGTATGGAAAGTAAGAGTGTGTTCCAATCTCCATAGACAACACACCCACCCGAAAGAGAAGTTTCATGTTTTCCTTTTTCTTTATCTTTTTCAGCGAAGCCTTCCCACATCAGTAAAGGTGGTTTTTTGTCAAGTGATCTGGAAGTCGGGTTCAAGTCACAGGAACAACCAATGATACCCAAAGCTTCTCGAACCGCGCCCATAACAAGACCTACGTGCAGCGAATTCGCACATCCATATGTTCGAATTGGATTAACACATTTAAATTAATTAAGCCAGAAATCATTCAACAAAACCAAAAACATGAAAAATACAAACGTTCAAGAAAAACCCCTAAGCATCAAAAATATAAATAAATAAATAAATAAGAAAAACTCATTTTTTATTACATCCAAAATTTCCAGATTTTGCAATAAACACAAAATACAACTATTCAATTACAATAATGCCCATCATCCCTAGATTCAACAGGATTGAAGGGGGGAAGGAGAGGAAGAGGGTTAAAAGGGTAAATTAACTTACTGAAGGGTAGGAACGATCCCAGAAGGATGCTTTGATAGATCCACGGGCTGGCTCCCCTCCAATCCCTGATCTGCCATTCTCTTTTTTAATCCCCAAAATTTATTAATTATATATACACTATTATATTTATGTATGTAACAACTAAGATAATTAAGACAACTATCCACAAAATAAAAGATCAAGAGAATCAATAATTTGCTGGTAAAAATAAAACCAAACAAACTTACTTTTGCGGGCAGTATGTTTGTTTTCAGAACAGAGAGACGACACTTATATACTGATTATGTAATGCGCCTTGCTTGACTAATTTAGGATTATGTAATGATTTTGGGCCAGCTCAATTATTGCTACTTTATTGGGGCTTGCCCCTTTTGTTTAGTACTTATTTAAACTTCTGTGATTTGGGCTTTAGTGTTGTTCTCTATAGGCATGGCCCATTTCTCGTATATTCTTCTCCCGTTTTATTTTGATGGCTCTGTTTATAATTGCCTTTTTTAATTAATAAAAGTTTTCCTTAAAAAAAGAAAACGACACACTCCTGGTGTCGGCACTCGTACAGGGCTACAGGCCAAGAATTAAGAATACGGTTTATAAAATTATAAACGACATTTAATGATTATAAATTATAAATAATTAATTTGTGAATTTTTATTTATAATTTAGTACCAAAAAGGAAATTTTGAGATTAAAAACTTTAAAAAAAAAAAGAAAATCATATAAAACAGAATAAAATATTCCACTTTAATAAATATTTTTGTTTTCCCAAGAACGTAGATTTATAGATCTGGTGGGAATTCACTTTAATTCGTTTTCCGATCTATTGCTTTACTTGTTCCAAGAAGAAAAAATTGTAGCTTTGCAGATCCTTCATTTTCTTGAAGAAAAGCTGTAGCCTTTAAGTCTCTGTGCGTAAGATTTGGTGATGGAAAGTGATTACCAACGCTCCATTTCTTCGCGGGCAAGCAGAAGAACCGAACGTAGTCATCCCCACAAAGGTATTATTACTTCATGATTTTTCATTTATGTCTATATATTGGTTTGGTACGAAAGTGGGTCCAACCCTTCCTCCATCCCGCGCTCATAACTAGAGTTTCGTGCAGCGGATTTTACTTTATATATTTATTTATATTGTTTCTTGGTGCAAAGATTTGATGATAGTTTAGTGAATGCAGATAGAGGAGGAGGGGGGTTTCTATTAAGTGGGAAGATATATCAAGATTATCACCTGAAGATATTGTGGAAGAAAGGTTTTATTCGATTAGTGTTGGTGGCTGGGATAGTGTGGATGCTACTCATTCTCACCGTTTTGTTTTTTCATGTTTGGTCTTGCCAATCCTCTGTGGCTTTCTTTTCAGGTACTTCTGATACTTGTTTGTACTTCTAGTTTTATGATCTTGTCTCCTCTTTTGCTTTTATAGTTACAAACTAGTACTTGAAGATCGTAAACTAGTGCTGATTATCTTAATGGACTGAATTTGAAGCGCATTCGTATTGGTAGTAGTAGTTATCACATAGCACATCGAATACTTAATTCTGTCTGCCGCTTCAGGTCATTTCTTCGCATTAGTTGAAAACTTCAGTTAGGCCATCCATTGCTGCAAGTGATTCGAATGTGTCATTAACAGGTGATTAGGTTTTTGGTAAACTTTAAAAGTGTTAAGAGTGTGCTGCAGTAACAAGGACCAGTTTTTGCTATGTAATTTAGAATAGTATCTTGAATGTGGACAACTTAATCGATATTAGCTAGAGTATCACGGTGAACTGATGATGTATTACGATTCAAACTGGGAAAAGTTTTTGGAGATACACCTGTAATTCCCAACTCACTTGGGAGCTTAGCATTCACTTATTCCAACAGAGTCTCTTTAGGCATAGTCTTTTCCATTGCTATAGTTGGTTCGAGCCCTTAATTTGTTTAATTATAAGACTTTTATTTCCCCAAAAAAGGAAAAATATCTAGATAGCTGGGTAAATTCTATACTGCACAGATTAATGTAGGGCTATGCATTCCGTTAGTTGTTGTAACATTGTACAATTTTTCTTATTTGAAAAGTCTCTGTACTTATTTTGAATTTGCTGGTTTACAGCTCTTTGTAACAGAGAGAGCAAGGTATTTATCATGCTGAACACGATGGGACTTGTAAATTCCCCGCACCGTAAGCTAGAACCATGTGTACTTTTTTCTTTTATTATGGCTATCTTGATAGTATAAGTTTGTAAACAATATTTCTTGACATGTACTAGGCTGTCCTATTCCTGTTGCTGATGACCCGAATAACATAATCATTCCAAAGAGAAGAACACCTAATAAAATAGTTCAAAGTTTAACCTATATAACGGAGAATGGTGCAGCAAATATTGGATCTCAATCACGTCCGTTATTTGGAGGAAACCGAACCTGGAAGCAGAGAGAGGAGAGCTTTAAAGTAAAGCCAACCATGAAGGTGAATAGCTTCAGAATTTACTTGCTGGGTCATTTGTGTATGTTACTGAGCATTTAATTGCTTTTGTATCCTGTTTATTTCATTCACAAAGGTGATCTGTATATGTATAATTATCTGTTGCTTGATTTACTGTTGGCTGATTTGAGGTTTGAAATCTCATTCTGTGAAGGCAAATTATATCAGACTTAGTTGAGAATGCAAATTGCATGACTGTAGATTACTGTGGCGACATGATAATCTCAGTTTGACTCGCAAAAGCATTTCAAAGTCAATTACAAACAACATTCTAGTTACTGTTCCAACCCAAGATCTTTTTTATGTGAATCAAGAGGCATTTCTTCAGAAAACTGTTTCTACAATATTTTCTGTCTTTGAAGAACTAAGCATGTTTGATAGCTATTTCTGATAACACTCGATTCGGATTTCTGGATACTTATGCTATCTTCAGGTGCATTGTGGTTTCATGAAAAATGCCGGTGCTCAAATTGAATTGAAGGACGTCAAGTATACTCAGAAGTGCAGGTTTGTGGTTGCATCTGGTATTTTTGATGGATATGATACACCTCATCAGCCATCCAATATAAGTGAACGTTCTCGGAGGCTCTTTTGTTTTCTTATGGTGGTGGATGAAGTATCCCTCGACTTCATCAAGCATAACGTTACTGTTAGAGAAGATAATGAGGGGGGGCAATGGGTTGGTATATGGCGTTTGGTTCTGCTGAAGTACCCACCTTATGATGAACCTAGAAGGAATGGGAAGGTTCCTAAGATATTGACCCACAGATTATTTCCTAGAGCACAGTACAGTATATGGATTGATGGGAAAATGGAGCTAATAGTAGATCCACTGCTTATGCTGGAAAGGTATTGATCATCTTTCTCTATTCCTGTTTATGTATTTGTCCATGGACATTCTAGAATGTCTTGGTTCTTTACGAACCTAAAATAGCATAAAACAAGAGAATTAGCTTGAAAGAGTCAAAATGCTTGCCTAGTCATACACTGTTTGATATTTAGGAAGTTGTCCATTCTGCTTGGTGAAGGAATGAAATATACTACCTAGATTCACGAGGGCCCTGGATTGACTCTTAAAACCGATTCCATTTATGCTCAGAAATCAGTGATTTGTTGTCAACATGATCTAATGAAGTAGGAATCTTGACATGGTGCGTGAGGCAGCTGCCTTGACTTATGTGGTTTCAAGTGATTTTCATTGAACTATGATTGTTGCCTTCCCTTGAATAGTGTTTTTATTGTACTGCCTTCAGCTGTTCAAGGTGTCAGCATGCAGTTTCAAGTAAAAGAGAACTCAATAGGGGATTTACTTTTTCCATTGCAGGTACTTGTGGCGTGGGAAGCATACATTTGCTATTGCTCAGCACAAGCATCATCGTAGTATATATGAGGAGGCTGATGCAAACAAACGTAGGAAGCGATATGCCCGCCCTCTCATTGATCTTCAAATGAAAATATACTATTATGAGAAAATGGAGCCATGGAATTCTGAGAAAGATACTGTTAGCGGTAAGATAATTTGCTTCTTTAAGCTTGAATCAGTGGTTACTGCTTTTCATATATTTCCCATCTCAAGGACCGCTGGGCATCCTGCTTCCCACATAACTTGTTTGTTGGGAGTGTTAAGAGCAGTACACTATATTCCAGATATCGCATTTAGCGTAATGATGTTTTGGTAATAGGTGCTTCTGTAAATGCAGATGTACCAGAAGGAGCCATTATCATTCGCGAGCACACTGCATTGAATAATCTGTTTAGTTGCTTATGGTTCAACGAGGTAGACTTCCTTACACCAAGAGATCAGCTAAGTTTTGGATATGTTGTTTACAGGCTAGGGGGTCTATTCAAGTTTTATATGTTTCCTAATTGTGAATACTACTCGCTTTTTATCTTGCACCCACACACTCGAGAGCATTCCTCTAAGATTGAGTGGGCAAAAACACTGAAAGAGTTGGAGGAGGACAAGAGTTTGAAAGAGAATCGAGGGGGGTTAGGCTTGTGGAGCCCTTATCCTGGGAACCTTAAGTCTGTTGTACTACCACATGTAGTAAGAACATCAAAAGCAGGATGAGAATAAATTTGTTTCATTCTTTGTCATTATGAAATTTCCAGTTTTTGGCTAAGTTCATGAATGCTTTTCACCTTTCGTGTTTTTATAAATAATGTGAACCCTTCTGTGGTCAGGCCTTATCTATTAAGAGGAACCCCGAAATGATTGGCATAAAATTGTATAACTTTTCCATCAAACAAGCACAGAAAATTTTGACTTGCTCTAACTAAAAATGAAGCTAATATAGTCTGAAGCTCGGCTTGACTCAACTCGACTCGGCTCCTTCTAAGGTTTGACTCTAAAATAATCAAGCTAAATAAAGATAGATATGCAAATTGGAGCTCTGCACCATTTGGTATCTGAGTGATGAAAGTACTCTTCAACCAGCCACTCCTCAGTCAGCACAAATTTTGACTTGCTTGTGATCATCCTTCTACTCTTTTAAATATTCAAGTTACTGTTGATTGCTGAATACTGGACGGGTTTTGGAGGAGTAATCATTATCATATAGTTAGACCTATAACCCCTTACCAAGAACAGTCTATAGTGGTGAGGGAGGGAAACACCTTTCAATAGAGAAAAAAGTGATGCAGAACGACATACATTATACATGTGAAAATTTCTTATGTTTGGCTGCGGCTATGAATGTGCATGATGAGATCCGGAAAATGTGTCACAATCGGATCATTTAGTAGCCAAACATAAGACCCGGATCATCCGGTAGCCAAAACGTAAGACAAGACTCGTATATAAATAACATATACTGCTCCTGGCAATGGTGTGACAGGAATCTGTCAAATTTGATTATTGAACCAATTTCATTCATAAGCCAGTCCCACTCTGTTTTATACATAGTTGTAGGGAGCAAAACCATAAACAGCACCGAGTACAACGCTGTTCTAACAATTTGAAAAGACCAGAATACATCGGAAAACCCAAACCCCTCACACACAGACCAACACATCAATATAAATAATAGATCACATTAACTTATACTGGTCCTCGTTGAAAAAATATTGATGTCTGCAAGTGCCGAAGAGCTTTGGCCACGGGGTGCCGTCAAGAACGCAACTTTTATTATTGAATTTAAACAGAGGCAGGCAATAAACAAGCAAGAAAGGAACCGCACAGATGAACAAATTATAAAAGCTCATGCCAAGCCAATTGCAGAAGGGACTAGTGTACAAGAGCATCATCTTTCTTCCGTTCAGTTGGATGTGTCCCGACTGTAGTACTGATCAAGGGTCTTTGCCGGAATACGGTGAAGAAGCTCACGGGGAAAGATCCGAAGCAGCGTCCATGCCAGATCAAGGGACTGGAAAATGTTTCGGGTGTCGTACGCTCCCTGAGCAACAAACTTCCTCTCAAATTTGTCAAGGAATTCCAGGTATAGCTGTTAGATTCGAGAAAAGTTCGTTAGTCAATGTTAACAAGTAGTTTCAAAGGTAAGAAATCATTTTATTATTAGCCACGCACCAGGTCCTCAGAAGAAAGTGCTTCTTCTCCAACCACAGCTTTCATGGCCTGGACATCCTTCCCAATGGCATAATTTGCATAAAGCTGGAAGGTCGAGAGAGAAGGGGAAAACATGAATATCGAATAAATAACCATTTAGATAGATGTCACCATTAGTAATACATATCAAAAAGGGACGTAAGATGGCTTAAACCTGTCGAAGTTATAAAGGAGGGACAATCTTACCTGGTTGGAAACATCAGCATGATCCCTGCGGGTCATTCCCTCACCAATGGCACTCTGTCAACAATTCAAGAGATAAAAAAAGTTAATACACTATCCTACTTTAGTTGTTTCCTTTCAGTGATAAAAATAAGTGCGTAAGCAAACAAGAGACTTGAACTCACCTTCATCAGACGTGACAAGGATGGAAGCACATTGATTGGAGGATATATCTGTTCGGTTAAAGAAAGACAATTTGAGTTAGACAAACATATATCCACAAATCTCAAGGGAAGGATAAAAGGGAGGATATTATACAACATACTTCTCTACCCCCATTCTGAGACATAGCACTCTCGGCATTTATACCTCACCAATTTTGCCGAGTTTGCACGGACGTAGTACTATCTCAAACCTAAACCTCATACACACCTATTGCATGCTAATTGAATTTGAGGGGGAACTTCACTCACTACCTACTGCACTATGAAGAAAGCCATGCAACAAGACAGAATATAATAATTATTGAGCATTTCGACACTCAGAATAATTCCAGTAATATACTTTGTTTTCAGCCAGTAGTCAACAAGCCCATGCGTTGAGATATGTATAATGAGGTATTTGATCTGTCTCAAGGTTGCCACGCAACAGGTCTATGGTAAACTACAGCACCTACCACTAAAGTATATCTGTTTCAACAACTGAACAACGTGATTTCATATCTTACCTGCCGATTTTGGAGCTGTCGGTCAATATATATCTGTCCTTCAGTAATATAACCCGTAAGATCTGGAGTAGGGTGTGTAATATCTGCCCAATGAAAAGATGAAAAATCAAATGACCCCTCTAATTATTAAACATAAAAGCAGCAAACAAGGAACATTGCCAGAATGTTGAATATATTGATTGTAACATTACCATCATTGGGCATGGTCAGGATGGGAATTTGTGTGATGGAACCTGTTCGCCCTTCAATACGTCCAGCACGCTCATAGATTGTTGCCAGATCAGTGTACATATAACCAGGATAACCACGCCTTCCAGGCACTTCTTCTCGGGCAGCAGATACCTGCAATCACAAATACTACTTTACATCATGCCAAACATGGCAAACCGTAATAAATTAACCACGAACTCAACTGAGAATCCAAATGTACTGCTAGGTTGCAATTTCTTTCTTCCACATCTTTAATAAATTTCTGCTAATTCCTTGAAGCAGAAAGAATCGTAAGGAATAGTGATGACATGTGAAGTACTTCATGCACTTTACCTCACGAAGTGCATCAGCATAGGAACTCATGTCTGTTAATATGACAAGAACATGCTTCCCACATTCATATGCTAGATATTCTGCAGTTGTCAGAGCAATCCGAGGAGTGATGATACGTTCTATGGTTGGGTCATTAGCCTGTATTAAGAGCATATGGGAAACAGATGAAATGCCAGTAATTTCACTCCCAATTCACCTCAAGAAACATAAATATTTTCAACGCAGAGACATGTAAAAAAAGATTGATTCACAAACTTACCAGATTCAGAAAAAGAGTCACTCTCTCCATAGATCCATTTTCCTCAAAATCACGTTTAAAGAATTGCGCTGTCTCCATGTTGACTCCCATAGCTGCAAAAACAATGGCAAAGTTGTCTTCCTCTCCATCCTGCAACATAAGATCATGAGAATCAGCTTGCAATGAATTTAATTAATAAATGCAAGTGAGATAAATCAGCAAATTAATTCCTCACTCAGATACTAAATAGAGAACAGGATAGCAAATCTGCAAGGGAATAAACATTTCACATACTCTAACCGCATTTTACAGTGGAGTCGAGCTGCTTAAGAGATGCATCTTAACACTGAATATCAGGACTCCAAAGTAGAAATTGAAACTTCAAAACCTACTGATTCACACAACTAATATGTATAACAAAAATAAAAAAAAAAAAGAACACAACTAAGATGTAAAAGTTCAGTTAACATTGTTAACAACTTTCTGACGAGACAAAGAAATGTACTTTTTATTTCTTTGCATCATCCCGTGCAAATCAGGGAACCCCAGCAAGTCTAGCTCATATGTCATACCATAGAAAGGAACAAGGGTAAAAGCCATAACATTCTGAACTGAGTTACTATGCCTAGACAAATGGTCTTACTGCCTGAACATCAGAACATGGATCATCAGATCTAATCAGTTACATCATGCGAACTATTGGCACACTTATCACATACCTCAAGAAGATTGTCAGTTTTTTCCAATCGCTTAACCAAACCAGCCTGACGGCAAATCTGAGCAGCTATTTCATTGTGGGGAAGACCAGCAGCAGAAAAAAGAGGAATTTTCTGTCCTCTAGCAATTGAATTCATCACATCAATTGTTGAAATACCCGTTTGTATCATCTCTTCAGGATAGGTTCTCTCACTAGGGTTAATAGAACTTCCTACAGGGGATAAAGTTTAAATAAGAGATATCAGAACTAAGTAAAGATGAAGACTAATGACATCAACAAAATAAAAAATTTACTGCTTCTCTTGTGATACTTGCCAGAAATATCCAAGTAAGCCTCAGGCAGAATAGGAGGACCATTGTCAATGGGTTTTCCCGAACCATTGAATATGCGACCAAGCATATCCATTGAGACAGGTGTCTTCAAAACCTGCAAATAAAGTTGTTATGTACACACACCTAAGACAAACAGAATGGATTTTTGAGCAAGTATAGACAATTAGCAAAAAGCCATAAAATATACAGGATACCGGTATCTAGATTAGTTGTGAAGATGCACATTATATGCACACATATGTTGGATGAATATAAGAATCAGAATATAACATAGATATACATCACAACAGATAGACATACTTTACTTTATCTCAAATAGTACTCTAGAGCACCGTCTTCTCGCAGATCTTTTGTTGTTGCTTTTATACCAATCAAGAATTCTTCTTCAACATTTAAGAAGTATGTCATTTCAATTTGGGCTAAGAATTGATAAGTTTAGGATTCTAAAATAGGAATCAAATCAGACATTTAAATTCAAAGAACTAATAATTACAGGCAAACCTAAGGAATATCTACTAAGCCTCCAGCAAAGAATGAGGCATTATTTCAGCAGCAAATCCGACCCTGAAGATTTCAAATCAAAGGTGCGAATTGGATATGACATAATTGATCTACTGTGACATGTTAGTATTTCGGGTACAATACGAAATTTTGTAGAAGCAAACTTTCATGCTTTAACTGATGAGACATGGAAAATTGGATAGAAAGATAAGAGAGATGAAACTCTTTGTTGAAAAAGAAAAAGAAAGCAAATAAATAATATCAAATGCCTGAACCTTAATTTTGTAGTAGAAGCAATTTTGTGAAACAAATTAAGCCATACACTTGTAATGTATTTCAGAGTCCTTTCAGCAGACAAAAAATAAGAGAACAGAAGAGAAATAGTATACCTCCCCAGTAAACTGCACAGTTGTGTACTTGTTGTCAATCCCGGATGTTCCTTCAAAGACCTGGTCAGAGAACAAAGGAGTAAAGTTTAATTCCTTGCACGGTGTAAACAAGTTACATAACAATAAGATTGAGGTCAAGAGCTCCAGAAAAGCCAAATGTAGAATGGCTTCTAGGACACATAATACTGGAAAAGAACCAAGGCAGATGGACATCTGAGTTGGATGACCGCACAAAATTTAGAACAGAGACAACTCCAAGTGACCCCTAATTTCAACATTCATTGGCAAGTCTGTTTCATGTCTAAGACACATAATGGATTTTAAAAGTGTGTCAATGATAACACTGTTTATGGTCTTCATCGGCATCATTCTCAAATAATGGGGCTGGTGGTATGAAAGAAGCAACCAGAGTTTAAGAATATCATGTCGAGAGCAGCAAAAATCTTAGTAGAGACTTCAAAATCAATATAGATTGATTCAGGAAGACAACATAAATGCCAGAGGTCCTGGTGGAAATTAGAGTTCAAGCTGTATGCAGATTATCTTGCTAGATTGCTCAATCGAAAGCTTGCCGTTATATAACAGCTTAAAAAATAATTCAATCTGCAAATAGTTTCTAACCCAGAAAACTATCCTCTATTCCACATATACAATATGAAAGCAAATAAAATAAGTGACAATGGCATAAAAAGGTAATGTAAAACAATGACATGGACCTTTTGAACACTTTCTGATCCTAACAAGATATTCACTCTGGAAAACAAGAGGCATTTAACATTATTCTTAAAACAACTTGTAATGGAAACATGCAGGATCCAGAGCACCAGAAGGGAGAAGAAGCTGAAAGAATATTTGAAAGTAATTGGCATACACATCATACATTTGAAGAGTAGAAAGGAGCGAACACACCCTTATATCTAAAATCAATCATGACAAAAAAATCACCTGAACAACGGCTTTCTCCCCATCAACTTCCAGGACTTGTCCACGTCGCATTGTACCATCTCCTAAACGAATGTTCACAATTTCTTGATATTTGGGGCCCTGAAAATTTTACAAAGAAAATACTAGATGCAGTCATGCTTCTGGCTTTCAGATAGATGCCACAGCCAATGGAAGAGTCTACATTAAGGAAGGCGACACAAAGGGATGTAACGAAAAAAAGAAAACATTAGTTGAGAAATCTCATTACGTACCTTAACTTTGTCGAGGATAACCAGTGGTCCAGCAACTCCGGACACAGTTCTATACTCTGTTCATACATAAGAAAGGAGAATTTGACGTGAGTATAATTAAGCTACTATGACATAATTTTCTGGCCACTATACAGAAATAAAATTATTAACATAATTATCTGGACAAGTATACACAAATAGAATCGGGAACTTACCCATTCCAATCTCGAGATTTCCCTCATCCAAGTCAACATTGGTTTTGACCGCACCCATTGTCACACGTATAGCTATAGACTAACTACAAATCCAAAAAATCGAGAGACAAAAAAATAAAAAATAAAAAAAATATCAGAAAAAAGTCAAAATAACTTATCTCCAGTAAAGAACCACAGGCCTGAGTTTCAGATCACTTGATAATATCATTCACAAATAAAATCAACAAACATTACTTAATTATCATCCCATAAACATTCTCTTACAGTTGACAATCAGCATAAACTTGGTATATACGTATTTGTACGCGTAGATATGTAAATAATGAAAGCTGTTCAATGGAAATTAGATAATACAACCAGAAATAATTATGGAAAAATCAAAAGAAATTGAAAACATTGAGTAAACTCGGATCAAGTTCTGATTCATACATAATACGTTTAATCAATCATATATGTGAAAAGTTATGATTTTTTTTTTTCAGAATGGATCTGATAAAGGAGCTTACCTTTTCTTAGAGAGAGATGTGGACGGAGGAGAAACGATGACTGAGATCTGATGGTGGAAATGAATGGAGTCTATCTATGCCCCTAAATTAAAATAAATAAATATATCAGATGAATAATAATATATCACATGGTTATATTATTGTTGGACAAATTTCGCTATCACTATCAATTCTAAGTATTTATTTAGAGTTTGAATTTAATTTTTAATGTTATAAAATCTTACTAAGTGTGATCAATATTAATAAAATTTATGTTGTACTACCAATACAAATATCTCATTTTTTATATAACGAATTACATAACTTATGTCCTCTCTCTATATTTATACTTGAATATTTAATAAAAATAAGATCCTAAGAACAAATATAATTGGTCCTTTACGTCCTTTATATACCAATTTTGGTTAAAAAATAATAAAATTACTTTTACAAGACTATAAAAATATCTTTTACAAATTCATCTTTATTATTTATTGAATTGATTTTAAAAATAAGACGTGTATAATTATATTTTCATTTTCCATCCTGTTTTAATATAATAGTAACGATAAGAAACAAGTATTGAGGACCAATATTGAAATTTGCACGATTATTGTTTTCGTCTAATACTTCCTATCTATTTTTAATCTTGTTTTTGTAATATGGAAGCAAATTAAGATTAATGATGTAAATGAAATGTTACAGGTCAGCATTTAGTATAGTTGTTAATTGGTCCAGATGTCTAATTTGAAGAAGTGGGACAGCTACTGACATCTCATCTTTGCATAGATCCGAATATCCCCACGACGAGATCGCCACCTTCATGTACCAATGTGGTCCGTATTTTTTTTTTTTTTTCTTTTCTTTTTTAGCACCAAAAAATTAATTGGACATCGTTCTGTTTAATCTAATTTTTAGACATCTAAAAGTACTTTTTATAAATTTAGAAATTAAAACTAATCTGTTTGGCCATTTCTAAAAGAACTTGTAGTAAAATCTAAAGTTAAAAAATATTAAAAAAAAAAAACTCCAAATTGAAACTTTTCAAAAAAAAATTGTGAAATTATTTTACATAATGCGGTAAGTTATTTTTCTTTCTCTTTCTCAAATATACCCGTTTGTATTTTAAAAAATCTGATATTTTCCTTAAATTTTTTAAAAGCTCAACATTATCCAACATAAGCTAAACAATTAACAATTTTTGTTCAACCACTCTTCTTACAAAAGTTTTACTGTAATGACCCAAAAAAAAAAAAAGTATATATAGATATAAATAAATAAATGAATAATGGGCCTATTTTGGTGGAGTATGTTTCCCACTCATACTAAAATAGTAGGCTTATCCCATTAGTGGGGTTATCAGTTACAACATAAGACCCTTATTGAAATAAAAAAATATATATACGTTTAATGTATCCCTAAACCTCATATCAAATGCTCAAAAAAAGAAAAAAACTTGGGTGCAGAATATTATACAGGGAGCAGCTTTAAGAGAAACCATGAGGTTTAATTGGTAAGAACCTAAGTCACATATTTGTTAATAGTTTATTGTAGGTTTTTCACAATAAAATACGCGTTTGAGTGCGTGACCTATGTTGATGGGAGATTAAAATAGAATGTGTTCATGTGTTTTTTGAAGGTGAGGAATTTTGTGAAATGTCGTGTTCTTCAAACTTAAGATTTGTTAGGTTTAATTGCTGGACAAGAAGTAAGTAGGAAGACTCTTTTTTCATTACCTAATACCCTTTAATTTTTAGAGTTATGATTTGTGAGTTTGAAATAAATTTGATTTATGAAGTTACTAAAATATTATTTTCTTTGATGCATTCAATTTTTTTGGTTAACAATAATTTTGTTATGGTTCATGTGAAGTTTAGATCGAATGCATGAGAGAGTTATGTCCCTTTTACTAGCAGTTATATTCTTGTTATATTTTATTAAAATGTCTTATTTATACCATCTGTCTGCATAGCATATATAGTTCTTAAAGCAGATTCTTAAAAAAATAAAAAAATATAGTGAATAGTACCTGTACTCACTATTCACGTGAAAAGTGACCAAGTCACTACTCACCCTTTTTTGTGACCAACGATAGGCCAAGCAGTGACCTGCTTGTTGCTCTTTAATATGAAAAAAAATTATATTTACTCTATTTTTCTTAAAGATTGACAAGTTATTTATTTTCAAGCAATAGTTATTTTCTTTCAAAACCTAAGTGCTATTTTGCTTTCAAAACAAAAGAAAATAAAATTTGGGACCAATTGGTGTATATTTGTATGTACTTTTATGAAGGTTTCAGCATTTTTATTGAGACTTGATAAGAACTACTTTAGACCACTTGTGCCATATTTTGATATTGTGCACAATCTTTTTGTTGGAATCCCCTTTCGCTTGTGATAATTGAGCGCATCTAACCATCTTTAGACTGTGCTACCAGTTGTAGCCTCAACCGTATTTGAGTTTTGGTATAGTGGTTTGATGAGTTTTTGAGTTTTGAATTTTGGCACAACATTTTTGTACTACGACAAAGATTAAATTCTGGATTTTTTTGGCATGACTATACATTTTGTTGGTTCATACTTAGTTATATTGCATGATTACTGGATTCATTTCGTCTCATTATATTACTATATTGTTGTCCATATATATTTTAATTGTAAAGGTCCTTTGTTATTTTTGGGGGATCTTCATACTTACTGAGTTTTTTATCTCATTCTTTTCGTTAAACCTTATTTTGAGCAGGTGAATAATATGTCTTTTGCAAGGTTATGGGTAGGAGACTATCTTGACGTTGGATAGTGATCTTCGTTTCAAGTTCTTGGATTATTGATTAATAAATGAGAGTTGTTTGCCTCTTTGGATATTTATGCGTGGTTGGATATTTTAACAAGGGTATTAGGACATTTCCTTGTATTTAGATGTTTTTGTATTGTTATTTTCATAGTATTCTCTATGATCTCATTGTAATTTGGGGAGTTTATTCTAAAATTTTATATTGGAGATTCACATATATTATCTTTGTATTATATTGGTTTAGTTGATCTGCAAGTTATTATTCTATTGGTGGTCTCAGTCTTACATTTGGAACATTTGGAATTAGTGCCTTGCGCGCTGAGGGAGGATGTACCATTTCTAGGTTCGCGGCAGTCTCGTCTCTAAATTTTACCTGCTAAAATTTTGGGGCGTGACATTTACTCTAAATGTTTTACAGTTCAAAAGTTAAAATTTAATCGATTTGTGGATCCACATTTATGCATGCGGGTGTAATCTAGATCCTAATACAGTAGAACCTCTTTAAATTAATAGCGTTTAGACCACCAAATTCTATTAATATAGCGAGATATAATTTATCGATAAATTAATAACTATTAATTTATAGAGATATTTTTATTTTTTTGGCTTTATAGTAAACATATTATGATTATGATGTATTTTTTTGAAAAGTAACTTATATTTTTTCGATTCAATTTGAAAAGATAAGTAATGAGAATATAATATAAAATTTAATTTAGTAGGATTAGAATAAAGTTTATATAATTTCGCATTCAAGTTCTTGTAGGATTAGGATGAAAACTAATTTCTCTAATATTGTATCATAATTCTTGTACGATTATCTTAATTTTTTCTCTTTAAATAATTAAATATGAGATTCAACTAAGTTTGAAATTCAACAAAAGACAGACTACTCTTGATTTATATTCTAAGAAAATCTCATAGTCAATTTATTATGTAATTTTTAGCTAATTATTAATTTATGAAATATTTGGATCAATAAAATACAAAGAATTTTTTTAATGTATTATCTTATAATTTTATCGAATTTACCAACTTTTTACACTGGTCCCAAGTCAGGACTGAACATTTTTATTAATTAAAAGAGATTATTAATTTATCGAATATTAATTTAAAGAGGTTCTACTGTACTTGCACGTTTGGTTTCCCACTGTATAATCTCCCATGTGATTAATTATTTCTTCATTTTTCACACAGAGTTTGAGTAAACCGGTTGATTACGAATTTGATTATCTTTAATCAAACTAAACTACATGAAAATGTATTTACAGGCCAAAAGAACATATTTTCTTACTAAGTAAGATTAGTTATATAATTTAAAGGGTTAATATAATTTTTGGTCTCTTATTTTTTACCTCATTAATACTTTGGTCCCAAATTTTTAAAAGTGAGACATTTCAGGCTTTTATCTTTTAAAATTAGGACATCATTAATCCTTGTCGCTGATTCCGTTAAAAAAAGAACTGAAAAAAATAAGTGATTGACTAAAATACCCCTACCACCACCACCACCAAATTACAAGAATATTTTGGTCAACCACAAGTTTTTTTCATTTTTTTTAATAGAATTAGCGACAAAGACTAACGATGTCCCAACTTTAAAAGATAAGAGATTGAAATATCTCACTTTTAAAGATAAGGGACCAAAGTGTCTATAAGATCAAAAATAAAAGACCAAAATTAATATTAACCCTAATTTTAATAATGCCGTCATTTCTATCAACATTTGTTTTATATGTAAATTTCGTATCACAAAAGATTAATTTGAATATCTTTACCTTAAAAAATAGATAAAACTGATTGAACCCGACTCACATACATCGAATTGTTGGACGCAATCAATAGTACTTCATGAGTCGGTATCAGCCAAGCTAAATAAATACACACATTGAACTTTGTCATATAGTCAGGTCCACACATCCGTCACGAAACTTCGTAGAAGTCGGGCCTTTTACGGCAAAGGCTTGAAGTAACAATGGATTCCATTATATTTCTCACTCCTGTATCTGTCAAAACAAGCTGACGTGCACTAATCAATAAAGTGAGCACTTATCTGGTGCTGAAGAAGAAACAGAAAAGTTTATTATGTAGTTTGACATTGAGAATAAGAAATTTCTGAAACATGTAAGTCGTTAAGGTCGTAAGAGAGTGATGTGGACCGCATTAGACAATTGGACAATTCAACGGACATTTTGAGAATAATATAACACAAAAGTAAACCCAGATGTGTGATATGAAGCTTATTATTATTACTCTGATTTCAGTAGAACAAGTCAGGATAATACAAGTTGAAGTGTTAAGATGCCGATATGGGACATTTTACATCCTTTTTCGTACATTTTGCTGTGTGCAAGAGATGTTTAAGACATAATACATTCTATGACTCCCAACTCTCTCTGTCTATATACTGGATTGTATCATACATGTGCCAGTGCGCGTGTATTTACGTGGCTCCATACGTTGAGCTACTAACTTAGATTGCTATTTTACACAAAAAAATGGTACGAGATGATGAAAATTGATTATATATGCTACCTGCAGACATCAAAATGAAGAGTGGATTGTGCTCACTGAAGAAAATAGTTCGACAATGGAAGCTGGGTCCTCAAGTCATTGAGGTTTCTGTTTAGGCTGCGCAGCACTTGAAGATGAGGCTCGTCTTCCTCAACTGGTATTATCTTAGCAAATTCTCCTTCCTCAAGATAGTCCACCACCCTATTTGCTGCCTCAACTCCCGTCACGTATGATTTCTCCTGTTAAAAGTGCAGAAAGGCATTAAGTTGCTAAGATCAATCAACTATACCAGAGGAAGTTCCCATAGAGCAGCTAATCTGTTCAGCGAGTATAAACCTGTGACCATGAACCATGTCGGTTTATTATCCAGTCGCCAGCCATGAACAAATTGGGAAAAGATGTTGATCCACGCATCATATACTTGTATGAACCTTTTGAAGAAACCATATAACAGAAGGATTAAGAAAAGGGAAAGAAAGAGAAACGGTGAGACAGAGGGGTCTCAAGCCCAACAAAGTACTACTTGTAAGTGAAACTGCACTCGGGCACAGCACCGGGAAGTCCAGGAAAAACAATTACATTGGTAAAACATAGTGACCTGCTCATGGTAATTTGCATATAAATTGGACATTATCAGTGAATGGGACTTGAGAATAGTGTACTTAAACTAATGAAGTTTCAGCAGTAGTAAAGGAGTAGATACTATAGCCAAATGATAAAGGTCAACTATAAATCTTTAGCTAACAAGATTGAGATCATTGCAATCGCATAATTAACATTAGGAAATCAGGAAAGTTTTACAAGAAATCCCCAAAAAGCTACCTGGAGAGAAATGAGTTAAGGATTTGGGAAATCTTCCAATTTCTTTATCAAGCACAGTTGCATTCTCAAAGTCTTTAATAAACTTTGAAAGGCGAGTGATCACTTTCTCAACTACTTTCTCATCTTTTAGTGGCAACAGATCATTGGCATAATACTGCAGTAACATAAAATCACAATACATAGATGTCAGATCTAGATTTCAATAGTGTACTTGGATACAAGCAAAGACGAGAGAGAGAGAGAGAGAGCAGAAGAAGAATAAGAAGCATATACGTACAAAATCTGCCTGGATAGTTGTGAATGGATCATCCTTGAGCTCATCATAAATCATGTTCAGGTCAAAGAAGGTCCAGGCATTTGAATCATCAAATGCGGAACAGACATTACTTGGGTTTCGAATGTTAACCTGATCATCACGAAGCATATAATGGAATGACCTACTTGTCACAGGTGAATATAACTTGCTCTAATCAGAAATACCCAGAAGTTAATAATGTGTAAAACGGTATGGATATTATCAAGTAATTACATGCAATTATTACTCCAAAGTGCTTAAAAACCAATTGGCTAACACAACACCACTTCCCAATTATTTATTAGACCAGATTAGGGCACCAGCCACATGATAGTCTGACTATCTTGATCCCAGGCCAGAAAATAGTTCTTTGATTTTTTATGGAAAGGTGAAAAGATAATATTTTAGTGCACGCACCTTCCTGTCCACTTGCAGCTTAACTGTGAGTAGGTCAACGCTGGTCAACTTCAATACTTTAAGAAACTCTTCTCTTGAACATAATGCTGTGCTATAAAAAACACAACTAGAATTTAAGAGAGGAAGAGTAAAGGAGAGGTGAACTGTCAAATGCTTCTTTATGTGATATAGAGAATGTCCATGCATTTGAAAGTAAAGATGAAAATTGATATATATACTATATAGACAGTGTATGTGAAGGACATGGGCATAAAAAGCAGAGCATTAGTAGCAAAAATGAGCTAGTGAACCTGTTCTGAACGATTTCCTGCAAAGTAGAGATGCCAACAGCGAAAATTATAGCATCAGCCCTAAAACTTTCTTTCTCGCAAATTATTTCGGTAATGCACCCTGTTTCATCATTGAAGAATATATCTGTCACTTTTCTTCCTTCCAGGAATTTACAACCTTGATTTCTAAGGGATTCCATCCATTGCTCAAAGATTTGTTTTTTAACTGTCCCCCGACACAATGACAGATCAAAATGTTTCTGTAACAAAGCATGAAAAGTAAACTTTGTAAACATTTGTAAGACAACCACTAATAAAAAAAATCACACATGAAAAAGAGTATGTGAAAAAAGAAGATGACCGAAGTTTTAAACTCAGAGAGATTTAATAAGCTCCCGGTGATCACATGCCTTGGCCAGAAAATCCTGAACACTAAATTAAAAAGGATTTTGGGATTCCATCCCAATGATATGGTAATCATCTCTAGTTCCTTTGACCAAATATATAATTAGTACTTAAAAGCACATAATCTTTTAGGATGCCCAAAATTTAAATGATAGTTAAAAGTCTTATTTCAGTGGCCAGTATGGAACATATATAAATGAATTCTTTCATGAAATGATGGCTAAAAGTATTATTTCAGTGGTCTGTATGAAACAAATACATTTGAATTCTTTCATTTATTTACTTTTGCCATGTAGCAGGTCCTTCCAACATTCATGCAAGTGTCAAACCTGGTGAGAGAAAACAAAATAGTATAGCATTCCCAAGGTTGCAGCAGCACTAGATTGTTCAGCTGGAGCATACAAGCCCACTTGAAGCAATGGTTCAACAATATCTCGATAAAGCCTCTCCGAGCAGCCAAATTGTTTAAGAAGTTCCCGTGCAGTAACTAAAAGTTGCAATCTCTATGTAAGCCAATTGGAAAAATAAGTGTTTATCTGTCTTTGAGCATGATGCCAATTTTCTTCAACAAAGGAAGTCATAAAAATGATATAGTATCCTTACTGGGATCATACTTTCTCCAGGCTGCGTCGGTGTTTTCAAAGTCAATTACTGCAAACAAAAGACAATAATATGTTTAAAATTGAAAAAACAAACATTGTAGCACATCAAATATCTCTTCGTAATTCTTTTCTTTTCTTTTCTTTTGTGCAAAATCTCTTTGTAATTCAGTGAAGACTGCAGTTGCACATACCTGCAGCCATTAGAGGAATCAATGTCAGCCGATCAACCAATGGAAGACGAGCAAACTACAAGATTGAAACAAGTTAATGTTTGTTTAGCAAAAGCTGTTATTTCAATATAGGGCTTGCAGTGTTGCTCAAAGACATACCTTAGTGTACAATAACGTCCCAAATGGAGTTGGCAATTGAGGTTCATTTTGGAAGATTGGAAATTCAACCTGCAAAATGAGCCTATTAGGGCTGGCTTAATAAGAATTGAGAAGCAGCTTGACAATAAACCTAAACAAGATGAAGGAAGCCAAATTTAAAAGAACTCTGTCGCAATTATCTGATTGTCAAGAGCTCAGGCAGCACGTGAAAGGAATAAAACTGGGTCGTTTTTGGCATTAGCAGAGAAATTGAAGAGTAAGAATCGTAGAAACTGAAAAAATATCTTGGAAAATAACACTTCTTAAGCTCTTTCTAATGTTTGACCTTCGTATATATGAATCCCTTTAACAAATCTGGTCAAAAGTTTGGCTTAGAGCTGCAAAAACTAAGAACCACAGGAGTAGAACATACCTCAAATCCTTCTTGTGAATATTGAGCAGATGTTATCCAGTTTGTGAAGGGTTCAATTCCAAGCTCATCAATGAGGCTCAATATATTTCGATAGGGATACCAGAAACCTGAACATATTTGTAAACTATAAATTTGACTCAGAAAGAATAATAAGAAGAAGAAGAAAATTTTTACAAGATTGTAGCTACATATGCAAGAAAAATAAAGCCAGGAACTCCAATCATTTGAGGCCTCGCAATTTATATGAACTGGAATCATTGCCGAGCCACAGCAATCTAATTCTTGTCTAATATTCTTATACTTTAATTAGCAAGTTGGTTATACTTTTTTATTTATAATTCAGAATACACAGATCTTATGTAACCCGCACATCATGATTACAAATGGAGATGCAAAACAGCATTGAAGAGGACATATTTACCTCAACTTCTCCAAACAAAGAAAATGGTAAAATCAGAGAAGAAAGAATCATAAGAGAAAAAGAAGGATAAAAGAGACTAGACAGAAAGACATTTGAGTTCACAAGATTAATATGCACACCACCACTAGCTTCTGTTTGCTTGGAGTAAACATTCTAAGCTAAGCACAGAAATGTGGCCTGTTTAGTACTAGAACTCAATGATAAACTATCTCGCTATCTGTAATACGTTGTTTTCTTATCAAAATAGATGAAGCCAGACGACAGTGATCAACGCGATAGTGGACACTGGTCAAAATTTTGAGGGCCTTTGAATCTTTGTGTAATACTATCTAATCAAAGCTACAGGAAATTCTCCAAGACTCAACAAATAGCCAAAATAAAGAAGCCTATTTAACAGTAACAAAAATTAAGAACACGATGAATTTTACCACTTACCCTGAATACCAACATCATCAGGACTAAGAGACTTGTTTTTGGGTCCAAACTCATAACCACCTTCAAGCACCGTCACATCAAATCCCTGAAATCAAACATTCGATAAATTTGTAAATTGATCACCTCATCTAATGACTGAAATTGTTAGAGCGAAGTTTATTTTATTTATTCGTGGTTTTCAAAAGACGCCATTCACGTGCATACAGAATTGTTTTGATTGAGCTTGCACATAGAAATATCCCGTCTAATCAATAACTTTTGATAGCTGTACGTTCTGATAACTAGCTCTATCACCATGTAACTATTTTATTTATTCATGGTCTTCAATGAAACAAAATATTAAACCTCTAATACAAAGACGATCAGTGGTCTTCTCCATGCATATTCACTAGAGTCTAGAAGAAAGAAGCACCTGTTTGGAGAGGTGGTTAGCAGCGCCAAGACCAGCCCAGCCAGAACCAACGATGAGAACTTTCTTCTTGTTAACACGTTCAGGCACATTTGGAAATTGTTGTTGTTGTTGTTGTTGTTGTTGTTGATCCTCTGCTTTGCAATAAAAAACACTTCTATGTTTGGCTGGGAAGCATGTTATAGTAACTGGTCTCCAGCAAGTTAACATCTCTCTCGCAACGGCTTTCAACGGCTGTTCAAGTGCTCCCGGGCTATTTAGTGAGGGATATAGAGATTTTTAGCGTGCGCTATAGTTTTGGCCACAGGCAAGTTCGTGGTGTATTATTATTTGTCTCGAGTACTCTACTATTTTTTTTTTTCTTTTCTTTTGTGATCACAAGACAATGTATGTCCGTTGATTAAGTTCGTTATGTTGATAGACAATGAGAGTGTAGGTTATCAAGTGAAAGTGTAATGAGTAAAGTGTAGGCTCGTCTCATTATCTAATAGTCTTGAAATGTGATCATGTTCTATTTAATAATACAAGAATATTTGATATTTAAAAAAAAAAAAATTGTGACATTTCGAGTGGACATTTTTTCTGTAAGAAAATAAAAAGAATGGGAAATTAGAAGATTATAGGAATAGGAGTGTGGAGTGTACGTAATGTAATAACTAATAAGGGATTACATTGCTAGCTTGCTTCAAAATCAACACTTTTTCGTTTCTCCAATTCTATAAAATAATTTTTTCACTTTATTATTTTAATAAGATAGGTGTATTTCTTTTAGAATAAAATTTTGGACAATTGAACAAGCCTTCCACTAGACAAAAAAAAAACTCATATTTTGAGGACTCCAAACGTTTTGATTACCTATAAAATGAGATTGTTTAATTGTTATATTTTAAGTTTTTTGTTATTTTTTCCAAAGCATTACTTAGTATTCTTTACATCAAAAACATATTCTTAAATTGCATTGAACGCCCTTTGATTATTGGGCTTTGTGAAATATTACTTAGTATTCTTTACATCAAAAACATATTCTTAAATTGCATTGAACGCCCTTTGATTATTGGGCTTTGTGAAATTTCACTATACCTACTTTACGAATTTTAGAGTTGTTTTAGTATTAAAAAACTGTTTCTTTAAAAAAAATTATAATGACCAATGTGTAATGGAATTAAAAAACAATGAAAATTAAGAAGTACTAATTTTTTAGTCAACTAGGATAAAGATAAAATTAAGGCTTCCTTTGTTTCCAACATTTTTTTCCAAAAGTATTAGGTAGTGATTGGTACGTGGGAATGAGTTGTGAATGAAATGACATTCTCAATTCTATTTTAATCCCATGTTTGGTATGAGGGAATGAACTTGAGAATGTCATTCCCAAGGAAATCTCATTCCCACATACATGTGAATAGTCATTCCAGACCAAATACATATGAATGACACATTCCTATGTATTTGGGAATCAACTTGACTATTATACCCTTATATAACATAACTTTTATAAATAATTTATTTTACAATAATAATTATTATAAAATTAATAATAATTATTATAAAAATAATAATAATTATTATTATGAAAATTATAATGAAAATAAAAAATTATAATAATAATAAATAAATAAATAAATAAAATAATAGAAACAAAAATAAAAAATGATAATAGTGATTAAAATAATGATAATAATAATAAAGTAAAATAATAATGATAAAAATAAAAACAAAAAATAAAAATAATAATAATACCAATTTAATAATGATAATAATAATAATAATAATAATTGTTGTTGTTGTTATTATTATTGTTATTATTATTTTTATCTTGTTATTAATAATAATAATTATTATTATTTTTATTATTATTTATTGTTGTTGTTGTTGTTATTTTTTTTTTTTTTTTATTTTTTTTTATTATTATTATTTGTTGTTGTTGTTGTTATTATTATTTATGCTTATATTGTTTATGGTTATATTTATATTTATTCTTATTTTTAATACTATAATAATAAAAGAGTAATTATGTCATATTATACAAGTCATTCACATTATTACTTTTAATTCCTAGAGCATACCAAACATATCATTCTCATTCCCAAGTTCATTCTATTCCCAAGTTCATTCTATTCTCAATTTCATTCCATTTTAGTATACCAATTGCTACCTTAGAGTTCTAATATGATAAAGTTTTATACATATATCGAGAAATAGAAATGAGAAATTTGCATCTACAAGACCAAGATTGCATTGGGTTGTCCATGTTAATATTTATTTGTATATTCATATATATTGTCTTAGGCAATTATTGATTTATAACATGCTCAATAAATAAGTCAATTAAGTGACTTCACAATTTGTTAGAAAATAATGTTTTCATTTATTTTTCACGAATTCCCTCATTTTAATGAAAATATTTTACTCGAAAGAAATGGTGGCTATAAGGCAAAGCAAATACAAAGTTCCCGTGGTTAGAGTAAGACTTGGTGAAGCACATGATTCTTTAAGGCCAATTAAAGCCAATTAAAGAGATTATATAAATAAATTAACTAATACAAGTGCCAACAATACATTACTCGTTGATACAAAAAAAAAAAATAATAATAATACATTAGTTGTGCATAAGATAACATGCAACATGCTTCCCAATTGACATATTAGCAATCATACAGTCATTAGGTCAACGGTAATATATTTGCTCTTGGTAGGTTAGGTCTAATTATAGCATATATTATAGTTACTAAAGAAAGATTGATCACTATCGCCAGTCAATAAAATACTACTAGCATTAAAGACTAATTATAATTGAAATTAAAGATGTCAACACCTAAAGCTAAAATAATCAACTATTCATTGAATTCTTCTCATCCATTATCAAATTTAGAGAGTTGTTATTACTTTATTCAAACTTCAATCATAACTGTTATTTGTGTAAATACTAAACAAATTGTCAAATTATTTTGCTTACCTACAAGTAAAGAAGATTGAATTATACTTGAGATAAGATATATTCCTCTAAACGCGCTACATAATCTCTCTCCTAAAACTATTTTGCTAGTATAAAATGATGTTAAATCATCAGAGATTAGTTGATGTATTTATGTTTGTTGAAATAAATATCATCGTGACAAAAAGAGAAAAGGAATTTTTTTTATTTTTTACCTTTTACATATTCCCAATGATAAATTTCAGATTTTCTAAGCAGATATAAACTTCCGAAAGATGCTACGTCATCTCCTTGCTTGTACGTTACTCAATTCTCCACGGTCCACAAAACACACTGATTGAATCTATTCCTTACTCCTCTATTCAGCACACACACATACGCATATACGACAAAGCAATGGCCACCACACTTTCAGTCCGGCCCAACCGCACGATCCTGAGCGGTCCAGCCCGGCCCAGAGGACCATCTCCTTCCCGCCGACCTGTTGATCGATTGAGATGGGGACTAGTGTTCAGCCCCAGCAAGAGGCGGCTCGGAATAGCCTGCAAGCCGCTCCAAGCTGGCTCCAGAGCTGACGACTCGGCTCCGTTTGAGATGTCTGTAGAGAACGCTCTCAAAGTATTGGGCGTATCGGAAGGCGCGTCTTTTGAAGATATTGTGAGAGCTAAGAATTCTATTCTTTCCTCTTGCAATGATGATCCACAATCCATTGCCCAGGTCCGTTTAATCCTTGAGAACTATTTGTTTCTTTTGTTTTTTTGTTTTTTGTTTTTTTTTTTTGTATATATTAATTGAAAATTCCGTTATAGCTTGGGTTATCTATCACTGTAAACACGAGCTTAAGTATTTTAGGGACAGGAGATTAGGTTCGATAGATTAATAGTTGGACTCGGGTCGTTACAGCTTGAAAAATAGATGTTTGGTTTTCACGTTGCTTTACTAGGAGTAAGATTTAAGAATTGTTGTTGTTTTGGGACTTAAAATCTCTGTTTCTATTAATAGCTTCAATTAGGATAACTTAGACTTCGGAGGGTATATTCCCATTAAATTTTGAGTTAAGACTTAAGAATAGAAAATTAGAAGGCTATCTTGAGATGAGACCAGCACAATAAATGAAACACTTGATGAAGAAGATGTCCCGGTATAGCATATTACTAAAAGTGTACTGTTTGTTGGGGGGTGCCTTTGCCTGATCTGACCCATTCAAGACAAGGGACAATCCACCAAGCATTTCCGTCTTTGCTTCTGTAATCCATTAAAAAGAGGATAAAACTGTTTTGCCTCTTTCAGGTATCACTAGTTTTGACGAGAACGCATTATTAATTGTCATTTATGTCGCAATTCACAACATCTTAGCTGCTGATTAGCTTCAGAATCAAAGAGTGTATTACACGTGGTACATTTTGAGCAATTTTTGTCAATTGAAGTCAGAATACAGCCTGGTCTTAAGTTTTCTGCTTATGACCTGCATGATAGATCTCGTGTTAGAAAGCCTATCATGTAAAGGTTTATGAATCAACTATACAAATAGCCATGTTTTTAGAATTCTCTTTTAGCTCTCAAAAAAAAAAAAAGAAGCTATGCATATAGCCATGTTCCTCATAGACTAGTGGTTGACTCAGTTTATTGATGTGGAGATTTCTTATATTCCCATTCTAAAATTTGCTTGGACTAATATTGTTCATTTATACCAGGTAGAGGCTGCGTATGACATGCTGCTCATGCAGAGCTTATCACAGCGGAGAGCAGGAAAAGTTGTGAATAGCAGTGTTCGGTATGCTGATGTTAAACCCGTGTCTGCGCCTAGGATGGGATCAATGCCTCAGTGGCTGCAGACCACTGTCAGAAACTCACCAGTTTCTGTCGAAGCACCATCTGCGAGGGAGCTCGGATTACATGCCGGTGTCTACGGAGCACTAATGGTATTAACATATGTTAATGGTGCCTCAACACCTGCAGCAGCATATGCTGGAGCAGATGTCCCTGGCCTGATCTTGGCCACAAGTTTTGGAGCTTCTTTATACTTCATGACCAAGAAAAATGTCAAGTTGGGTAAGGACTATTAGCTATTTTCATCATTAGAAGTTGAAATGACACTTCTGCAATTCTTCAATGGTACTTTATAGTCCAGTTGCTGGTGGTGGTATTAGTATATCTGTTTGCTTAGTTGGATAATTTGACTTGATTTTTCATGCATGCTATGAATCATAAAGCAGAGACATTCCTACTCTTCATGACCGTGTGGGTTTTTAAGGTAGATTTTCTGTAAGCAGGACAAGTTTATTGCCCTTAATTTGCAGTATGCAGGAGATGGGAAATATTGATTCAAAAGTTATGGCTCTGAGATTACACGAGGTGCTATGGAAAACTTAATATTCTTCTTGGCAATAAAAAGATATAATTATTCTAAGAAGGTCAGTATGCAGTTTTAAAATTAATTGTGAAGATGTTGTGGAGGGCTTAATGGCATGTAATCGCTTGTAGATAGAACAAAGCAGCTTATCACCAAATTCCGAACAAGGGAACATATGAAAAAGTAATTATGTGTTGTGCCTGAACTGTGACATTGTAATTAAACCAAAATACTTCTCTATTTATTTTCTTGTCAGTGCATCCACAAAGTTGATCACTTTGAGCTGTAGCTAATAACGAGGCTTTAATAGTGACTGAATCTCTACCTTGTGCAGGAAAGGCAACTGTAATAACCATTGGAGGCCTTGTGGCTGGCGCAGTGGTGGGCTCAGCTGTTGAGAATTGGCTACAAGTTGATATTGTCCCGTTCCTTGGCATACACTCCCCTGCAACAATTGTGAGTGAGTTTGTAATCTTTTCCCAATTTTTAGTCTCCTTGTACTTAGTATAGGAAACTGAAGAATTAGAATACTGATTCATATAGGAAGGTCTATGGTTTTTCTATGCACTCATATGCATGCTTCGGATATGTATTTCCACATGTACAAATAGAAGTGTTCTAGAACTTTAACTTCGCACTCAAGTGTTGATATTTATGTATAGCACCTAAACCTTCATTTCTCTATTCCAGATCCTCAGAAATCTGGAAAAGCCATCATGTGTATTGCGCAAAAAATTTCATCTACTTGGTTGTTGGTAAAACCATTGTAATTTTCCTAATAATTGTTGATACCTGGACGTTTCTGCACTTCTATAATAAATGTCATTCCGTGGCGTACTAAGGTGACTTCTAATTCATTAGCACGCCTTGTTGAAATATATATTTCTCCCACATCGGAGAATTATTAATTCAAAGACCTCTTGGACTACTCCACATGACACTAATTTGTTTTAAGATGAAATTTCATGATGCTTGATGATGAAGGTTGTCGCATCATTGTTGCGGCAAGATTGATCACCCCTACAGACTCTCGTGTCCCTCCACCATTTCTACAACCACTATAAGGTAGATACAAAGATTGAACAGGATGTAAAGTAAGATTGCCTAAAAATTTAGGATGTGACCAGTGCTAGCTGAATCAGCCTTAACCAATCAGATGCTTGAAATACATGTCTCTATGTATTAGCATAATGTACTTTAGGGTAAAGGAAAATTCTTTAAAAAATTTGACTGATCAGTTAGTCAGGTTTTTTTATTCACAAAATGGGACCAGACTTTTTGAAGAGTTTTTCTAGATGATTCGTAAAAGATTTTAGTTTACTTCTAAGTAACAATAAAAAAATGGTGGTCTGAAAAAGGTTTTGTGGTGGAGAGAATATGCTTGAAATCTAACAACCTGAGGGTTAAATTTCACCCGTAATGGAGACCCAACCCTTCTTTCTAAAATAAGATAATTTAATGCACAAAATTTTAATTATGCTCAAAATACAATAAAAAATTAAATTATTTTTAGAGTTTATTATATGCAGACTTATCTCTCATTTGTACGACATATTATTTCTATAATATAAACTCATAACTTCCAAATCATACCACTGACTTACTTTTGTGTCGAGACTTTTATTTTTTTGAAAAAAAAAAAAAAAAAGAAGATAAAATCAATAACAAAGAGATGCACACAAAAACACTCACCCCGTCATAGCGTACCATCGTGTAGAATTTGTTTCTCTAGTCAAAATTCAATTATGAACCCAAGACCTAGAAGAGTCGCACAATGTTTATAGTCCAATCAAGATGAAAACTAGAATGTTAGTGCACTCAATCACACAAAGCAAATTGTGTGCGCAACTGTACAAGTGGAAAACAAGTTAAAAGTCGTTAAATGTCCTAATCTTATCTCTTATCAAGTACCTTGACTTGAAATTTTCTGTTAGCCTCATAATTGCATCAGGTTTAGGCAGCTCCAATACAAATTGGAAGTTTTATGGTTACCATTAGAAATATGCGAAAAATATAAATAAATTCATATTATTTGACATGGCTTTAGCATTATTCAACATCAACAATCTTGACTACAGAATCGTAAATTTACTAGTTCCAAGAAATCTCCCTTGGCTATAAATCACTCACAACATTGCCAGTCGTGCCCTTGATCGTGCTGTCAATCGTTAATCCCTTCATAAACAATATGACAGCCAAGGGAGATCCATTAGTGATATTTTGTTACAAAGAGGATTTGGTCAGTATCCATCAAACTTGATATAAATGAATTGTATTACTATATAAGCAATGCTGGGAAAAAAGAAAATTTTATTGCAATGTAGGTCCATAAGAACTATAAATAAAAACACGTGAAATATTAATAGAAATAGAGATTTTTGGCACAATAAAAATGAATATTATACTCGGGGTAGGCGAACCCTCATAGAGATCAGGTGCCAAATATATAGTCAAAAGAAATATGGAGTCCAAAGGGGAAGGGTTTTCTTCAGGACTCAAGAGATTAAATAGATAGGGCCCCACAAGTTTTGAGTCATTCAGCTCGCATATAGTATCCAAACCACTTGAAAGCCAAGCTCTTATGTCACCTTAAGTAGCTGCAAGCTGCTTCCAACCCTCCATGGCTGCAATCTCTCTCCACATTAGCATTTCAGTCAAATCTTAAACGAAAAAGTTGAGAAACAGATGAGGTCTATAGACATTTACAGGACATAAAAGAAAGAAAATAATAATATATGGACAAACTTTGAGGGTGAAGGAACTGCCTAAAGTACATATATCAATAGTAATTGTCACCCTGAAGTTCTCTCTCTTGGGCATTGAAAGGAAACCCAAGTATTAGTTTCTAGTTAAAAGTTGCCGTGTACAATAAAGAATCGATGGCCTGCTCTTCTCATTTAAGAAGCTACCTGGTATTCACATGAAAATAGTACAACAGAGAATAACATCAGAGATAGCTCCATCAAGATGCACCAGCTTCTGTTGACGTCGTGTAGGGAGCAAGCGTGTTGGGAGGTAAAGTGATGCCTCCGCCTTTTACTGATATATTAGGAGACCTGACTGAGCTAGCCCTGCTCACAAGATGCGAGTCAAGAAAGACAACAATAACTGTGATGTCATCGTGGAAATGCCTACGAACTCCGCGATCAATCTTCTTCAAGTCTGAGTACCTCATCTCCCTTTTCTTTGCCGCTTCTTGCAATGCAGCTTTTACGAGCCTCCTAGCACTCCCCTGAAAAAGAGAGGTCTATAAGATTTTGGTCTTATATATATATATTTATATTGCTTCTTCAGGGAATAGTAACAATTAACTGACAAGTGTAAATCATCTGTATTACTTTTAGAAAAAAACAAGCAAAGGGGAATGCTTGTCTTCCATTATGCTATCCTCACCTAAAGCTAATGTTGTGGATATATTCTAACTACCCTTTTATTTTGCCACAACAAGCATATAACGAGCACAATGTTTGTCATTGAAGGAGCATATGTAAGCTTCCAATGTACTTATTCAAGAAGCATATCAAACCTAAGAGTCCAACCATGTTTTAGTTTCTGATTATCTGGCCTAAACCAATTTGAAAGAGCATAGCTCGGATATCAACCAATCATGTAAAGGCACTTTTAAAGAGATCAATGCCAATTTGTACATATAATTGATAGTTGGATGACATACTGAAGAAAGGAGTGCTAATGTCTAGAGGGATCAATGTCTTACACTGCGTAGATGATTTTGAACAATATCAACAGCTTCTTGGTTACTAAGATGCTCCCAGAGACCATCTGATGCAAATATGATAAACTGATCATGAGACTGCAACTGATGCACTGAAATTGATGGATCTGAGCTCAATATTGGTCTTTTAAAGGGTTCACGAAGGCGAAACTTTGCATATAGCGGCTCCCTGTTGAATTCAGCCTTTTTCAAATATACATCACCAATGGATCTGGATATCTGTAAGGTAAAATATTAATGTAAATCAAAACTGATCCTTGCCATGTATAACAAGAGATGAAGTGGACTATCCAATTGCTATACTACACAACGATTATTCTGTTTTGGTGGCCTTCTCTGCTAAATAAGAGCTAGGGCTGTTTGTCAAATAAAGCTACTCGATACTCGACTCAAGATTTTCTTTCTGGAAGCACCTTTGAGATTGGTCCGTGACGTTTAAAAACGAAATTTGAGCATGATTGCAAGTTTATTAACTTCAAAAACTCAGTTCAAGCAAGGCTGGTTACTTTTTTTCCTCAATTCTTGCGAACCACACTCTTTACTCACAATTAGAGGAAGTCTTTTCATAATGAACAAATATTCACGGTTGGACATTAATTGCCATAATAAGAGCTTTACCCTCTGGTTTGTTGATTACTTGTTCTTTTATCTATATTGTGTAATTGTTTAACATGTCATGATGTATATAATCAAGAGAGGCAGCATGCATTTTCACCACCTTACGCTTGTATAGCAAAAGATGAAATTACCGTAGGACATTACAGGAAAACTGAGTGTAACCAATAAAAAGTCATATGTAATCCATAAAGTTACTAGAATGGAAATCTTGTTTATTAATGAACCAAAGACATCAAACTGTGAAGGGCAAACTGACTGAAATTATGTGATTCGATTAAAAATCAAAAATTTATCCATTAGACAATTCCATGATACATCTGAATAGGTTTCTTCTTCAGGCCATGGCTGACCAAATCTTTGTTCAAGATCTTATCACATCTAAGAGAATAAAAATAACCATGGAAAGGCAGTAAACACAGTTTTTTCCATCTTTTTCCTAAAAGGAAAAAGTAAAAGCTTTCTTTTTTGGCTTTTCTGAAAATGCATATCTTTTGACACAAAAGAACTTCCAAATCAAACACATGTAAACAATCCCATGTTGGCAGGCTATATCATGACGATCTCATCAATAAGTCACATTGTGAACTCTGTATAAGATAAAAAAACTTCACTGTCAAAGTATTACAGTGCAAACATCACTTGAGATTCAACAATTTTACAGACACAATCTGCGTTGGAGCAGGTCCCTGCCATCAGGAAACTTCACTGGATTCCTAGGATACCTATAGTAGCAGTAGAGCAATCAAAAAGGCACATAAGGTTATGTCGATAACTCGGACTCCAGTAACTTTTCCTTCTTGCTGGGAAACAAACAGATTTTAATTAAGGGGCCACTTTCTTCTTATAAACTTTTTCTGCTATATTAGATGGTCAAATAAAAGTGAATAGAATACAAATACATAATATTTATATTTTGGCTGAGAGAGGAAAATCACCTGTATAAGGCCCTTAACACGCCAAACATTATGCTTTAAAACAACTATTTGCGAGTCATCTGGGTGCAGAGAATGCATCTCCTGTCTCACGGACTCAATACAAACATTGTGCTCTGCTGAGAGCTGAATGGCCAGTACCTCCCCTGTTGCCTTGACTAGTCTCCCCAGAACAGCTCGGGAATCACCAAGGTTTGCTATATAAAGGGTCCCACCACATATAACTCCTGCGAGGCAGCATGATCCAACAGCTGCTATTTGTGGTTTCATGGGCCATTCTCTGGTGACAACAGAGAAAAAACCATCCTCTGTTGCTTGGAATGCCTTCCGTATCACCTCGACTGTCATGGATTGCTGTTCTGCCGTAAATCCTGCGCAAGAAGTATTAAGTCATTGATAAGAAGACTGAATGCATGACATTAAAATTAGTGAATGCATGACATTAAAATTAGTGTGTAGATGCAAATTAAATAACATTAAGTTCTCTTTTGCTACTTTTTTTTTTCAAAAGTGATCAATAGTAGTTCCCCACCAACCCCCCTAAGTGACTCGAACTCGAGAGTTCTCTTTTGCTACTTGCTGCTTCAGTTCTACTTTAAACAAAAGTGTAGTAAGAACAACTAATATGGATCAGCGTGCTCTCTATGATTTTAGTATTGAGATTCAAACATTATTCTTTGGGAACAACATGAAAACAATGAAGAGACGAAATCAAACCCTCTTCTTACTCCATTTCATAGAAGGCTACAGCAAACTGAAATGTCAGGCTATGATAACAGTTGACTGAGCTAGCCGGAACAATAATATAGGAATTTGCATTTAAGTTCAAGAGACTTACTTTTGAGATGTTGAAAAAGGTGATCATTGATGAATCGAGAAGTCTCAGGCCCTCCGTGACCATCGTATATTCCAACAAAGGTACCATATGGCCCAGAATCATGCAAGCTCAAACAGCCAGATTCAAGTTGGCTCTGATCCTCGAGCAAATTATTAGCTTGAACAACAGCCATTGAAAATTCTCCATTAAAATGTTGCCCTGAATCCTTGTACCAAAGGAGTCCATCTTGTCGACCACTGGTATCCGAACCAGTGTGAACATATCGATCCCCCCTCGGCCGAAAACAGGCCCTCAAAAAGTTCATGAACCCTGATAACATACCTCATCTCATCCAAACAACCCTCCAAATCATCCACATCTAATGAGGACTCGAGACAATTATACCCCCAAATCGACCTCAATTTTGCACTTCCTCCTCCACCACAAACAGTATCTCTATGCACCGATAGCCTAAAATAACATTAAGTAACAAATATCAATAAACAACACCAGAACTTGTAACAATCACAATTCAAGAATGATAACAAAATCACATCAAGGTGACACCTTTATGCTCAGTTCAGCAAAGTTAGTTATGAAACTAAGAAAAAAAGTCTGCATATGTGAAACTGAAACTGTCCATGTGTCTTGATAAAACAGAAACCCCATGACCATAAGAGCCGCAAAAAATGAAAAATTTAAGACCCAACACAAAAAGGTTAGACCTTTGAAAACAAGACTAGTCAAACTCTACTTTTTTTCTTCATACATATGTTGTTTGGCCAGACAGTTCAAGTTCCAGAAGGTCCAACTCTTATCACCAAATGAGAAACGCACGCACAAATAAACAAAATCAACAAAAGAAAATGCAAAATTCAACGACACTCTCCTTATCCAATAATTGAACACTGATTATTCAACTAAAATCAGCAGAAGCGTACATGAACAGATAAAGGTATGATGCAAAATATGGTAAAAATTTCACCTTTACAAGATCTGCAAGTAAAAGAGGTTAGATCCTTGGATCCTTCAAATCAAATTGAATTGAAGTGGGTTCTTTAAACCATTAAGATGATGAAGATGTGAAGCTGAATAGCTGATCAAGTTATAAACGAGCAATAGAGAGAGAGAGAGAAACACGCGCGAGTTCTTGATAGGGGCAAACTGAAAACTCACTCAGCAGACTAACCCCATTAAAGCCAGCAAAGCAGAGGACCAGTTTGGGCTCCACAGTCTAGAGAGAGAAAATCTAGAGTGAGAAAAATAAAAAGGAAAGGAAAGTAAAGTAAAAGTAAGTACTTGTGTTATTTATAAAGCACGCACGCACACACAGACAATGAATGAAAGTAAAATTGTGTGGATAAATTATACAGTGCAACCCTGTTGCAGGGATCCTCCATGCAATTGGCTCACATGATGACAAGTTGGACCAAAATAGTGTCTGAACTTGGACAGTGAATGGGTCTGACTTTTGATTAAAAGTGGCAATGGAGAAATCCAACAACACTACAATGGTTGTGTTTTTTAAAGCTTATAATTTTTTTATTTTTTATTTGTAAACTTATAATTTGTTCAGATGAATCAATTTGAAGTAGTACATCTTATCCAACGGTACAATGGTTTTGTTGTTTTTCTTTCAGGTAGAATTTACTGTTAAAGCTTATAAGTCGTCCAGACTAATGAATTTGTAATAGTATATATCTTTCTTAGAGAGGGAATTGAAAGCCTATTGATATAATAATAAAATTATCGTCATTTAATTTAGAAGTCGTTTGAGTCATAAAAATCATTTCTCATATTAATAAAATATAACGTTGCAAAAATTATATGAGCACTTCTTCAAAATACTAAGAAATTAATGAATTTTAAAGCTTTATAATTAACAAAAACTTTTATAATTAACAAAAACTTCATGCACCTCTAAACTCTCCTATAGGTGATGATAACATATTATAATGGAATTCAAAGCTAGTGATGTGATGCACTAGTACTCTCAAAGAGAATTTAAAACTAATATCAAAGACTTTCATCAAGTAATCAATGATCGGGACAAAAACATGTTCACAAAAGAAAAGAATTTTTTATTTATTGATTTTTCTTCCATCCAGACTATTAAAGCGTTGAATGGAAGAAATTTCACTGATGTCAAATGCAAAGTAGCATAAGTTTTTTTAAAAGTGACTTGGAACCAAGTATTGCCATTTCAAAAAACTCCAGTCGTTACCATAAATTTTTGAAAAAATAAATAAATTATGCTCGATTATTTTTCTTCATTTTTAAGAATAAAGTTTTTTGTAGCTTTTGGTTTGTTTGGTGGATGTCGAAAACCAAACATTTAACAGTCTGGCCCACCACATCGGTCCTTTTGGTTTGGACTTTTATCAACTCTGCCGTCCTTTAATTGCCTTTTGGACATTGCACCTTTTTTTTCGCTTGTGATGTTTTTGGTCATCTGAGGTTCCGTTTGTTTGTCGTAAAATAATTTATTTATAAAAAAATATTTTTATTTTTTTAAAAAATAAAATATTCTTTTAAATTCTGTTTGTTTGCCGTAAAATAATTTATTAGAAAAAAATATTTTTTTAAAAAATAAAATATTATAAATATTTTTTTTGTATTTGAATGTACAGTGAGTTTCGTAAAATATTTTTTTCTCTCAAATGATATGAAAATATTTTCTTAAATTTTGTACTAGTCGCAATTATTGACCGGAAAATATTTGTCAGTTGACTAATTTTTTGGTATTACCAAACATAGTAAATTAAGCAAAAGTAACAACAATTATTGATTAAAAAAATATTTTTCAGTTGACCAATTTTTAATGTTACCAAACACTAAAAAATTCGTAAAATATTTTCGGCAAACAAACGGAGCCTGAATTTACTTTTATCAATCACCAAAAAAGTACAGGCCAAAATAGAATTTGCTTCTTTCTTACGTTTAGTTTTAAGGAGTTGTAAAAAAGAGAAAAAAGGAAAAAAAAAAAAACAAATATTAATAGAAACAAACAAGCTCGTGTCTTGTTAGCAAAACTTGGACCTCGTAATCTTAGCTTCTCATGAGTAAACCAAAGGGACGAGGTTTCTTATTACTACAAAGGCAAATCATTTCTCTTAGTTTGATACATTTACTGATAGATTGTGGCGCTAAATTCCATGATTATTTCCATACTTGCTCATTTTTATCAATGTTCTCCTTTTTTTCTTTTTCTTTTTTTTCCCAGGAACTTGACACTCATTTTACCTAAGTAAAAATGGGTAGAATCTTAAACCAAAAGTCGAAATAAGTGCCAAACATACTTGAGGGGTTGTGGGAGTTATGTCTTCGTTTATACCAAAAAATACTTAATTTATTTATTTTGATATTGTTATTATACAAAATCATTTTAACACCAAAATCTTTCTAAATTTAGTGATCAAATCCACTTAATTTCACTAACTTATAACATTTAATCACTAAAACTATATAGTTCTAGTGACAAATATTTCTTTATCCGCCCTTACTTTAGCTAATTCCTTCTTCCTTTTCCTTTTCTCCTTTCGGAAAAAGTAATCCTAATCACCAAAAAGAAAAAACCCAATTACGATTCTAGTCGCTCAAGGATAAATTGTAGTACAGTATGAAATGTAACTCCACACATCTCGTCAGTCACAAGCTACTAGTAGCATGTATATAGACATTCAAATCGAAGCATCCATGTTTTTTGCTTGCTTTTAGTAGCTAATTTATTTATCTGGAAAATTTTTGGGTTTAATGTAGACTGCTTCATCAATCTCTCACGTAATTGAATTGATCAATATATGAAGGATTGATATCGATTTGAACTTTATACGGTAGACTTAGCAAACTACATGTGTTCCACGAAAATGATTAAATTCACCAGAACTTTCCACTAATGTACGGTTCACCAACATGTTAAGCCCCAAAAATGTCAAATGTGTGAATGCAAGAAACTAACCATAGAGAAATGGGTATTGGTCCAATGTCATTATTCACTGATAAAACCAGTGTCGCATGCGATATCTGATGTGAATAGTCATTTTCATCTTCTGGATAGTTTGATATGTAGCCTGATTGACCTGCTAGCTGTATAATGGTCGTTTCTGGGTCAAGGAGTTGTGAAGTCCATTTCAAAGTTGCTTCTCCTATCTTCCAACCTGCATGGCAGCATGATGATCAAAGTCTAATTCTTGCATTTGGTAACATATATCATCCACTTCTACAATCCAAAAATCAAGTCAGGAAATGAACCATTCTTTCATTAGTAATGATATCTTCATTTCTGAAGCTCCATCCTCATTCTTCTCCCTTTTTTGATTTATCTTTTTTGGGTTTTGATTATCACAATTGTATTGTGAATCGTACAATTTGTTAAAAATAAATTTAAAATTATATATTCTCATAGATATTGAAAATAGACTGAGAAAAAGTTATTGAAAACATAAATATTATCACAAAAAAAAAAAAAAAACTACCAATAACAGCAACCACCACGTACGTACTGCTGAAGAATATTTAGGGAGGGTTTTAATATAATTTTTTATGTTATGGCACTAGTTTAGAATGAGGTTCCTTAATTATTAAAATATATATAAGTTTTAGGTTTCTTTATTGAATTATATTTCTAATTAGTCCAGTTCTTATTTTTGGTCACTAAATTATTAAGTCTATAATAAGTACTCTCATATTGTATTTCAAAACACTAAAATTTCAACTTATAGTCATTATATCTCTCTTCTAGAGCCACCATTGATGGTGGTTTCTATTATTTTCAATCTATATATTTTCTTTTTTCTTTTTCTTCCAACATTAATCACTTTCATCTTCATCTGTTTCTTCACCTTAGCCTTTTATTTTATTCACTAAAATTTATTATGGTTCAAAAAATTTTATGGACAAAAAAGGAAAAAGAAACCCGAAAACAATGCGAAATTAATGAATTGTATTGAATTACTGAATTATACACTAAATTGTCAGATTCACTCTATAATTTGATGTGATTCAGCTACTATTTTATCCATGAATTAAACCGAATTGTAAGATACAAATCTTCAAGATAACTAAGTCGATTACGTTATTGAGCCATGTACAGAGCAGCAGGCTAGCTGGCTTGAACTGTTGATCATTGATACGGCTAACCATTAGCTCTGTTAATATCCCGGAGCATAAATATCTCTAGATTCACCGTGTGACAGAACAAGAAGGTAAGAATAACACGATAACAGTAAGTACTCGCCACGCATGTCCAGACGTATCTTAGACAAGATCCACAATTTACTGTCCATTTCAGTAAAAAGTACTAGTTGAATTTCCACCTTGCTGCCATGCATGTTTAGCACATTTTTCTCACGAATGATAGTAAAAATGAAATGAATATCACGAATTCGTATGGTGTTAAATGAATGAGTTTTTAAACTGAGCAGATATGGCAGTAGTTTCAGTTGCCAGAGAAACCAATTATTAATGGTCCTTTTTGCACTTGAACGGATGAAATTATCGACATGGACATCACCATTTTGTCTTTCTTCTCTGTGCACGAATGTGTCGTCATGTCGTTTTCCATCCAATTGTTGGTCATTTCATGTTCAGTACCGTTGGCCATACTGGTCCACTGGAAACTTAAGCACATGCCAGCACCAAGGTAAACTTCGATCTCCTTTAATTTGTTTTTACTCTTGTTCCATCATGTAGGTAAAAATTTTCAAATCATCTTCTTTTGGTTGTGACTTGTGACCAATTGAGCTGACAACAATCATGCACCATTTGTGTTCACGTTCCTGAGGACACCTCTCTTAAAAAAAGAGGATTTGGTACTAGTATAACTCAATAGCCTAATTGCGCAAATCATATATATCCATCTTAGAGCACAACTTAATTTGCAACATGAGCAAGTGAAGATGAAAAATATTGAAGCTGCATGCTCACAATCACAGGTTTAATAGGGTAATTAATTTGTTGCACGAAACTTCGTTATGAACGAGATTTAAAAAAATAATATATAAGAATCATTTTAAAGACTAACGAAACTCTCACAATCTTAACTTAAAAATAAGGGAAAAAGAATAGTTAAAACATTGGTTTAGTTGTTCCACACAACGTACAGTAGTCCAGAACATTATGCATGCTTCCACTATATATATATCTGTTTGGTCTATAGTAAATGAGCTTTGGACCTTCTGTATTTCACTTTCAGTGTCTGCATACATGAAGTACATATATATTCATTTTAAAGTTCTGATAAGTGGAAAAGTTGTGATGCACGTTCGCTATAACAATATTGTGATGAACTTGAAATTTCGTTATCTTGGTGAAATTGCAAAGTAGGTTAATTTCCCTAATTGTATTAATTGTTCTGCACAATCATTGATGATTAATATGGTATTATTAGTAGCTTACATGTCTTTTCTTGGCCGAACACTGAGAAGTGATTGTCCATGGAACCAAAATCTTAAATATTGCTGGGACCGTTCTATATTGGAAGTAATTAGCATGCAACTACCAGAGAGATTGTGATAGATATATTCAATCTCAAGGATAATGTTCTCTCCTACCTGAATTTATGACAAATCATGTCTTCCGCAAAAAACAATGTATTTAGCCTACATTTAACTTTAAGGGCTGATTTTTGTGAATCAAAAGACAATATCAAACCGAAACAACAACAGTTTGACAAAATGTTGTACTGCATTTAAGACGTGGTCCCTGAACTAAAATTTTTAAACGAAATCATGTGTTTCGAGATTTGATACTGACATAACCCTAAACGGCTTTCTAGAAAATGTTACCATCATTAAAGAAATAGGGCTAGTTAAAGCCTGCCTTAGGATGACTTGCATGAGTTCCGACTTTCAACAAAGGAAGGAGATACAAGTCAAAAGGTCAAATTAGAACAGTTTATTGCCGGCGAAATCCCTAATACTTTTAGATCAAATCTTTTGAGTGAATCGCATTAATTGGCCATTTACATTGGAAAATTAATTAGACTTTCGACTTTTTTTATTAATAGGCTTTGAGCCATCGAGGTCAAGCTTAAATTTTTATATATGAAAATTAGGTCATAGTAATGAATATTAAAAACAGATCAATGATGCATGTTGTGATGCAGAATGCTAAGAATCATGCATTATATAGAATTAAGTCCTCGCAGATATGGAAGATTCTGCAAATATAGTCAAACTGTTTGAATATAAACCTTCAATTGAAGCTGGGTTACGTTATGAAAAGGATTGGGATATATACCATGAATCTAGTGTAGGTTCGATCAGAGGAAGAAACTAACTAGCCATTACTAGCTCCTCAAAACATCTCAATCATCGTCTCCTTCTGGCTCATGAACAAAGAATTTGTATATCTCCATTGTGGAAAACTTAACCCAAATAAATATAATACAACCAGTAAATACCTATATATATAGGATCGTTAGTCAAATTGCAACTTGCATATAGGTCATTATTGACGTCAATTTGTAGCCAGAGTGGATCATACGTCAAACATATAATCATTCTAATGAATAATTAAGAAATATGAGATTTCATCTTAATCTGATTAGCATTAGACGGAACAATTCAATATTAATTATATACTGGTATTTGAATCAGTTATACTAAGGTTGTATGACATCCATGATGAATATTTCTCATGATTCCCCAGTATGTATATATGTGTAGTGTACTGTTGCTTGAAAATGAAGGAAAAACAAAAGAAATGTGGAAAAATTGTTATACTTGAACAAAAACAATACGCCCAACATATCAAACGACAAAGGACATGCCGTTTTGACCAATAATACAAGGTGTGGCCTGTGCCTCAAAGGAGGCCATAAGTGAGCCAGAAAACATTAAAAATGAGATCTCGTTAATTTAAAACAATAACAGATGGGAGTATGCATCTACCCTATAGTAATATATGTTGTTTGTCACTAATAATTGCATTTGTTCTTTCTCTCCCCATTATTTGAAAGTGGCTTTTGGAATAATTTGAAACAAACATCACGGTCCATTCTCGCGCACGTGTGGTTCAAAATATTGTAATCCATCCGTCTTCAAAGCAAAGGTGCATATTTTGATTTGTTGAGCCAATCACATTTTAGATCAGCTTAGAATATTAGTTGCCATGGATACCTCCAAATTTTAGGCTTATCCAATGTCAATTGTGATGCATCATTCATCAGCCATTTCTCGACTGTTTCTTAATATAAATAGAACACAACTTGAAATATATAGATTTACCTTCCCCATTTTGATATAATGCTAATTAAAATATCTTTTGCTATATACTAATTATTTCTTATAAGTGAATATTACAAAAACATTGTTACATATCACTCAATAATTTTGTTCATAATTCTTGGCATACCAAAATTTAAAAAAAAAAAAAATAGAAAACATTTAATACAAGAATTATTACCATACTAAAGGCGGTAAAGTATCACCTTGTGACACAAAGGACCAAGAGATGTAATGGTATTGTATTAAAAATTAATATTATTGTTATAATTATATGGACACTAAACCAAAGAAGAGCAAAGCACAATATTATTGTTATAATTAAATGGACACATGACCAAGGAAGAACTAAAGCACAATATGTCAACCCATAATAAACATTAGCCCATAAGCCTATATAACTTCCCGACCCATAAGCAAGCCCAGAGACCACAACTATACACTAAATGTTAGCCAGAATATTACATCCTTTTTAGTCTTATGAAAGCCCATACAGGCATTGGAGCCCAGCCCAAGAGACCCATTTGTTGAACCCACGTGGCCTAACCCGATTCAGCATTCGGAGCGAACAGCACACTGCAAACCATAAGCACTTTTTCCATACTCCGTCTTGCGCAGTACGTCACCGGTAAGTAATTTAATATTATCACTCCTCACTCGAGACTCAAAAAAGAGTTATTTTTCTGCTTTTTTTCAGTCTTCAAAAAAGAAAAAGAAAAAGAAGAAGCGCTACTATTATAGACTAGGGTTTCAGCAATTTGTTTCAATCAACGAATCTAAGGTTCGATCCATCCTTCATTTTCGCTACACCACTTTATGTATATGTATCTATCAATTTTAGTTGTTGATTTTCTTTTTGTTGACTTGCAGAGGAAGAAAGTAATCGAAACCCTAGCTTTTTCAATCGTTCCAGATCAATCTATTCGTTCTTTTGCTAATTTGAGGTAAAATTCTGTAATATTTATAACATGTGCTTCTTGCTTCTGATTATCTGTAAATCTAAATACAAAAATGGATTTTGCAAATGTTATTTCTATTTTTTATGTTTCGATTGTTTTTGTGATGTTTACTCAGATACTTTCCAAAATGACTCAAGATGTTGAGATGAAAGATCAACCTGCCCCCTCCAATTCTGTCCCCTCCGCTGGTCCCTCCACTTTGCAGGGTAAGTGTACAGATATATATATATGCATACATACATGAAAGGGCAGTCCCGTCACGAAGCTCTTGCTATGCATGGCCGCACTTATGGGTCTATTATACCCCGTCTTGCCTTGCACTTTTGTAAGAGGCAGTTTCACGAATCGAACATGTAACCTTCAAGTCCAATCCGTTATATACATACTAGATGCGATTTAAATTGCATAGGTATATGTACATTTGCATTGTTTTGAAAATTCTCAATTGGTAGGTGTTTTTTTGAGTATATATTTGCAGAGATTGAGTTTTAGGATTTTTGATTCAATGGGATTTGAGTAATGCAATATTTTCCGGGGTTTTAGAGTTGAAGGAGATAGCGACTTTGATTGAGACGGGTGCCTATGCGCGGGAGGTTAGGAGGATATGGCGGGCAATCAGACTTACCATACGATTGAGGAGGCAGCTGAAGCCTTCTGTGGTTTCTGCATTCCTGAATTTTGCACTGATACCTGGATCAGAAGTGCACACTCGGTTGTCTTCATACCTTCCCATGGTAAAGTAGTCACTTCCTAGCTATTTATTTGGGTGGTTTTTAAACTTGAGCTCATTCAATTAACCTTTAAACAGTTAGAGAAACAAGATTTTCGAGTATTGATTAGAGATATTAGAAGTGACTATAACAGAGATTTAGAGTAGTAGCCCATTGCAAAGTTTCTACATGGTCTTTGGTGGGCATTCTAATATCAATATTGTGTTATGTTATCTTGGAAATACATAGTATTAATTTGATCATGAGCCAAATTGACTAGCTGTAGTGTTATTCCCTACAGGGGGATGAGCATGATATGGAAGTTGATACTGCAACATCTGCAACTCCTGCAAAGCATCCTGTGCCAGAACTTGAGATATATTGCTACTTGCTTGTGCTGATATTTTTAATTGACCAGAAAAAATATGAGGAGGTAACAATCTGTAACTATCCACACAATATCCCTGCAGCATTATTGTTCAGCTCATATTGGTTATGAAACTACATGAGTAATTATCTGTTGCGTTTCAGGCTAAAACTTGTTCATCAGCAAGCATTGTACGGCTAAAGAGCCTTAATAGGCGAACAGTCGATGTTCTAGCTTCCAAGCTCTACTCATTCTACTCTCTTTGCTATGAATACACTGGTGATCTTGCTGAAATTCGTGGGTAAGACTTGTATCTTTATTGATCTTAACTTGAAGGCTGGAGAAAAAGGGAATAGTTGAGTGTTGAACTACTTTTTCTTCTATATCTTGGCTATTGCTTTTACATATCTAGATGGCCTCCTTCCAGGGAGACGAAGCCCTTTTTGGCTGTCACTTTACTTCTTCAGCATGTTTGTTTGGCGATGAATTTTCTTTTAATCTGCATTTTTAGATGGATAAAATTGTCTAAAAGAAATTCTCTTTAAATGACAGCAACCTCCTTGCTTTGCACCGGATTGCAACACTGCGTCACGATGAGCTTGGTCAGGTTTGTTACTTAATGATGAATCATTGTCAATAAGTTAACAGAAAGCTATTTGTAGTACCCATAGTTGCATTCTAGTTACAATGCTATTAAAATGCAGGAAACGCTACTCAATCTGTTGCTTCGGAATTATCTCCACTATAACTTGTATGATCAAGCAGAGAAGTTGAGGTCAAAGGCTCCCCGTTTTGAAGCTCATTCCAATCAGCAGGCAATTCTGATATAATCCTTATTTCATTTTATTGCAATTTAGTTTTTTTATTTTGCCCATCTCATGAATGTTGGGGTTTGAGGGGGTGGTATGCTTAGTCATGATCACATGCTCTGGTATTCTATTGTAGTGGGACATGTCTGATTCCTTCTCCTTTACTTTTGATGTTTTGCTGGTCTTATATATTGTTGGAGACTTGGAGTTGATTTTCATCTGAGATATTTGATCAATAGAATGACATCAGTGTTTACCAATAAAATTTCTCTTGCTACACGTATGGAAAAAGTTGGTTTAATTACACGTGATGAAATTGGCCATCCCTTGCTCATCTGAATTTTTTCAAAGAAGAATTATGGTTGACTTGGTGGATGTTGCCTTCCTTGCATGTCGTCTCTCTTTCACTTACTCTCAGTTTTGGACTTAATTGACACATTTAATTTTCAGAGGTTTTATCAAGATGCTCTATTTTTTAGGGGCAAAATGAGAGCTCTACTATTACTTTTCTGGGGGCAAAATGCACTTTGTCCTCAAAGAAGTAGTTATATTTGTTTCCCTCAATGTGCAATGGTATCTCTTCAGTGTATTGCAGCTTACAGAATGGGTATTTTAGCTATTTACTCCATGCTTTAGAGGTTAAATATCTTGCCTCATCATTATCTTTATGTATTACAGTAAATCAAAGGAGGGTTTTTAACGCGAGATCCAAAAATGTACTCTTTGTGGCACCAGTACTAAGTACGTTATGGTTCCGGGCTTTAGCGGGTTTATTAACAGAGATTAATCGGGGTATCTTGTGGTAGATATAAATCTATAGATGTGTTAAAAGGTTTGATTTTCATTGTTACTTTTTGCTCTCATGAGTCAAAACTCATTTAATTTTCATGTTAAAATGTTCAGCTTCTGCATACTCTTTTTTCTGGGTACATTCATTTTCTGCATACTGCTTATCCTGACCCTGGCTTTTTCCTTTTGTAGTTTTGCCGATACCTCTTTTACCTTGGTAAGATCAGGACAATACAACTGGAATACACTGATGCTAAAGATTCCCTCCTCCAAGCTGCTAGGAAGGCCCCTGTTGCTGCTCTTGGATTCCGAGTCCAATGCACTAAATGGGCCGTGATTGTCCGCTTGCTGCTTGGGGAAATTCCTGAAAGGACTGTTTTTATGCAGAAAGGGATGGAGAATGCTTTGAGGCCATATTTTGAGCTTACAAATGTAAGTCGGGAACCATCGTTGGAAAAAAAATTTGTTAATGTATTAGAGAACATGTCCATGTTTCAAGAAACCGGTGATTTCAGCTTGACCTTTCTTTGTTTCATATGGAGCTTTGCCTGATTGTTGTTAGTTAATATGTTAAGCCATTATGTAAAGATGGCCATCAATCTGGACTTCTCTGGAAAACTTGTAATTCATCATATCTGATCAGAGTTTTGGTTGCTGCAATTTGCTGATCTATTTGTACTTGTTTTGCAGGCCGTCCGAATTGGAGATCTCGAGCTGTTCAGAACAGTTGCTGAGAAGTTCTCCTCCCCTTTTAGTTCTGATCGTACGAACAATTTAATTGTTAGGCTACGGCATAATGTTATTAGGACTGGTCTCCGCAACATCAGTATTTCATACTCCCGGATTTCACTGGCCGATGTTGCGAAAAAGCTGAGATTGGATTCTGCAAATCCTGTTGCTGATGCTGAGAGTATTGTATCCAAAGCAATTCGAGATGGTGCAATTGATGCCACATTGGATCATGCAAATGGATGGATGGTGTCAAAGGAGACAGGAGACATCTACTCTACAAATGAGCCACAACTTGCTTTCAACTCAAGAATTGCTTTCTGCCTTAATATGCACAATGAAGCTGTTCGTGCCCTTCGATTCCCACCGAATTCTCACAAAGAGAAAGAAAGTGCAGAGAAGAGGAGAGAGAGACAACAGCAAGAGCAAGAGCTTGCTAAGCATATAGCAGAGGAGGATGACGATGACTTCTGATGGAATATTATGCTGTAGCTTCTGGTTGAATTTCGGGAGCCTTCTTAGAGGGGCTGGATCTTTACATTACATATCGCCCTCGATTTTTGTTCTTCATTCTCTCTCTCTCTGAAACTTTCTTTAGTTGAGCCAAGCTATTTTGTCATTTATACATTGAGATATTAGGACCCTCGTTTAGGTCCATGTTGTTTCACTCTTGGTTTTCTATCGCGGGACCGTATCCCCCTTAATTCATTTCTTTCAAAAGGAAAGAATAGTCTTGTTTTGCCATTATAGCTGATGGCATCTATCTGCTGCTCGAAGAAGCAATCAACTATGCATTAGATTTGATTTCACACCATATGCAGAGTTCTAACTTTTGCCAGCAATAGGGGGCTGAGGCCGAACTACATTATATGATGAGAACAATGCTGCTGATTAAAAGTAATTATGTAGGTACAAGAAAAATAATCGATTCTGTCAGGCTCAGACAGTTTCATTCTTGCTGGTATTGACAACACGAGAAAAGATCATCTATTAGACCCTGAGCCGAGCAAACAATTTGATCCATGAAAACCTGGTTATTTATTCGATGTCGAACCTTCGGCACCAAGTCCTCTTTCCAGTTAAGAAAGCAGTTAAATTATCAATGTTCAGTAACAGAAATTCAAAGTGATCCTCCACCATTTGTCAGTAAAACACAAGATATTCAACATCAATACACCTCAATTTCCTCAGTGTATGTTGTACATCTACAAGTATTGTTCAGAAAATATCTTGCATTCAATGAAAAGCTAAAAGGTAGCTCCAGATTAAGGTACATGAGATCCAGGGTTCCCCTCTGCACTTTTCATGGGAAAAGGGGGCACAATATATATTGAAAGCAATCGACTTATCAAGCTGAACTCAATCCAAAAGACTTGACAATACTGCTGACACTTTCAGCAAAAGTTCTAGATGTTATCTTTTTACCAGGAACGTGAAATGGGTTTGAAACTGCATCAACATAGGAGGCGTGAAACCTCCTGAAAAACTGCCAGAGATTCCCATTAAAAAACAGAGAGGATGTTAGAAGCCGTATGATAAACTGAACTGCATCTACATATTGCATAACGCCTTCAAGGATATATAAAATAGGCACACTTTCCATCAGTATAATAACTATTTCAAGCAGCAACTCAACAATTAATAGAGTCTAACAGGAATAACGAAAAACTCCTAGACAGATATGTCTGTATTAAACAGATGCAAGTCTAAATAAGTGCATGAACTTCCTTTTCAAGTCGGTAGTACTATTTTTCATACTGACAAAAAAGGTTATCAACACACCTTCTTCCAACTAAGGTAGGGTCCGGAAAATATAAGTTTAGAGCCAGGTTCTTATTACAGGAAGAGAAAAAGTTTGTTCTGATAGTTTTTGTCAGGAACATACATACTCCCAGAGAAGGTAAGAAAACCAAAAGCTGTGGAACAGTTTGCATAATAATACTTACGTTTCTAACATCTGCATCTCGGACATCAAGATCTGTTGTCACCATTATGAACTTCACCTTTGTGTTTGTCAGATAACCATAGCTGATGAAAAAACATATGATTGAGATCCAAAAAGAAAAAAAGAAAAAAAAACACAGGGTGAGCTCTAATGTACAGGGACATAGACGGCAAGAAAAGGTCAATAAGCAGAGGCAACACACAGGGTGAGCTCTAATGTACAGGCACACAGATAGCAATAAAAGGTCAATAAGCAGAGGCTTATACTCACACTTTGTAGTTTTCAGTTGGATATAATAGACCAAGAAATGTCTCATTAAGTGTCGGGCCAGATCTTTTTGGATTGTTCACTGTACACGCAAGACATCAGTTGTCAGAAAGTAAAATTGCCATATTTTTAAGGACAAAATACACAGCAAAGTGTATAAGCCTTCACCAATTGTATTAATATTCTGTAGAACATATCAATACCAAAAGATGCATTCTTGGTAACACTGGAGAAGCTGTGTAGCGTAAATGTACCAATTTTCTCAAATAATTCATTCCATCAATATATATACTTCAATCCTAGTTACTATTGCTCCTCTGGTTAGGAGCATATTCGTCTGACAAGCACCTGTAGAAAGTTCTGCCCTAATATAATGGAATGCTAGTTTCTTACGTGGGTTATTAACCGAGGGCGTAAACAGGTTGCAGAGAAATATAGATGCCTCAAATCAAGTAAACAAAACATCCGATATCAACCATGGCTCACCAAGGTGTTGTAATTCCATGCTTACTGAAAGACACGGAATGGCTTAACACAACTGAAAACGAAACAATGTAGGCTGCAAAAGTTCTATCACCAAGTAAAATAATGCGTATAATATGTGCTATTAATTAAAGCTATTTCAACTGCTAGTATTAACCGATACTCCAGATGCAGATCAAAAGAATCCACACGATAAAATTGGCGGAGACAATGTTGTAACTTCATATCTGATGATTTCAGTTTATCCTCCAAAAGTTTGTACTCAGTGCACAAAGCCCCATAAACAATGAATCAAAATTAATACGATTGAAATTCGAAAAGGCCAACCCGATTTCAATAATATAAAAGCATCCTAGAATTCTATAGCAAGATTCACTAGATCGACCACTTTCACTAAGACCCTTTATCCAATTCCATTCACTTGTATAATCACACGCATATATTGATATATAAAGATGACCCGGGACATAACAATTTTGCTGTGCACGGGTCCGGGAAAGGGTCGGATCCACATATGTATATATAGAGAGAGAAGGAGAAGACCTCTTTCGTCGACGACGTCGAGGGAGCAATGGACGATGTGGTGGAGCTTAAGGGCATCGTCTGCCTCCGTGAAGCTCTGTATGTATAGCGGATTATTCTGCTCATTTAATTAAAAAAAAAATTATATTGATATAATTGTATGTGAGACAATGATAAAGTGAGGGAGGAGTAAGAGGAGGGCGGAGCACCTGGTGGCCGACGACGGCGACGCATACAATCATTTTGTTTCTCCGGCAGCTGGGCAAGTGAAGTGGTCCTGTTGACAGTCTTCAACTCGCCTTTGTTCGTTTACTAATCTTTTTTCTTATTCTGCTCCTAGCTTTTCTTTTTTGGGTTCTTGTACCAAAAAAAAAAAAAAAAAAACTTTTATTGGATTCTCCTTTGCAAAATGCAGTTTTAATTTCTATTTTAAAAAGAGGTTTTTTTTTTTTGGTCGTGATTTTAAGAAGAGGTTACATGTGACTTGTTACTCAATCCCAACTCCAACCCGAGAAATTGTGAGAATAAATTAGTTTTTAATATCTATAAACAATTAAATCCCATCCGATAAATTCTTCTATCTATTTGTTCTTGTTGGAAATTCTTTTATATGAAATGATAGATTATTCCTTCACATTGGGATGACTATTGCTTTATAGGATCTTCTAAAGTTTCATTCTTGCAATATACTAGAAACTTTAAAATAATTTATACGAGTTAAAAATTAATATAATTAGCAGATAAAAACTCATTTAAAGAATTATATATTTTTTTTTACAAGGCAAGCAAATAACTGAATTTCATAAATGAAATGAACAAAGTGTAAACAAAAAAAGGTGGAGGAAAGCAACAAGCCTAAACCCCGAACGAGAAAAGCAAATGCGAAACCGTAACCAATTACAAAAAACACTACAAGAAGATATCATTCTACGACATCAAGGGGAAGATGCATAGAATGGTCACCAACGCTCCAACTACAATTAACAAACAAAGTCGCAATCAAGTAAAATTTGAATGAACTCTATTGGTGTAATGCTTGTTAATGCTTGTGATAGCAAATCGATTCCGTTCTTGGGTCTTAAGAAAAATGTCCGCTTTAATCTTATTCAGAATTTGTTTTTCAGAGTGAGTTTGATTGCGAAAAATGCGTCCATTCCTTTCAATCCAAATGTGATAAACTGTGGCCCAAATTAAAAACGAGTCGAAATATATAGAACTTGATATCCTTGTTTTCTGCAATTGAATGGCTAAACATGAGAATAGAATCAAAAGAAGAAAATATGGGATCAATCTTTGTCAAAGTTAACAAAGCTTTTCATATCCGTTTTGTAAAACTACAATAAAAAAAATAAATGATCTCTAGTTTCACAACCAAGATAACAAAAGATGCAATTAGCCTTGTCAACTGACCCCCAAGTCAAAAGGCGATAACGAGTGGTGAGCCTATCAAGACTAGCCAGCCAAGAAATGAAGTTGTACTTCAGAATGTTGTGAGCGGAACAAATTAAGTGATACCAAGCATAAGGTTGACCTCTAACCCTAATATGATTCCAAGTGTTGGTGAAAGTAAAGATACCACTATCATATTTAACATTTGAAACATAATGATATCGTACAATTTAGATGTAATGCACGTTCTTTCTCAAATTTTTACAGTATTATTTCATTTTGGTATTTTATTTTTAACAAGTTAGGGTTAAAATCGCAGTTTCTAATAATATTAATTTAAAGGAAAAACACTTGATTTCTTTGTGACAATAGCAAATTTATAGCATTATCCTTTGCCATGAGTAAGGTTTATTATCCAGCATATTACTTATATCTCACAAGTTTTAGGTTGATAGATAGAGGATGAGATGATGAATTATTTGACCTTGCATAGGAATTTGAATTTTTATACCAAATTATTTTCTTATTAGCTATATTGAGTCTTCATAAGATAAGGTAATGCTCATATATATCTCTTTAAAAAAAAAAGGTCAAACAAACTTGCACTTTTTTTTATTTCTAATGTTTCATTTACACTAAGCTTATAGACGTAGATAGCTAAATGATAAATTTATATGATTTTACTACATAAGCTCAAATATTAAAGAAATTCATATAATATCAATGGGCTCTACATGCACATAGGATTGATCATGTAAGAGTTGCTTTGATTCAGTTGTGATAAGGTAGAAAAAATGTTGTGCCGCAAGTAGACTTCACGCGCTGCTGGACGTCTGCAAAACAAAGAGGGCTTAGCGGGTCGTACCCGCGTTAGCACTTCGATGCTTAAATTAGCCTGATGCTTTTCTGGAGGAAAAGTATATAAAATATAAGAGTGTGAATATTTGAAGTTCAATTATCTTTTCCCTGATGAGTTTTCTAGTATTTATAGGCATAGTATCAGCTGAGTAGGAGGGGAATGGTGGAGTAGTGGAGGAATAACTGCATGTAACCACTACCCATGCTTATTAATGGACAATAACTGATTATAACTGCTGAACGTGCCCTTATACTGCGGAACACTATTGTTTGTAACCTCCACCAGATCCGAGTTCTTAAAACGAGCATCTCAGATACTCCTATGCCCCATTCGACCCCCTAGGGATTCTCAATACGCTATGCTCGAGCCTTGGGTGCGATTTCCTTGGGGTCTTACCCATATCATTTGTGTGACCACCTAGGGGTTCTCACCACGCTATGCCTGAGCCTTGGGTACGATCTTCTTGGGGTCTTACCTATATCATTTGTTCGACCCCCTAAGGGTTCTCACTACGCTATGCCCAAGCCTTGGGTGCGATCTCCTTGGGGTCTTACCCGTATCATTTGTCCGACCCTTAGGGGTTCTCACTACGCCATGCCCGAGCCTTGGGTATGATCTCCTTAGGGTCTTACCTATATAATTTGTCCGAACCCCTAGGGGTTTTCACCATGCCATGCCCGAGCCTTGGGTGCGATCTCCTTGGGGTCTTACCTATATCATGATGCCCCCCAGTTCTTGGAGTTATGTAATGGGTCTGGGAACTGGTTCCGATACCTCGGTTACGTCAAAGCTAGGTGAGAGATTACCTTCATGTCGCTTCGCCTTCCGTGCAATTTATTGACAACCATCATTTACCAAAGCAGCGCCACTTGTCACAATCCGGTGAAACTTGTAGTTTTCCCTCTCTTTTTCACTTCTTTCAATTTGTCGCTTTTCCTTTGCACTTGGTTCTTCTGTCGGGCCATGCCCTTGAACCTTTTTTTGTTGAGGGGTCACTTCCCCTCCATCTCATGTTTGTTGGCTTCAGGGGATGTGCCCCTGTCCTCATGCCTCGGGGGTCGTGCCCCTGACCTTGAACCTCGGGGGTCGTGCCCTCGACCTTAAGTCTTGGGGAATGTGCCCCTGGTCTTTAACCTCAAGGGTCGTACCCCCAGCCTTGAGTCTCCGGGGTCGTGCCATCGGTCTTGAACCTCGGGGGTCATGCCCCTGGCCTTGAGTCTCGGGGGTCGTACCCTTGGTCTTGAACCTCAAGGGTCGTGCCTCCGGCCTTGAGTCTCGAGTGTCGTGCCCTCAATCTTTATGTCTTGGGGGTCGTACCCTCAGTTTTATGTCGTCCTGAGAATATCTCGTTTCCGCAGGAACTGTGTTTTTCCCTTTTATCGTTTTGGAAGTTGGCCTCCCTTTTCGGGATTTGGCTCTCTTCCGTTAAAAGTTCGCCTAAGCAGGTCTTATGATATTTGCCTTAAAAATTACAATCATCGATAGAGTTTAGGATGGGAATATCAAATTCATTCTAGAGACATAATCTGCCTCAACATAAACAACATCTAAACATTCAAAGATAGGGTTACATGTAGTATTTTCTTAGATGCTCTACGTGCCAAGCATTTCTCAATTTCCTTGCCGTTGAAGTCTTCGAGCCTATAGGTTCCTGGCTTGACCTCTTTAACTATTTTGTACGGGTCTTCCCAGTCCGGTCCGAGCTTTCCCTGATTTGGGTCAGGTCTGAAGATTGCCTTTCTGAAGACCCAATCTCCTTCTCTGAGCTCTCTGGTTCTTGTCTGACCTCTTATCCCCTTCTTTCTTTCTGGACCACATGAGTTTGGTTGCTTTGTCCCTTCTTCTTGGGGTCTTCTTCTTTCTCCGCCATCACCACCTCTTCTACTTTAATATACTTCTCTATCCTGGTCATCAACTCCGTCATATTCTATGGGGTCTTTTTAGCTAAGGAAGCTTGGAGTAACTCGTTCGTTACTCCCTTTGTGAACGCCTATATTGCAAATTTCTGATCAAATTGCGTACACTGGAGGGTAGCCTCATTAAAGCGAGTTGCATACTGACGGAGATTTTTTCCTTTTCTCTGCTTTAGACCAAGCAAGGAGGTAGTGTGACGGGTCGGCCTAATAGCCGAATAAAATTTCCCAACGAACAACTCTACTAATTGTGCATAAAAATCGATTGACCCCTCCTTCAGTTCGTCATACCACACCCTGGCTGCTTCCACTAAGGTTCCTATAAAAGCTTTACATACCTAGGCCTCTGGAAAATCCGTGAACTCCATTTTGTGCCTGAACACCGCCAGGTGATCTTTAAGGTCTCCATGTCCATCATAGGTGGGCAAATAAGGCAATTTGTATTGCGCAGGCTTCGGAACTTCGTAGATAGTGCGGTTAAATGGATTTGGACCTCTGAAAACCCCTACAACCGAGGCAGTACAAGTAGTACCTTATCTTTCGGCACTTTGAGACGGGTCTCGCGCCATTGTATCTGAGCCCTGAGACGACCCTATAGAGTTCACCATTTCCCCGCGTTGCCCCACAGCGTGAACTCGCTGTTCGGACTCTCTTGGGTTGGTTGTATTTATGGTTGATTGGGTGTTTTGGCGTGAGTGACTTTGCTGAGATGTTTAATGTGGTTGGTTATCTGGGTGGTGAGGTGCTGGTTGAGCTGTTTGGTTATGAACGGCTTCTTTCAATTCCTCCAGAGTTCGTAGGATGTATCCAAAATTTGCTAGCATATTAGTTTGCGGAACTGGTGTTGGGGCGGTGGGATATTGCCACCCTGCGTACCAAGTAGGTCATTGTGGATAGTTTTGAGAGTATGTTGGCAGATAGCTTGGGTACAGATTTGTGTATGGTGGGCGGTTTCCTGCTGGTGCTTCTACCACTGGTGGCGGTAGATCAGCCTATCTAAGGTTAGAAGTTTTCCCTAGACAGAATTGCATATTGGGCTGTTCTAAGGCTTCTTCTTCATGTACGCTTGCAACACTCCGACTCCTGGCAGTAACCATGGTGCAATCTTGTGAAAACTCAATGGGGAACTTAGAATCGGTCCCACAGTGGGCGCCAATATGTTAAGGTAGAAAAATTGTCGTGCCGCAAGTAGCCTTCACGCACTGCTGGACATCTGCAAAACAAAGAGGGCTTGGCGGGTCGTGCCCGCCTTAGCACTCCTATACTTAAGTTAGCTTGGTGCTTTTTTGGAGGAAAAATATATAAAATATAAGAGTGTGAATATCTGAAGTTCAATTACCTTTTCCCTAATGAGCCTTCTGGTATTTATAGGCATGGTGCCAGCTGAGTAGGAGAGGAATAGTGGAGTAGTGGAGAGTTAGTGGAGGAATAACTGCATGTAACCACTACCTATGCTTATCAATGGACAATAACTGATTATAATTGCTGAACGTGCCTTGATACCGCGGAACACTATTGAATGTAACCTCCACCCGATCCGAGGTCTTAAAATGAACACCTCAGATACTTCTATGCCCCGTTCGACCCCCTAGGGGTTCTCACTACGCCATGCCTGAGCCTTGGGTGTGATCTCCTTGGGGTCTTACCCATATCATTTGTTTGACCCCCTAGGGGTTCTCACCACGCCATGCCTGAACCTTGGGTATGATCTCCTTGGGGTCTTACCCATATCATTTGTCCGACCCCCTATGGGTTCTCACCACGCCATGCCCGAGCCTTGGGTGTGATCTCCTTGGGGTTTTACCTATATCATTTGTCCGACCCCTTTGGGGGTCTCACCACGCCATGCTCGAGCCTTGGGTGTGATCTCCTTGGGGTTTTACCTATATCATTTCTCCGACCCCTTTGGGGGTCTCACCACGCCATGCTCGAGCCTTGGGTGTGATCTCCTTGGGGTTTTACCTATATCATTTGTCCGACCCCTTTGGGGTTCTCACCACGCCATGCTCGAGCCTTGGGTGTGATCTCCTTGGGGTCTTACCCATATCATTTGTCCGACCCCCTAGGGGTTCTTCACCACGCTATGCCCAAGACTTGGGTGTGATCTCTTTGGGGTCTTACCTATATCATTTGTCCGACCCCCTAGGGGTTCTCATCACGCCATGCCCGAGCCTCGGGTGTGATTCTTTGGGGTCTTACCCATATCATTTGTCCGACCCTTTAGGGGTTCTCACCACGCTATGCCCGAGCCTTAGGTGTGATCTCCTTGGGGTCTTACCCATATCATTTGTCCGACCCCCTAGGGGTTCTTTACCACGCTATGCCCAAGACTTGGGTGTGATCTCTTTGGGGTCTTACCTATATCATTTGTCCGACCCCCTAGGGGTTCTCATCACGCCATGCCCGAGCCTCGGGTGTGATTCTTTGGGGTCTTACACATATCATTTGTCCGACCCTTTAGGGGTTCTCACCACGCCATGCCCGAGCTTTGGGTGTGATCTCCTTGGGGTCTTACCCATATTATTTGTCCGACCCCCTAAGGGTTCTTACCACGCCATGCCTGAGCCTTGGGTGCGATCTCCTTGGAATCTTGCTTATATCAAGTTGCGGGACTAAAACATTTTCTTTATATAACAGGTTTAAAGGAGTAGCCGGCCAATTTTCTTAGATCCATCATAAGCATTTTATTGATTTGTGTTTGAAAATGTGCAATAATTGCCAATGATGGATAATTTATTGCTCAAATTACATTATAGAAAAACAGGTGGCCACAATCGACAATCAATACATTTAAACCTTTTGCATAGTCATTTTAGTACAATTGAACTTTTGAGTGTATTATTAACTACACTATATACAGAATTCCATGTACGAATTAACGAAAATATAAAAGTTTTACAATTATCACTTATTAATCGATCAAATTAAATTTTTTTTTTCGATTAAAAGACAAAAAAAAATGAATTTATGTTCTACCTTAAAGGTTTATGTAATGAACAATAGAATAATTAATATTTTGGTCCAAATTTATACTATATCTATCTTGCACCGTTGTTTAAAAAAAGAATATGTGCCTTATTCCCTTAAAAAAAAAAAAGAAATTCTAATTTTACACAATCAAGTTTCAGAAAGACGAAGGCATATTATTTGCTTGAGCAACATTCTAATTTGACAAAAGGGTTTTCAAAGAAATCCAATCTAAGATCCAAGCAATATACCAACTCTAAATTCTGAGTTATTCTTTTCTTTTTTATTTTGTTTCCATTATATCTATTTCCACTTCCCCTCACGCACTCTCAAACGTGAACCCCAAACATGCCCACACGGCAACAAAACAATCCAACGGCCATCATCTCTTGCTTTCGTCAACGCTGTTATGTCATTAAAATCTACGGATCAGGTAAAGTCGCAGATAACACGCACAGCGAATCAAAATTAAAGAAAATAAAAGCGTATTTTTAATATTCCAGTGACCCTACACCAACACACGAAACACTTTTACGGCACGTAATGACAATTATGCCCTCTCATCTCACCGGCTTTTAGCTGAGTATAGCTCTCTCCACCACCATTTTAAACATCAACAACAATAACAGCATAAAAGTGCTCCTCATTCTTTTTATTCAAAACAAATAAACGATATTGAAAAAAAGAAAGCAAAACAAAAATTTTGACGAACAATTCAAACCGCAAAAGCTTTTCAACTTTGTGCCCTTCGCCAATTTCAAAGGTATATTTCAATCCTATTACCTATACATACATACATATACGTATGTAATATATATGATATGTTTATTTGTGTTTGTGTCCAATTTAATACAAGTTTATATTGATTTTGTCAAGTTTTGTTCTGATATTTGTTATTTTGACGGCATTTGTTTGGCGAAAATGTAAATGCATAATTCTTGTGCGTTTTGGCAAAGCATTATTTTCGCTAACTTGTGTTGTGGTCCATCTAGGAAACAAAATGATCGGTTTATATGTGATAAATTTGGAGCAATTTTTGGGTTTATTTTTCTGGATTTTATATTTATATTTTTGACGTTATTGGAGAATTTCTATTGCATTGACTACATTGAGCTGATTGTTTTAATCTCAGAGATTTAAATTAGAAGATTATAGATTGATCAAATAAGATTAGAATTCATGTAATAGAATCGCAACTTGAAAAATTATATCTGTTCAGCTTTCGTGGTATTACAACGCTGTAAGTTTAGCTGAGGCCGGGATTTGCTTTCGATGATTGTTGAATAATGCGGGTATATACTTGTTTAAGAAATGTTATTCTTTTTGGATGCTTCATCTAGCATCAACTAAGTTTTATGAACTTCTTTGTACGTGTGTGTATGTGTGTACGTCTATTGATATACATATATCTATTGATTTAAGATATGTTAAAACAGATAAACACGATAATGCTGATGATAAATAAATATTCATTCATGGTACTGTGAGCTTGACAATGACATCTTGTTTGGGCTTGATTGGTCGAGAGTGTAATTGCATCTCTAAAAATATCTGGGAAACCAATGTGTTTAGTGACCTGATGATGGATTTCTAGAATATATTCACATTTCATTTTTATTTTTATTTTTTCCTGATTAGGAAAGGGTAGGGCTGGTTAATATTTTTTTGAAAGCATAAATTGGAAAGTTTTGATATTTAACTTTGCTCTACCGTTACCAGATGATTGTCATATTTTAATGATTCTGTCATGTTTGTATGTTCTCCTCTTAGATGGAACCTGTGCAGCATTGTGATACTTCCAATGCGGATGAACCTACCACAAGTGCCAATGATATTGATCTGAACAAAGCAGCTGAAAGCAAACCGGATGAGATTCTGAAAAATTTACGGGATGTCTGCTATATATATAGACAAGATGTTGTACAAAGCAAAAGTAATGGTAAGATTGGGTTGGTGACGGAAGTTGCTGGTGACTCAGATACTGATAGCAGCATAACAGATGATGAAGATGATGATGATGATGACGACGACGACGATGATGATGACGACGACGATGATGCTGCTGGTTCTGTGGAAGAAAGTAATGCAGATAATAATGGTAAGGATAATGAGAATGCTGATCTGGGTGATCATAAGAGCAATCCTCTGACAGCTGACCAAGTCAGAGTGATTTGGATGGACGAATCTCAAACCACAGAAAATATTAATGACGTGACAATTGTTGATAGGGCATTTTTACATGGGGATTATGTTGCTTCTGCTTCTGACCCAACAGGTCAATTGGGCATTGTGATTGATGTCAATATAACAGTTGATTTATTAACCCATGATGGATCTGTTATAAAAGATGTGTTATCGAGAGATTTAAAACGTGTCAGGGATTTAACAGTTGGTGATTATGTAGTGCTTGGTCCTTGGTTAGGTAGGATTGAAGACGTTTTGGATAATGTAACTGTGCAGTTTGATGATGGTTCTGTATGTAAAGTTACAAAGGCTGATCCTTTGAGTCTTAAACCAATTGGTAAGAAAACGCTTGAGGATGGGAATTTCCCTTACTATCCTGGGCAGCGTGTAAGGGCTAGCTCTTCATCAGTTTTCAAGAATGCTAGGTGGCTATCTGGTTTGTGGAGAGCCAACCGACTAGAAGGAACAGTGACTATGGTTACAGTAGGATCTGTCTTCATTTATTGGATTGCATCTGCCGGGTATGGACCTGACTCTTCAACCACCCCAGCTGAAGAGCAGAGCCCCAAAAATTTGAAATTGCTGTCTTGTTTTGCACATGCTAACTGGCAATTGGGTGACTGGTGTCTCCTTCCTTCTGATGTCTTACGGTCCACTATTCCCTTGGATAAGGGATTATCAAAATTAAAACTTCAGGAGTCCACTAAAAATGGGTCTGAATCTGCTCAAATAGGAGACCAGTGTGATTTGGAAGCTGTCACTTCAGAAGACTTAAATGGGAATGGTGAATCCAAGGAGATCGATGCCGAGGCTTCATTAGATGGAAACAGTGAGAATACAGGTAACAATATCAACCCTGCAGAAGTTAGCTCATCTAGTGGTTCTTTATCAGTTTCAAAGCAAGCTGTCCGTGAGACTAGGCCCCTCCACCGTAAAAAGATCCGTAAAGTTGTGATCAAGAGGGACAAGAAAGCTCGCAAGAAGGAGGAAAGTTTTGATAGAGCCCTTCTGATTGTCAAAACTAAAACGACGGTCGATGTTGTATGGCAAGATGGAAACATTGAGCGACATCGGGAATCAACAGCTTTAATTTCTATAGAAAATCCTGGTGATTATGAATTTGTTGCCGAACAATATGTAGTGGAGAAGGCTACTGATGAGGATGACCATGCTGGTGATGTTAGACGTGTTGGGGTTGTCAAAAGTGTTAATGCAAAAGATCGGACAGCCTGTGTCAGGTGGCTCAAGCCTGTCTCAAGGGCGGAGGATCCCCGGGAGTTTGATAAAGAGGAAGTAGTGAGTGTTTATGAGCTAGAGGGGCATCCTGACTATGATTATTGTTATGGGGATATCGTTGTTCGCTTATCACCTGTCTCTGTAACAGCACAAATGACTTCTTCTGCGAATTCTGCCAAAGAACAAAAGCAGCAGATTGATGCAAGTGAGGTTAAACAAGATAGGAAAAAGCATCCTGGATCTGCAAAAGTAGAGGGTTCGTCAACTGATGAATCATTTACTGAATTTTCTGATCTCTCTTGGGTCGGGAATGTTACGGGGCTCAGAAACGGTGATATTGAAGTCATATGGGCCGATGGGATTATATCAACGGTATCTTCACTCTGCCTCGTGCCTTGTCATTCCTCTATTTATATTTTGCGAGGTCTTGCTAAGACTTCTTTAGAAAAGAAAAATCTTTAGATATCTATATATGTTTACCCATCTATATATATTTGCCATGCTTCAAGCAATTTTATTTCACTGTCTTCTTCTTCTTCTTCTTCATCTCATGGAAGATCTATGATTGGATGATTTCGTACTTATAATTTTTTGTATCTTCACCAGTATGGTGGTTTTACATTTATAATTTTTTGTATCTTCACCAGTATGGTGGTTTTACATTCTTACAGGGCATAGTTCTTGTTTTTAATTATGCTTGTTGTTCAACATCAGGTTGGGCCTCAAGCAATTTATGTTGTTGGTCGTGATGATGATGAGTCAATAGCTGGAAGTGAAGTGAGTGATGATGCTGTCAGTTGGGAAACTGTTGAGGATGATGAAACGGAGACCTTTCAGAATGATAAAGAGGTGATTACTGCTGGAACTTTGTCATTAGTCCCTGAAAATCAGTTTAGTTTGACATTACTTTAAAGCGAATCATTATTTTCTGCATTCTTGGCTTTCTTGGCTTTGTATGTATAAGGAAACCAATTTCCTTCAAGATTAGCTTCAATCGTATAGAGGCCCCATTATATTATTGTCGCCTGATAAATGGGAGTCTGCTCGTATATATTGATTTCTTTATGGAGGGCAAATGGGAAATTCTTTCATTATCAAGATCTTGACTCCTATATTATGGTTTGATACTCCGCTCCCACAATTCTCACTAATCAATTTCATAGTCTCTCTATCCTATTAAGGGGGAAAATGGTAAACCAAAAGTTTAACTCTCCAAATATCTTGATTTTTTATCCTAGTTCACTGGAATTGCTTTTGGCAAAAGATTTATTTTTTATATGTGAGATGGACGCTAAGGTATAACTTAGGTTTATAACCAATGATCTCAAAAGACTATGTTTTCTCTGACTAGCTGATATTTATATCTGTTCATATTGTGGGTTGATTCGGTGGCTAGATATCTTGTGAAATTATTTCTGTTGAACAGTGGTACTAGTAAATGGTTTGGGTTCAGTACTGAGTATGTTTGTGTTGAAATATATGACATTGTTGACCGACCCCTGAAGTTAATATATGGTGTACACAGAAAATCTTGAGCTTACTTCTATAGTGAATGACACAATGTGTTTGAATTTAGGACCCTGCAAGGGGAAGTGCTTCTGACATTGGTCCCGAGACTGAAGACATCTCCATAGTTGCTGAAAATTCTGGAAGAAATGGGGCTCTTGCAATTCCTCTAGCAGCTCTGGGATATGTGACGAGACTGGCCTCTGGAATATTTTCCAGGGGACAGAAGCACACAGATTCATCATCACTGGAATCGAGAAGTGAAGATGAACTTCAGTCTCAGGAATTGGCTCAGAAGAGAGATTCTGGTGTTGAGTCCTGTTCTCAGAAGTCAGATGGTGTTGATAGCTGTGCTAATTTAGGTACTGATGGAAGGCAAGAGGAGCATGATATAGATTCGAAAGATTTGTTAGATGTGGCAGAAACACTTTGTAGCTTGAAGCTAGAAGACACATATACTCCCCCTCAACGTGGTTATGGCTCATATAGTTTTAAAGGCTTTGATATTGCTCAAGATCCTAATGACCATTATTTTCTTGGTGCAACTTCGCAGGTTTGTCATGTTTTCTCTTTTGGGGATTTAATTGCTTTAATGTTTCAGTGAGATTTATTTGTACTTGGGGAAAAGATAAGCTTCAGTGAGATTTGTTTACGAAGATGACTTTGCTTCAAAAGAAGTACTTATAAGCTAGTCTTAGTGCTTTTGGGCTTGGGGGTGGGGGGTTAAGCTGGATTTGTCATCCAAATAAGCACAAAACTTGCTTATAAGCACTTCAAAGTAAGAACCTTTTTGTCCTACAAATTCAGTTTAGATAATTAGCAGTTTAGGTGCTTATGAACACCTTTGACCAGCTTACACCAGCCTGTGATGGGAGTATGTGTAGTCATTTGAAATTAAATAATTAATCTTTACACATTCGTCATCTTACAGAATAGCGCTGGCAGAAAGTGGCTCAAGAAGGTTCAACAGGACTGGAACATTCTTCAGAACAACCTGCCTGGTAAACTCGTGGGATCTTTAAAACTTTCATGATGTATTGTTAAATACTTATTAATATGTACTAAAAACTTTTCTCCTAATGAGTTAAACACTGATAACCAGATGGGATATTTGGACGTGTTTATGAAGACCGTATGGATCTATTGAGGGTGGTGATGGTTGGAGCATATGGGACACCGTACCAAGATGGCCTATTCTTCTTTGATTTTCACCTTCCACCTGAGTATCCGGATGTTCCACCAGTAAGAGGATTTGACACTTTCTTACATTATTTCTGTGTCTTCTTTGATGTCTAAATAAGATCTTGATAGCATAGCTGATATACATCATTTCAATTTCATGTCTGAAATTTTCCTCAATTCATAGTACCTAAACCATTTTGCACTGTATACTGTCTCATTTAATTTCCACTTCTATGTGTTATAAATTGTAGTCTGCATACTATCATTCTGGAGGGTGGCGAATAAATCCAAATCTTTATGAGGAAGGCAAAGTTTGCCTTAGCCTTTTGAATACCTGGTCCGGCAAAGGAAATGAGGTCTGGGATCCTTCATCATCAAGCATTCTTCAAGTCCTAGTGTCACTTCAGGGGCTGGTGCTTAACTCTAAGCCTTATTTCAATGAAGCTGGGTATGATAAGCAAATCGGGACAGCTGAGGGCGAGAAGAATTCATTGTCCTATAATGAGAATACATTCTTACTGAGCTGCAAGACAATGATGTTTTTGATGAGGAAAACCCCAAAGGTACACTTCTATCACTGGCTGATCTGATACTGCTTTTTAATGGTCAAGATAATTATTCTAGTGGCATTGTTAACCCCAGCAATTGTGTGAACTTGTAGTTGTAGGTACATAAATGCAACACTAAGATTTTCTTTTGTTTATTTTGGGTATTTGAAAGAAATAGCTTGTTTTCTTAGATCATCTTTAATCGCACTATGCTTTTTACAAAACAACATTGATATATAGAAGCTATTTTCATTAGTCTTCAAATCCTTTCCTCTATGTGATGCTTAATAATCTCCTCTGTCATTTGGGTACTCAATTATATTATTGGCTGCTAATTAGTTTCCAAGGTAATACTTTGTAACTTTTATGAAAATAGAATTACATCCTTCTCTGTAGGACTTTGAAGAGCTCGTCAAAGAGCACTTCAGGAGACGTGGTTATTACCTCCTCAAGGCCTGTGATGCTTATATGAAGGGCTACCTTATTGGATCACTCACAAAAGATGCATCCATTAGCAGTAGTAGTGCTCCCCATTCAAATTCAGTTGGCTTCAAGTTAATGCTGGCTAAGATTGTTCCAAAACTTTTTGTAGCTTTAAGTGAAATTGGAGCTGACTGCAAGGAGTTCATTCATCTAAAACAAGTATAGCAAAGGCCTTAAGGTCCAGCTGTTTGTTATGTTGCAAGCCTAGCGGCATCAACATTTTGGAGTGAAATTCTGGGACTACTGATATACCTGGTGAAATGTTACTTGCACATCAGACTGAAAAGGAAAAGCAAGCCTGTTTCGGGAGATGTTGTTGTGTTTTTATCCGTGTTTTTGTGGAGGGAATTGAGATTTCCTGTTGACTGTTTTTGGGTCCATGGATGTGTATACTCTTTAACATTCAATGTAGTCTAGTTAAAGAATTTTCTAATCAGGACATATCATATACAATAAAAGGTTAATTTTGTCTTTTGATATAACCCAATATCTGCTTTCTGAGGTGAACTTTATATCTTTACCTGTTGTTTATTACAATTCAGTGTTTCTAGTATCATTTGATCACAAGAGTTCAAGTTATGGAAAAATATAATAGTAAAGTATTGACTTCCACCAATATTTACAAAAACTGAGGTCATATTCTATTCCTCTTCAGGGGTGTTCATGTTCTTCTTGGTACTATTTGTTGATCAATACATTGGACTTGTTGCTTTAAAAGAATTATTAGTTTACTAATCCGTATAGAGAGGGCAAAATGTTTTGCCTCTAAGTTGTTCTTTTGGAATTTGATATCTTTGCTCTTATGGACTTATTGTTGACTTAACTTTTTAGGCAAGGCCAATAAGACATTTTCTTACTGTTATACAAGTCGAATTTTGAGAATTTTCTGGTTTCTTTCTTCCCCATTAACAATGTATACAATTGCCCTAATTCGTGGGGGGTATCGTTTTTTTGCAGAGCATTTGATTATTTGCGGTAAAAATCTTGTAATTTAAGACAAATTTTCTTGCTATAATGTCAACAATAAGCAGGTACTCTTCGTACCAAACCGTGATTCCAGTGATTTTCAGCAGGGCAGCGTCATCTTACCAACGATATTTTGAAATTGAGTTGCATACATAACTTGCAACGAATCATTCATTGTAGGTAGTTGGATGTTGGAAAACTTGCATTCCCATGTATCAACTGTCGATCACGAAATTTATAGTTGCACCACGCTTGTAATATGTTATGCAAACATTGTAAATAAGTACACCCAAGATTTGGGTGGAATGGTTGAATAGCGATTTGTCGTACTTAAAGTTTTTAAGTTTGAACTATAGCTTCAATTTTCATTGTACGAAAAATGAAGGACCATCAAGTGCAAAATACAGCATGCTGATAAATTGCAACAGATCTCCCCTATTACATCCAACCCATCTCCTCACCCCCCACCTTTTTTCCTTCCCCTGTCTTGCATTCATAAATGATGTCCAAATTATAATTAAGCTATACGACAGGAGGAAGGTTAAGGCAAACAATCTCTACCATATGGCATATACTAATAAGCAACCAGAGGCACCAGATTTACATATGAAAAGAAAAGGAAGAGTTTCTTCTCAAACATAAACTTAAAACTCCTTTGAGAATAATCCTAATTCCTCAAACACTAGATACCATTTACAAACAACCTGATTGCATTTTCCATTATTAGCTACAGAAACTAACCAGGATGCCTAACAGCAGGGGCACGGAAAATACCTCGTGGGCACAAATAAATTTCATCAGGCAAAAAGCAGCTCCCACTAATCTTATTACAAATATTTTTTGTGCATCATTTATGGAAAAAAGGGCTTCAAGTGATTGTCAGCAGAGAGCCAATGCATCTTCATAGAGCCCAGCTTAGTTATTGATCAATTAACCAGACCCTGCCACAACAAGACGCATTTGAAGTTTTATTTTGAATTCGGAGCAGAGTGCTGATAGATAAAGATTAGAACCTCATGTTGGAGTGGCAGGTTCTATATTATATCAAGTCAGATACTTGGGTTAATTTTGAGCTTCCTCATGCAACAACCTTAACGGGCTATGGCAGGACACAAAACATAATCTTTTTCATTATAATTATGAAGAATATGGGAAAAGAAGAGCCTTTCACCTCTAAACAAGAAAGAATGTATGTTTAATCTCCAGTCAAGTCTGGAAGTAGAGGCACAAATTATAATGCTCTTTGTGGCCTTATTCCTATTATTTAATCATCCATTGAACAATTTTTTTCCTGCCTCTAATTTACTAACTGATATGCAGTTAGGAAATTTCTCACCAATCAAATTCTTAAATAGAGAATAATACCAAAATCATTCAATTTTATTAAAGAAGAAATTGTAGAAGAAAAATGTGCTTGTGACAGAAGAAAACTTACAAACTTCCTGACCATATTTTAACACCCCATTTATGTTCACATATTCCTTCATTACAAACAAAAGAGACAAAATTTCCTTTCTAGCATCTTCTTTTCTTTTCCTCTCTAGAACTAGTAATGCACTTCAAAGATAGAATTCGATCATCTTTCATGAATTGTTATTCTTTCCACCCCACTTCCCTGGTGAAAATGTATGATTAGTCCTACTTTCAATGTTCTTTAAGTGGACAATCAGTAACCCCATGAATAACTTCGTAACAACATATCTTAGATTCATATCAAAGTCTCAACTGTACTCATACGATAATAAGCATCACTGATAACACATACAGCGAAGTATTACCTTTTCAATATACTAGCTAACAAAAATTTCGGACATTAGTGCAAAGAAAGTACAATACAGACGGAAGCATCCAATTTTTCATGTTTGATCTCTCATTTTCAATGTCTAGATCACAAGGTGAACACAACCATTTAGAGAACATTAGAAACTAGAATATATCTAAAAAAAGAGCAAGCTTTTATTAATAAGTACTTCGAGATCGAAAACATAGAAAAAATGTAACATCTACATGATATGAGTTCAATTTATAAGTGAATACTGTGTGTTTAGTCAATTACTCCCAATTTTTTGAGGTTTAAAACAGTTATTCTCGGGTATTCTGGGCCCGTGATACCAGCTCGGGGTTCTAGGCTTCTGGGAGGGCGCGACAGATAAAAGAAAAGGAGAAAGAGTGTGTATCATACACTGTTCTTGATAATGTTCCTCCTAGCCAAAAACCTCGCAATGGGCGGGGTAAGGGCGATGGTAATCGGAACCCTGACCGGAAAAAGCGCCTTGTTGAGAAGTAACGCCAGCATGAAAGCTCCACCACTAGACGCCGCCAGCTCAGCAGTCCTATTCCGAGTCTTCATCCCAGATTGGGCCTGGGCCTGTTGATCTTGAACGACAAAATCATCAGTCAAAACAGATTCCGACGAGGGCATCTTAGTCATTTCGCGTTTCTCTTCTTCCTTAGCAAGCCCAGTGGGCATGCCGATCTTTTGGAGCATGGTCTCGACGTCAACATTGTTTTTGACCGCCACGTAGAGGCCAGTAATGGAGGCTGCCGACACCGAGAAGTGGACCCCCAATGCCACCTTTCCGTACTTCTTCAATAGCTCTCGAAATCTTCCACCAGCCATTTTTGTTGTACACTATAAGCTTATATAGTTAAATTATGTATATGTATGTATAGGTTGAGAGAGAGAGTAATGCGAGCTGAGCTGAGCTAGGGTTTTGGTTGATTTCTAGGGTTTTTGGAGTTTTAAGACAAATAGGAAAAATGTATTCTTGGGTCAGGGGACACTTCGTGCGCCGTCGTCTGGCGCAAGTAATGTTTGATTGGACCTAGTCATTGTTGATGGGCTTGGGTCTTTTTATAATGTGATGTCCATTCCTTTCCTTTCAGGCAGGCTTTTCTATTATTCGGTTTCCATTTTGTATTTTTTTCTGTTTTGGAAAAAAAAAAAAAATCTCGTATCATTTGTGAGGTTTTATTTTATTTTTTTTCAATTTTGGATACCTCACCTTCTTGTAAGAAATTATTTTCATGACTTACGAGAACTCCAAATAGTTAATACTTTTAATCAACAAATCCCTATCTAGGTTCTAGAATGAGTTATAAGACATGGAAAGATTAAAAATCCAATCAGCTGTGAGAGAGTTGAAGCAGCCCAATCCTTGTAAGTTTATGTTAGCAAAAAAGAGAATGCAGAAACTCTGCATGCCCACCAATTAGTACTGAACGAAAAAATGGTCAAGCCTAAGTGCTATTTTGGTGGTTGATATTTCTGCTAAATATTTTGGAGCTTGATTTGCTGATATCTAAATGACAAAAACTAATATTATGTAGACTTGGCATAAGATTTTTGGACTGAGGTCCCTTTCCTGTTCTCCCTCTACACTAGGCAGTAGGCAAATCCATTTTCCATCGAAGACTTTAAAGGACTCGTGCGTGCTTACTTCTGAAATGATGGAATCACAGTTATGTGAGAAGTTCAACCATCTGGATTGGCTGTGCATGACTATAGCTGACGTTCCTTAACTATGTCTGCTTTGGCAGATATTATAAGTAAATAGTTTATAAATATGTGTTGTGAATTTAAATTTTTATTTAATTATTTTAGGTGAATTGATTTAAAACAAAAATAGTTATTATTTTAAGTGTATAACACTAATTTTACTCACAAATTTGGTGATTGAGTCTAAGACAGTGACAAAATACAAGTACCTGTAGGCAAAGGTGTGAGAAGGGCTGTCCTCACTACGATGGTCTGAACTATGGTTATGTTGTAAACAATATAAATAATAGAATATTAGATTTTACTCCAATTAGCAAATTTCTCCTATTTCACGGCTTTTCTTTCAATTTAATAGTCTTATCGGTTGTCCTTTATGTCCAAAGAAAGACGGAGAATTTTTCCATCCATCAACGGTAAATTTGTTGTTGATGACAAGACAAGCAAATGCATGACGTGTGAAAAATGATCCTGCACATACAAAATGACAAAAATGGGCTCTCAGTAGTTATATACGAAATTTAATTTTTTTATTTATTCTTAACTTTAAAACGTATTGCAAATTTTAACACTTTTCATTATTTTAAAATTTTTTTTTTGATTGACTTAGTATATGTGTAAAGGCGCATTACTATACCCTGAAATTTACTAATTGTTGGTTGGATTATGTCTAATAATTTGATACAACTATGGAGCCACAAATTTAAAATTGAGAAAGCCAAAATTCAATTAAAAATATTATTTAACAAAAATTTGAAGATGAGGAATTGAATGTTTAAATTTTTTAAAATATTACATATATTTTTATAAACCAAAATAAAATTATATATGTTTTTTTTTTCTAAATTTTGGTCAAGTTTCACTGACGTATTGCATGTAATGGATCTCGCGTCTATTTAATATAATTTAATAAGAATTTTTTCTTTTTAATTAGAGTGAACATCGAACGGTTTTTAATAATTTTAAAAGATCAAACGGTTCCCATCGTGATGGATAAAAGACCAACCCAAAGAAAGACAGGCACTTGTCACCACAAGCAAAGTTTTTACAGACCTTTCCAGTTAGGAAAAAGTCACTGTAAGAGGAAATCCTCTCATATGTTAAATTCTCTCGTATTGAAATAATGGCGGCCATTGATTAAATTGGATCTATTTAATCTCGAATTGACTTGACATATATCACTTGGAGTGAGTCTTACAATGGAAATCTTTTCATATTTTAAATTCTCTCATATTGAATTAATAGTGGCCATTGATTAGATTTATTTAATCTTGAATTGACATATATCACTTCAGATGAGTCCAAAATAGGAGAAAAGTGAGAAAATAAGAGAATTTAACTTATGAGGGCATCCATTCCCCACTGTAAGACGATGACACATATTTGAAGAATAGGTGGCATGATATCACTGGAGATGCCATTAATCAAGAAAGGAAAAGGCCAAGGCTCCAAAAAAACATAACAAGCCCTTGTATGAATCTATATCGTTCTTCCACTATTTTGGTTGTTGAACGCTGTAATAATAATTTCAGGTGAAAGTGAAAAGAAAGAAACAACACCACCACCAGCACTACTCAGGCCAAATAAATACACAGCCAAAGCTAACAACAACAAAAGATTGAACAACTATACATATGAAAACTAAAGAAGAAGAAGAAGAAGAAGAAGAAGAAGAAGAAGAAAAACAAGTAAAAGGGCTCATATCATAAACATTAATACTCTCTTACAAACAAAAGCAAATAAATACAATATTTTGATTTTGAATTGCTTCTGCTAAGCTTAGTCGGTGGGGTTGCTTCGGAAAGATCCCAAAGCCGCCTTAATAGCAGAAGCCCTCAAGATGTACTGGTGGTATGCTGCTGCTGCCAACGCTCCCACAAATGGTCCAACCCAGAAGATCCACTGCATAATAAATAATATTACCCCTCAACTAAACACACATTTTAACATGCATGTGTCTCTATATATGCTTTCCAAGCTACATGCAATACAAAAAAATGAAAAAGAAAAAAAAGCACCAAAAAACTTACGTGGTCATCCCAGATTTTGTCATTGTTGTAGATAACAGCAGCACCCAAGCTCCTTGCCGGGTTAATACCAGTTCCAGTAATGGGTATGGTGGCCAAATGAACCATGAATACAGCAAACCCAATTGGCAGAGGAGCCAAAACCTATAACATCGGGCTCAATTTTCAAATTTTTGTCAGTAAGTTTTGTATTTTTAAGATAACGGAATTCAAAACTGTGATTCGAACTACCCGACCAATTTAGTATACTCTTGTGAGTATTATAAGTTTCCATGGCAGAAATGATGTTAACGTTGAAGAGGTGTAAAAATGCTTACGGGCACATGAGAGTCACGAGCACTTCTCTTGGGGTCAGTAGCTGAGAAAACAGTGTAGACAAGAACGAAAGTACCAATGATCTCAGCACCCAAAGCAGTTCCCTTGTTGTATCCAGGTGCCACTAAGTTAGCACCACCACCTAAATGGTTGTAGTAAGTCTTCATGAAAGCCTTCACCAAACCAACACCACAGATAGCACCCAAACACTGTGCTACCATGTACCCTATTGCCCTTATCAACGACACCTTCCTTGCCAAGAACAGCCCAAAAGTCACAGCTGGGTTAATATGACCACCTACGAAAACACAGAAGAAAAGTTTAAGTTTATTCACGTGATACATGTTCTATGTCCGTGTGACATATAGTTTATAAGTTAGTATCGTAACGAGAGTGTACCTGAGATGCCGGCAGTGCAGAAAACGAGGATAAAGATCATGCCACCAAAGGCCCAAGCGATGCCAAGAAGGCCAACGCCGTCGCATGCGTCGACTTCGTTGAGCTTCTTGTGACCGATAACGGTGGCAACGGTGACGTAGAGGAAGAGGAGGGTGGCGGTGAACTCAGCTATGAGGGCTCTGTAGAAAGACCATAGCTTCAACTCCCGCAATTCAAGCAGAGCTGCTGGTGGGGGGTCCACGTAGTCCTTGCCATGGTGTTGTGTGTGTCCTTCTTCGCTCACTTCCTTCGTCATCTTCTTCTCTCTATGTAGTGTTCTCTGCTTTGCTTTGATGAAAGGAGGGTTTTTGCTTTGAGTGTGTGTTTCTTTTTTCTTTTTTTCTTTTTTTTTTGTTGTTGTTGTTAAAGAACGAAGGAAATGTGGGATTTATGGATAATAAGTAAGGGTAGTTTAGGAATGGAAAAGCTTGAAGAAATTACTAGAAAATTTGTTCCTGTGGAAAGTGGGGTCAAAAGATAGCGAGACCACGTGATGGCAAATTATCTGTTGTGTGTGGGACTTGAGGATGTTTCGTTGCGTTGTCTTGTTGGAACCTAGTACCAGTGGGAATAGGTACTAGCTGTTATAGGTCGTTGGGCAGTTGGAAGGTTGCCAAATGGCTACATGTCTTTTTTTTTATTATTATTATTAATCGGAGGAGATACTTCAAAAAAACTCTTCAGATTTAAATTTGAGTCTAAATTTTGAGATGAAGTCCATTAAAATTGATCATGCGGAGAACAGTCGCTTAATTGATTTGAATACGAGACGTGGGCAAAATTTGTAGTTTACGTTCCAAACGCTTCCAAACTCTATTAGGGTTAATCTTAAAGAGTAATATAATCTAAATTAGTTAAATATAAATTCTATTAAAATTAATTTCAAAAAGAACAACATCTTAGTTGAGTTTAACTTGAAATGTGAACAAAATTCATATTTACTCCCAAAAGCTTTCAAACTCTATCAAGACTGATCCTAAACAGAGATATAATATATGGATTAACTAAGTATGAGTTTGAGATTGATTCCAAAAACAACAATCTCTTAGTTGACTTGAATTCAACAATTAGAGTTTTATATTTTATTCTTACGGGTATGAGAATTATATGTTGGAGAATTTTCACCATTTTTACTTTGCTTTCCTTAATGGATTTGCTTGTTTTTGTACTGTTGATTTCTTGACTCGTGAAGTTTTGTGTTAATTTGAGGGATATTTGCGGCTTTATGTAGGTGCGTGTTTTCTAAGATTTTTGTAGTGTATATAAATATAATTGAAAAGGGTCATTTACCTACTTCTAGAAGGGCATGTGTTTTTTGTAAATTTCTCGTCCATTCTGCAAACCCAGTGAAAATTTCAAATCAAGTGTAGTAAAAGTCAATTTAATATTTATAGGAAACTGAAGAATATAAATCTGCATTATACGTCAAGAATAAAAATGAGTTCTTAATTAATGTTATTATGAAGAGAAGATGGTTTGTTTGTTGGGGAATATGCAATATTATAAGAAACATAACGATTCGTATTCGATTATGAGAACTTAAGCTTATGAGTGAATGACAAAAAAAAAAAAAAAAAAAGCCTATGTGTGAAACCATTTTCTATATTGGGCAATATCATCGTCGAACTTCGCTATTTACGATTCATTAGCCTTTGTCCTCATTATAATTTATATAATATGCCAAAATCTTATTGTGTAGGGGCTTTATTGGAACTAGAAAACAAAACAATTATCTTTGTGGCTATATATTATAATTCTTTTTTTATTACATTAGAATTTAACTGGTGGAGCTCGATTACGTTAAGGACAGAATTATAAAGCAGTGAAAAGTGTTTAATTTGCGACCTTAAAAGAGCGATTTCACTCTACTATTGCTGGACTATGCTCATAAGAGCCCTCTATATTATAATTCCTGATTCTGCTATTATTTAGGTCTGTTCAACAGAGGCTTCTTTTACTTTGTGTTTAGATTGCACAAAGGAATGGAAAGGAAAAGAAAGTAGAGGAAGAAAAATAAAGGAAATGAATGGAAAAAAATTTCCTTTCTTTGGATTGTAATAAAATAATAATGGAAAGGAAAATAAAAGATTTTATAATTCTTTGTTTGGATTGAAAAAGGAAAGGAAAGAAAAAAATAATTTTAAATAAAAAATTACTTGAATGCCCTTCACATACTCAACCATAAAATTAATATTTTTAATAAGCAATTTCAATTTTTTTTGGCTAAATTCCGGATTTTTTTTTCTTGATGAAGTCAAGCGACAAAGGAACAAAGTTAAGGAAATGTAAGAAGTGAAAATAAAAAAATGTAGAATTTAAGGTGTAATAAGAGTAATTGTGAAAATAAAAATAAAGGTCAGGTCCTTTTCTCTTCCCTTCAAAAAATTCCAAATTGAAAGGATTATAAAATCTTTTTAATTAAAATAAATGAAAGAAATTTAGTACATTTTTATAACTTTTTCCTCTTTTAAAATTATAATCTAAACAAGTGAAGAGATTACTTATTTCCTCCTCATTCTTTCCTTTCCTTTAAAAATGTTCACCGCAGCTTCAACATTCTCTGAAGCTGTTCTTCGCGTTTAATTTAAAGATTATTAGTACAATTATCTGTTCCTAATTATGGGCCTGTTCAGGCCCATGATCAAGTGACTAATCAAAAGAATTATGTGGTGCACAGCTGGCATTTGCCAAACAGAGACATTCGCTTGGCCCACCATTTGCCCCTTATCCTTATCTGACGATAATAAAGGATGCATAGGTTTCAAGTCATAGGCTATGGGCTGTCGCAATAATGTGAGCAGCTATCTTTCAACGACCATTCTATGCTACCTCTAAACAAATTGTCACGAATCACTGTTTCTTATTCTGGTAAATAATGCGTTTAGTCTCTTATATTTATCGTGTTTAATACGTTTGATATACCCTATTTTCTAGAGTAATGGATTTCGGCTCCGTGTGCATGTTATTTTGGTCCTTCAACCTTTTTTTGTCCAAAATTTGATATTTTTTCTACATGTGTGACAATAATATTTTCCAAATGAAGTTCAAAATTCTCAAATTTTACGAATATTATTTGTCAAACACGTGATAAATCAGTAATTTTTAGACGGAAAAAATAGAACGACTAACAGTGACAACTAAAACACACTAGGGATCAAAACTAACACTTTTAAACATAAACCCTTCTTATTATATGAGATGTGAGGTCTCGAATCCAAAATTTTAAATCTGTAAATAAAATTGGTATTAAAAATATAAAAAATAAATATTTAACCCAAAATAATTATCTTTTATATTTAAAACACTCGCTTATAATATGAGATATTACATGAATGTTGCATCTATATCATGTGAAATCTCGTTACATAAATTGTGTCTAGTTTATGGTTCAAATTTGTTAGTGTTATATAGAAGAAAAGTATCTAAAGATATTACAAATACAAGCTTCGATAATTGAATCAATCATATTGATAGATGAAAGGACAAGAAGATAACCATAGAATAGGACACCATCTTAAGCATAAATAAAAAATTGAATAATTACCGCTTCTATTGTCAATTATTGGATGCAATGCACCCTTTTTTGTTTGGTCCGTAATGCACCTTTCGTTGAGTCAAGAATTTGTGGCTTATAACATAGGCACGTAATGTATAAATCAAGTCAGATTGTCATAAATAAAACATTGAATAAGGCTCCGTTTGTTTCCCGTAAAATATTCTTTGAGAAAATATTTTTTTATTTTTACGGTGTTTGGTAACACCGGAAAATTAGTCAATCAAAAAATATTTTCCAGTAAAAAATGATGAGCTGCTTTTTGGAGATTTTCCGGTGTTTGGTAACACCGGAAAATTGGTCAACCAGAAAATATTTTCCCGTCAAAAATAGTAGGCTACTTTTTGGAGATTTTTCGGTGTTTGGTAATACCGGAAAATTGGTCAACTGAAAAATGTTTTCCGGTAAAAAATGACGGCTAGGTCAAAATTTGGAAAAATATTTTCATTTCTTTGGGAGATGAAAATATTTTCCGGAACTTAACCACCCCTATTTTATGTGTATATATTTTTTTTTATAAATCTCATGTTGGAAAATATTTTTTATTATACATCCAAACACCAGAAAATATTTTTCAGTATTCTAGTTTTCAGGAAAATATTTTCCTCTAACAAGTTATTTTACGGCAAACAAACAGAGCTTAAAAAAATATTTTCCTCTGAAAACATTTTTCAAAAAAATATTTTTTATTGAAAATATTTTTTACAAATAAATTATTTTACGACAAACAAACAGAGCATAATTAGCGATTCTATTGTCAACTATTTACACTTTTTTTTTTTTTTTTGTCGGTAATGTACCTTTTGTTGAGATAATAATTTGTCGCTTATAACATAGGCGTGTAATGTATAAATCAAGCCGATTGTCGTTTTATACTCTCTCTGTTGTGAGAACCAGTCAGGATCCGTAAAGTTGCTGCATTTTACTGTCAGGATAATAAATTTTCACAGCTTTCTCGAATGCCAATATGGACCATTGACAAAACAAAAAGAAAAAGAATACAGTCTAGATTTTTCCAGAGTGTTCTGATTAACCGTTGGAGAATTGGATTCTGCGTAAACTTAGTTGTTCGGGGAAAATATTTTTTAATATTTAGATATACAGTAAAAAATATTTTTTGATATAATATTTTATAAAAAAATATATACATATAATATATATGTTTATTATAAGGGTGCAGGGTAGAGGGGAGGGGAGGGCAGGGCAGGGCGGGACGGGACGAGTTGGGGTGAAGTGGGTGAGTTTTAAAAAATGTTTTCTTCTTTTGAATGACAAGAAAACATTTTTTACACTTTTAAATTAAAATTTTTTCTTGATTTGAAAATATTTTTTGATTGACTAAATTTTTTGTGTTACTAAACATCAAAAAAAATTTAAAAATATAATTTACTGCAAACAAACGGAGCCCATGAGTCCTCTCTTTGAATTTTCAATTTAACGGTCCTATTTCTAGTCTTCTGGGCCTCTATGTCGCTGTTACTGAAGCTGAGGGACCCAGTGTGAAGTGCCTGACTGTAATGGGCCCAACTGTTTTCCAGTAAAACGACTCCGGTGGTTTTTCTCCTTCTCTTTTTATGACAGAAAATTGCAGAAAAGATTTTGACCTCTGATTGATTCAAGCTCAAAAAACGAATAATAAATCTCCTACTTATACCTCAAAAACTCCGCTACCAGACTAATCACAAATGCAGGACTGACTTTGTTCCAAAATTCTATTATGCTATTGACAAATTAATCTCATCCATATCATACATTTTCCACGATCTTTTATTATGCTAGCTTTCCTCGACGCCCAGAGGAAATATGGTTGGTGGTACTAGATATAATTACCTGTAATTGACAATAATTATGGGGGAGAAGTGTAACACTATGAAGGGCATTTTCGAAGTGTAACACTATGAAGGGCAATTTCGACTGTCGAAAATGTCTCTCCCCAGTCCCCACCCACGTAAGTCTATCCAGTGAGGATGTTGATTTACATATTATAATTGGATATGGGGAGGACTAGATTAGGTTATCTATCAGGAGTTTACGGGCACCTACGAGATCCAGAAAATATAATGGATGCTTCAAAGTTACACGAAATAGACGTATTCAAGATGAGATGATACGCCTGTCCAGGAGAAAGTAGAGCATTTTGAGCCCAAACTCGTCTACAAGTGGATGCAGCAGAGGAAGAAAGGAACAACCATAGGAGCTCTAGACATTAACAACCTCAGAGGCAACAATTTTGAGACAAAGAGTATTGCCAATCAAATTTTCCAAGGAACTAGGGGAACGGATGGATGAAAACATTGGAGCAAGTAGCAGAATAATATGAAGCCCGAAAAGCATAATCTTGTTCCTCTGCTATGTGAAGCAGCAAGTGAGTTACTACCCTAGAAATACGTTAGCATACCTTACTAAAATCCGTTCCTGAGTTCATAAACAGAGAAGGCATAAAAACCGTGAACGTTTTAAGGGGAAGCACTCAAAATACCACCACGTTCAGCTGAGGATCTCTGTTTTCCTTACTATGGCAGTGATAGATTCCCAACCGGCATCTTTAACCATCTGTTTTACTTCTCTTTAGATATATACGCCACGATACGACGCCCACCATCATAAGAAAAGTCTGACGTATAACACCCCCCCGGCTATATATATATATATATATATATATTCATTTCACTTGCCGTCTACCTAGCTCCTCACATGCGTATAAACGTGTCTTTAAAAGATTCCAGCACTCTCTTTTACGACTCCATTCTCAGTGTAAATTTCACGAACAAGGAAAGCACATAAGCAGCAAGCTTAAATGCAGATTGATGCAAGAGAACTCGTCACTAGAATTTAAACAGCAGCCAACCAATTAGAAAACAAATTAGCTCCCTAATCAAGTAACTATACAAAGTGATTCTCAAGTAAGAATACAAACCCCCTTGGCACCACCACTCCCGAAAATCCATCAGTACAGGGGCATTTTACTTGGCAGTTAATGGCACTCAGGACACAAGAAACCAACGCGCACAATGACCAGAACCGAACTCTAAGCCAACCCACTAAACTGAAGTCCAGCAAAAGTTACCCAAGGCAAACACCAATAATACAAATACTCGTATTGAGACTGAAAAACAACTTGGCTATTCATTCGGGGAGAAAATAACACTAGGAAAGGGCACCTCATGGCACCAGAGGGGCAAACTACCAACATTCAAGATACTATATAGGCTAATTGAGCTTATAGGTTATACAAGAAATCATAGAAACAAGTTGCTTTATTATCATAGAACATGTGAAGGAAATACAAGAATTTATGCAAATCTAGAATCCACACTACCTCAATAAAGAAATGAGTGTAAGCTGAATAAATTCAGAACTCTCAAACAATTTCAAGAACTGCAAAGGACAATATTCACAGACAATTTTGACATAGTAAATTTCAGAGAGAAAAAAAAAAAAAAAAACAGTACCATTCCATGACAATAGAAGGGTTCTCAATGTTGAATCATCATGACCAAGTTTCAAGGTGATAAAACACCACATATGCCCCAACATAAACTGTCATGGCAGCTTCCAAAAACATACCAACCCTAATCATACTATAGACATTTCAGAGAAAATATCTTCACTCAAATGCCCAGGCATTTTCCCTGCGAACTTCCTCTTCCTCCTCTGCAGTGAAATCGTTCTTGATGTTGAAAGTCTTGCGGATTTCCTCTGGAGTCTTCCCTTTAATCATATCAGCCACAGTTTGGCATGTAAGATCAAGCAGACTCTTGATGTTGAGATAGTTGGCTGCCTGAAACGAACAAACAGAAGCACAGAACAGAAATTAGGGAACTGGTGGAAGTGGTGACAAGCAATCCTTGTAAAGTGAAACAACACTGCATTCAGGTTAGGCCACACCACTGGCTGCATCAAAGTATACAAATATTATTGACAACTGTAACAACTTAAAGCTTCGATTAGGGATCGCCGGCTTTAACTGTGCATGGAGAGCATCTCTCGGTGAATCTTATCTGAGATGAAAAGAAGTCTTTCCAATAAGCAAAAGTAGAAAGATTAAGAATAATTGTAGTACCATCATTTACTAAGCACTGCTTTTAGTTGATGCACAGCATGCAGCAAAGCACGCCCCTAACATATGCATCAGAAGCCAAGAAGGTCCACTTCAATAGTGGAAACTTCTTTATAAGCAAAAATAGTAAAATCATAGTATGAATAGTTGTTATAACACCATTTACTTCTCTCATTTAATAATGCACAATCTCACATGGTGTGTATACACAAGCGGAAAATTCCTGATATTAACAACTATTATTTTAGCTTAAAGCAGTTTGTAAAACCACAAAAAGCAAGACAAAAGAACAGATGTCAACTAAACCAGTATCCCACTTGAAACCTTGCAAGCACCTGATTCTTCGGTAAAGACCAGTCCTGATTAGAGAGAGAGAGAGAGTGAGGGAGAGACGACCATCCAAATCTCAAATCCAGTCATGTGACACGTGATAAATAATACCTCAAACGTTATGAAATCACCATTGTGAAACACGACAAACACAGTGCTAGCTCCAACTTATAAGGTAAACCCTGTTGCAAAACACAACAAACAGTCTGCTTGCTCCAACTTATAAATTAGAACCTTTATCTTGCTTTTGTATACATCCTTACCATTTATGCAATGGAACATAAATACCTCAAACAATGTGAAACCACCGTTGTGAAACATGACAAACACAGTGGTAGTTCCAACTTATAAGTTAGAACACGATGCAAAACACGACAAGCACTGGATGTAAAACACAATAAACACACTGCTAGCTCCAAATTATAAGTTAGAACCCGTTGTGAATCACGACAAACTCACTGCTAGCTCCAACTTATAAGTTAAAACCCTTATCTTGCTTTTGTATAATTCCTTGCCGTTTATGCAATGGACCATAAATATTGAGTGAATGCTTTTGTATAATTCCTTACCGTTTATGCAATGGACCATAACTACCTCAAACAATGTGAAACCTCTATCGTGAAACACAACAAAAACAACTGCACTCTCCAATTTCCTATCGAGCTTTCATATATGTCCTTTCCATTCCGTCCTTGTCTATTCAAACAATTCTAAGATCAAGAGCATACTGGGGTGAAAACACGACAGTCATTTGCAAAATTATAGATCACTCCAAATCTTACATGCTCAACCTAATATGAAACAGCGCATAAAGATGTCATAGTCAAACCCTAGAGACACCTACAGAAGTCGTGAACATGATGATAAAATACAGTGAGATATCAAGTGGCTTGGTCAATAGACAATAGTAAATATCACAGCGACTAACTATTACACATTTTACATGTGTTTAACTAAAAGCAAAAGGCAAAATGAACCAAATATTGCGGAAAAATATAGGAAAACAAAAAATAAAAATTAGTAATTGAAAATCGAGGAGAAAATCAAAAAGGCTAGGAGAGGACCGAACCAATATGAGATCAAAGAGAGTGCCCTGGTCAACTTTGACGAACTCCTGATCAAAGGTCTTGAGATCCTCGTCGGCGGACTTGTCGCCATCGGCCTTAGCAGCAGCATCCACGTGGCGCTTGCAGTACTCGATGACCTTTGCAAGGATCTTGCTGGTAACGTTAGGCAAGGGGATGCTTGCGTCAGCGCATCCATCCTCTATCATGTGCTTGATGGTTTGCGACTCTAGCGCCACCGCTTCCTCCACCTCGAAGCTCTCGCCGTCCGAGCTCCTCAACGTGATCATCTTGGCTCCCTCTGCTGACGACATCGCTGAAGGTCTCTCGAAGCTTCGCTGGATTAAATTACGGATCTAACCCTAACCCTAGCTCTAAGAAGATAATAGAGAGCGATGTGAAAAGACGCGAACAAAATAAGCTAAAAAGGTAATCTTCAGCGACTGTGAAAACGCTTGTTTATAGGGAGGGCAAAAATCATTTTAGTCCTTAAGGTTTGTCCTAAAAATCAAATAAGTCCCTCAAATTTGCGAAAAGCTAATGAGATCCCTCCGTTAAGTTTAATTTAACAGCAAGAAGGACAAAATTATCATTTTACTCTTATTAAAAAAAAAAAGGTCAGAACCCTTTTTTCTTCTCTCTATCGCGTCTCTCTCGCCTCTTAGGTAGCAATTAATACATTAGAATGGATTTGGGCATAAATAAAATGAACCAAATAATAGAATGAAAGTGAGAATGGAATGAACTTGAGAATAAGAATGACATATTTGGTATGCTCTAGGAATTAAGAATAGTAATGCGAATGACTTATATAATATGACATAATTGTCCTTTTATTATTATAGTATTAAAAATAAATAAATATAAACATAATTGTAAATAATATAAACATAAATAATAATAATAATAATAACAAAATAAAAATAATAAATAATAAATAATAATAATAATAACAACAACAACAACAACAAAAAATAATAATAATAATAATAATAAAAAAAATAATAATAATAATAATTATTATTATTAATAACAAAATATTATTATATATATTTTTTTAAATAATAATAATAATAATAATAATTATTATTATTATTATTATTTAATCACTATTATTATTATTTATTTTTATTATTTTATTTATTTATTTATTTATTATTATTATTATCATTTTTTTATTATAATAATAATTATTTTCATAATAATATTATTATATTTTTAATCATTATTATTATTTTTTTTAATTATTATTTTATTTTATTTATTTATTATTATTATCATCATTTTTATTAATATTATTTTTATTATTATTATAATAATAATTTTTATTATTATTTTCATAATAATATTATTATATTTTTAATTATTATTATTATTATTATTTAATCGCTATTATTATTTTTTATTTTTATTATTATTATTTTCATAATAATAATAATTAAACAAATTATTTATAAAGGATATGGTATTCAAGTTGATTCTCAAATACATGGGAATTGATCATTCCCAAGTATTTGGTCTGGAATGGCTATTCCCATGTATGTGGGAATAGGATTCCCTTGGGAATTACATTTTCAAGTTCATTCTCACATACCAAACATGGGAATTAAAATAGAATTGTGAATATCATTCAATTCTCAACTCATTCCTACATACCAATCACTGCCATAGGGTTTGTTTGGATTGAGGGAGGAAAAAATAATAAAGTAAAGGAGATAATTTAATAATAAAGGAAAGGAAATAGGAGGATTAACTCTTGTTTGGATTGAAAAAAAATATAAAGAAAAGGTTCATAAAAAATTTTGTGTATTTTTTGTTTGGATTGAAAATGAAAAGAAAATAAAAGATAAGTTTTATAAATAAATTGACAAATTTGCCCTTTTATAATATATTGGTTATATGGTGGTACTGTTGAAATTTTTGAAATATGCTAAGGCTAATTTTGTCATTGAACATTTCAAATTTTCGCTTCCCTCCTTTTGACTCCAATTTGGGGTGATTTAAAATATAAAACAATGAATGATTTTTAAAATCTTCCCAAATCATTTCCACCCATAACCCCCCCAATCCAAACAAGATGTCTGACTAAAAAATCACCCCAAAACCATTCCCTCCCACCCAAATCACTCAATCCAAACACAATGTTAGCCTCCCCCCATACACACAGTTCATGATGGATCTCTTATTTATTTATTAAAAAAATTATATAAATTGACCACTAGTTTCCTTATCAGCATATTTAAAAAAATAGATAATTGCGATACAGGTAAGAATTTTTTTTGAGAATACATAAAAACTAATAAAAATTTTATTTTAAAGAGATTCGTAATTTCCAAGTCCCTTGAAAAATAAAAGACAAGAGAGACCAATTTCAAATATCATAATGTTTTAAATTCATCATTCTTTAAAATATCGAACATATATAATGAAACTTGTTGTTCTGTTTTAATTTGGGTATTTATGAACAGAAGAATGATTTTTGTGGGCATCCAATCCGGCCCAATCTTACAGGTGTGTATAACTATCAATCTTATTAGGGTTTTGGGTAAATTTGAGTATTTAGATTATATTAATGGCAATTAGTGTTTGAATATCTCAATCTTAAGATACATGCTCTTTGAAATCGCTTAAAAATTATTCTAAATTATAGGGCTGGTTCATTCAATAAATCTCTCTTTTTTTATATTAAAAAAAAAAAAAACTCTCTTGTATCACATGCAATTATCTTTTATATCTCTTGACATAAGTGTGATGTTTTTAAGTTAATTTCTTCCTTTTTCATGTTCTATACTTTATAAGATTTAGATAATATGATATTAATGTGAATTCGAATTCGGGTAGCTCAGATTTTAAGTAAAAGATCCTCTTAATATGCAATAAATTATTGTATTTAAACAAAGCATGATTTAAAATTAAAGTTAGTTGAAGAGGTTTCAATGTTATACTCCTTTTAAGTAATGGCATTGAAACACCGATTGTTTTATTTTCTCCAAAAGAATGTTTGACTAAGATATAGATAACTACAAGAAAAAATATTCAGTTAGCCTATTAGACCGTCAGTCTAAGAGATATATGGGATGAACCCTACATATAAGTGAGACTGACCGAAGAGTCTCTCTAACTACAATGGTTGACATCATTGCGTACAAAGTGCAAGTTCCAATTCTAATACTTAGACAAATTAAAAGAGTTTGTTTTTTTATTTTTATTTTGGTAGAGACAAATTAAGAGAGTTGATTATTGATATAATGTGGATGTTGTTAAAAGTTGTGCAGTATAAGTATGGATTAATTTCTCAGCAAGATGACTAATTTACTTAATCGATGAAAACAAAAAACGGATGTAATAACTTGGTGTAAACTGATTCTGTTACAATTTTGTTACAGGTGATGTTGCAACATTAACTGGAATATCAGTTCTATCACAGACCATTAACATGCAATAACTTGGTGTAAATTAATTCTGTTACAATTCTGTTACAGGTGATGTTGCAACATTAACTGCAATATCAGTTCTATCACAGACCATTAACAATCTGTTTCTCTAATTGCTTGATTCGTTTATTCCACTTAATGTTCTAACATAAGTAGCAGCAGTAAACAGCAGCGGAAAGATAAAGCTTGTAAAAGAAACAAAGACACCAAGATTTAACGTGGTTCAACCGTGCGGTCTACGTCCACGGGACCTCCCTTGGTCCAACAAACCTGTTTATTAAGCAATATAATAAGTTACAACATCAACGGACTTACACAAGTAAAGACTGTAACGCCCCGATCCCTCACGAGACCGGAGGCTCTAATGACCATGCTATTCTTAACCCAATACCAAGCCCGGTCACAAAATTTTTCCTAATGGTTAAGTCCGGACCCGACACACGAACATAGTCTCCCCTGTACCGTAGACATTCTGAAAACCTGTAAACACTCAATAAAGCCACAACATAACAAGACATTCATTTATAACTAAAGATCTTAGCTTTAAGGCCATCCGAGCCTTAAGACATACAAACAGTTTAGATACAGACAAGCATGCATTCATAACTTAACTTATTTACAAAACCGCTTATCATGCCACTCCATGATAGCTTTTAAGTATTCTTAGAAATTGAAAACAACCAGTCATTCACTCCTAAGCATGCGAAGAAGCTAATAGCAGAAATATAAGTTATTACATGCCATGGTTCTAAATCTACCACTACAACATATATCCCTCAATTTGCAAACTATATAATGTACACATATCACTTAGGTTACAAAATAGAACATAAAGTAAAGAAAACAAATCCTACTCTTATCAACAAGAACATAGTCCACCTCAAGCAATTAGACACAGCAACTAATGCAACTCCTCCAACTGCGCCACCTGAAACATGTTAGCGAGGTATGAGCAACCACTGTTGCCCAGTGAGGGATAAGGTCCCGGGGCAAATCAAGTAATACAGTTAACAACAATAACAATTGAGCAAATCAAGAAACAATGATAGCTTAAATAACCACATATTTGAAAGGATACATTTCTCATAACCCCTATACACCAATCTTCACTGGTCTTCATTCACGATCCACGAACCACGATCACGATCACGATAAGCCGGCATAACCCCAAACACTCCAGTGGGTGTACTCCGGATGTACCCCGATAATCCTACGACCCAACATCCCCTGGCAATCTCCGGACCAGGCGAATGAAGGACTAGGGCACGAAGTTTGAATATCCACCGGCAAGCCCTCTGCCGCCCAGCCGATATTCAACACATCCGCCCCTGACACTATGGTTGCGCAACCACTATGCAATGCATTTAACAATGGCAAGTTAATAGCAATAATATAAGCATTAACACATAGGAGGATCAACAAAGTAGGTTGACCTCGAGGCAGTTAGAATAGAAGCAATTATATAAGCTAATAAGCAGTTTTACAAATGGACATTTACAAAATAAGCATAGAATCATACCAAAAGCTCCAAATCAACTTGAAACCACATATAAACACTCAAGAAGTCATGCCATGGGTTTAGAAGTGTGAGTCAACCGAAATTGCACCTAAACCCCTTTATTTTTCAAACTATTTCTCTTCCAAACCAAGGTTAATGATTCTATTTTCAAGGGAAACTCTCCCAACCTTCTAACTAACCCTCAAGGCACCCTCTCAACCCTCTAACTCATTCAAACGCTCGCGATTACCCCGAAAGCCCCAAATTCCCTCTTATGGCTTTAAACTACACATACCTTATCCGGGCTTCAAACAAGGGTTATCAAAGCTTCTATAGCACCTAGGTAGCCTAAGAAGACTAGAAGTGAAGCCCGAATCCACCCGGATTCGCATGAACCCCGAAACTCCTTTGTTAAAGTCGGCTATTTCACGTTTTATGCGATTCTAGAGCAATTCAAGTGCACGGGGCTAGTAGACTACCTTCATTAGCACCTAAGGCATCTATTAGGAATGTTGAATCAAGCTAATACGTGCAATTACATAAAACCCTAGAAAAACGTCACTATTCACCTCATAAATTCAAATGACGATTCCAACCGTTTAAAATGCGAACTAATAGCTCAAATGTGTTCTCTAGCACTTATATACAAGGTATAATAGCATAGATAAGCTTTGCAATAGCATTTGATAACATTTTCAACAAATCAAGAAAAATGTAACATTTTAGATATACATAAAAAGTCATGAAAACCCTCACCAATTGCGCGTAGGAACTCTCGGGAGGCTAGTAGACACCCTAAACCACTTGCACCTAGCTTGGCTTGGCTTGGAATGAGGATTTGTTGAGCAAAAAAACTCTATTTCTTCTCCTATGCAATTCTCGGATTTGCTACAGTGATTTTTCAGCATTTGCTCTCTTTTTTTTTTTTTATGAGCTAAATGGTCATGTGTTGAGTAGATATACTAAATGGCTAAGTTGGGTGATTAAATGGGTTACTAAAATGAGCGTTGTTAACTTTAAAACGAGCCTAAGGTGTGAAACATAGGCTAGCTAATTAAAACTCTAAGTTATGTTACGTAACACTATTCATTGAACTACGAAAATCATTTTCTAAACGAACGCTCCTATCGCTTCTAGTTCAATTGCACATTTTCCCACTCCTTTAACAATTAATATGATTTAATAAAAATGTTAATTCACTAATAGAATGTAGTTTGAAAACGGAGTGAATAGTAGCTACAGAAGTCAGTTAGTAAAGTACATAAGTAAATGCGCAAACAAGGGATGCAACAGTAATTGAATGCATGGCTAAATCTCGGGCGTCACAAAGACTTCTTCTTAATCTTTGACGCCTTGATGGTGAACTCTTCAATGAACTTCGGTTTGGCGAGCTCCCCTCGACTTGCGACGTTCTCTTCCGATAACAACACTTTCTTATCCCGAAGAATGAATAAATAAGTCAATAATCTAATCACTCAAAGACTCATATAATTCGCTCATGACTCACTGTCAAAACAAACAAAGTTGCAACACTTAATACAATCAAATACTAAAACAAAGGTCGTGTTGCAACACCATTTGGGACACTGGACATAAAAATCTCTTGTATTTTTTCTCTCGTTGCACTCTGTCTGCCTCCACTTTTTGCTACAACCTTTGCTTTATATTTATACCCAACTGCCTTCATATCAACACATCTTGGGCTGCAAGAAAAACCTTCTCTCACAAACCCTATTCTTCATTTCCTTGTGAATATGCAATAAATGTCATTCCTTAATCAACACAAAGCTTCTTCTCATATGGTAAGTTACTATAAGATTTTTCCTGCACAATATAAAAGGTAAAAACACAAGAATGGAAATAACAAAAGTTTTGCTAAAACATAGCCAATCAAATCCCAATTAATTTAATTGTCTAACAGATGTGATAAGGAGCATTGCAAATCGCATATCAGGAATGGTTTTCAAATATTTCAGGATTCAACACAAGCCAATCTTTTCAATTCACTTTACCAAACAGATTTTGCAGTCAAGAAACCAAACCAAATAAGGCATTAATATACTATCATACTCTCAAAAAAATTATGTTATTGATATTCAACTTGTTGCAAAAAGTAAAATGTATTTCGAATATCGTCTTTCACTTTTAGTTATGATTATATATTGGGCAAACAAGTGTCCAAATGAAAAAGTTTTCTTCATAAAAATATTACCTCTACAAATTTGAGACAACCAAACCCAAACATAGTAATGAGGTACTTGATCCAAGCCAACTAAGAGAAGACATGTGTTCAATTCCAAGCCTTTGTACTTTAAAAAAGGGAGTATATCACTAAAAAGAATGTTACATCTTGGCAAATATAAGACAATAATAATAGTAATAAATTATAAGAACCTTTTTCAAGTTATGTCTTGAAAACGTACTTAATAACCGTATCTTCCTAATTTTGAAAGACCACCCTTGGAATAATGATCCTCCCTCATAAGCTCATCCCCTACCCCACGATTAGCTCAACATCATTATAAATGCCTCATTTTTTTAGCCAAAAAAAATAACGTAACTCCTTTTAACTTTTTCTTGCTTTTCTTAATTCTGAACCCTTTTATGAACCAAAAAATAACATATTTCCAAATCACATAACTTATTTTAACTTTCTTTTGATTTTCTTCACTTTGATCATCATTTTTCACATTTCACTACATTATTGCCTACTATTTAAATTTCCACATGTTACTAATTGTAGACTTGATTTCATTATGTTTTTTCCTTAAAAATAACATAAGAAACAAGGAAGAGAAAATACTAGAAAGCCAAATTTCACAATTTTCTCAACTTTTTTTCTCCAAACTCACAACAAATTCACAAAACAAAGATAAAATAGAGAGGGAGATGAAAATGGGGATCAATTATGGAAATGCCAATCTATTCCAATTCAATTCCTTCATCTAATAAACTTTTTTTTTTGCTAGAAAAGCAAAGTTCTTCTCATTAAGCTCAACAAAAATACAAACGTCCAAGAACAAACAAAAACTATCTAAGCATATCTTCTATGCTCCAGTTTCTACAAAGCTATCTATTAAGCTCACTATCCAAAAACTTTTTACAAGTATAAAATTTTAATTTAATAGTATGAAGAATACCAACAACTATGTTTTCCTCCGATGAAAAGCAGTATCTGTAGAGTCTATAGTTCCTTTCTTTCCATATGGCATACACCATCCCAAAAAACCATAATCTAGTCAAAGTAGCTTGGAGAGATTCTCCACGACAATGCCACAGACTTCAGCTTTCAACTTCCTCCCAACAAGAAATATCATCCATAATAAGGAGAAGAGACAACCCCCATGCCCAAATCCGATGGCTAAGATCACAAGAGAAGAATAGATGGCCTCTATCTTCAACTGCAATGCCACAAATCTTACAAATATTATCATCACAAATACCCTACGCAAACAACTTATCTTTTGTAGGAAGACGATTCAGCATGGCCAGCTAGGTGAGAAAACAGTGTTTTGGGATACAACATTTGCTTCAGATGAGTTGGTGCCAACGAACCTCATCAAATTTCTCTCTAAGAATACCCCAGGCTGAGGCAGTTGAGAACAAACCACTCGAGTTCGGCAACCATTTCCACTTATCATGACGAGAAGAATCCAGGAAGAATTGAGTATAGTCCCCAATAAATCTAAACACCGGGTGATTTGGACAATTCCAAATACCATTTGAGATAACTTCTTCAACTTTACCCTTACCATCCACAATAGGCAGACAACTTTTGCAAAACCAAAGTTTTCATCTTTACCTCGATTTGCGTAATTTGACCTGTTTATGTGCTATAAGACTTAGAATGTGTTAAATATGTGATTAATACTCCTAATACATGCTAAGTGTGCATTCATGAAATTTTCATAAAAAGCGGAATAATAAATTTTATCGTTGGTTTTGGTGAATAGTATTTTTGAACACCTGTCCACTAAAATTTTTACAGGGGTGTTTTAAACGTTTTAAAACCTAGTCCATGGGTATTAATAGACTCATGTTTGATAAAAATTGATTCTTAAACGAAATAGTAATTTAAATAGACTTTTCGGGTGAAAAGTAGCGTTTTTTAGACAAATAGTAATTTCTTCTAAACCCGATTCTTGCATTGACTTTCATTGACCTAGTATATATTAATATAAATGTATTTATATGTGGTATTAAATGATTTTAGATTAATTGTGCATTCAAAAAATATTTGAAAATAAATAATATGACTTTTCACCTTCTTTTGCAGAAAATCGAGTTTTAAGCCGACTCGAGTGAAATTGTTTGAATGTAAAACTTCTTGTCTCCTAAAAATAAACTACTTGAGATAGTTTAGGTGTTGCATAATTAATTTGAGCAAGAGTAGTCAAGAAAATGAATTAAAAGATAAGAAAACACTAAAAATAATTAGTTTCCACCTTTGACTTTCTTTTATTTGTTGACCTTTGCTTAATATATCACCAACACACATTAAAACAACACAAAACACACGCATTTTAGACACATATTACCGAAATTCCATGAGGGAGAAGAAAGAAGACATTTTTCAAAGGTTTTCAAGCATTTTTCACATAGATTTTGCAATTCAAGTCCAAATCACTTCATTCAAAGCTTGATTTCACTTGTTGGGCATCCATTCTACATGTTTCTTGCATCAAAACACATAAAAGGTAAGAGAAATATTCTAGATCTCAAAACTCATATTTTGTGTTTATGCATATAAATAATTATTGAACTGTTAGAATGTTAATTTGAAGTTAGATTATTGCTCCATGCATGCTAGGGATCGTTTATATGTATTCTTGCGAGATTTAAACCGTTGTAGCATAATTATTTATTTTCGGGTATTTAAAGTTGATTAATTTGCTAAATGTTGATTATTTTGAGTTGTGTTGATCGAAATCGATTGCCGTCGATTTCTAAAAGTTTGATAATTACGTGGTAGCACTGTTGTAATGCCGAATTTTCAATTGTGATGTCCGTGTGAAAATCCATAAATTTCAGCCATGACACACTAGGGTTTTAGGGTTATTGGGCATGATTTGGATGTGTTTTGGTTGGTTTCCGATGGGGCTAATGTAGTTGGTTGAATGGGTGAGTGTTTGAAACTGTTTTGGAGTTGTTTGGATTAGTAGAATGTAAGATATGATTATTTGAAGTTTAGGTTATCTTTATTTAAATTGTTGAATTGAGCCTTAATTGACTGGGTGGTATTTGAGTGATTGAATTGTGAGTTGTTAATGGTTAGACTAGGGTTAGATTACGTGTTTTATGCATGATAAGTTAGACAGTCTATTTTGTCATCTAACTTAGTTGTTTGATGTTTAATTAATTACTTGATGTTTTATTGATGTTATATTGATGTTACATTGATGAAAATTGATGATTATTGATTGATGAACCGGGAGATAGGCAGTTCTGCTAGATTTTCCTCCTGTGAATGATGTTTGATTATTGATTGATGATTGATGCCGGGAGATAGGCAGTTCTGCTAGACTGTCCTCCTGTGAATGATGTTTATTATTATTGCTGAGTCTTTGGTATGTGTGTGCCACATCTCGGGCAGTATCGGGCTGTCGGGTTGATAACGGTATGACTACCAGAGACTACTTCCAGCTCGCATGACGGAGGTGTCATGGAGGGAGAGGTTATTGAGGGACCTCGGGTGCGTGAGTTTATGGGAGTCACAATAAGGCTGTTATGATCGTGATGACGTTTGGAGCTACACCAAATTGAGTATCCTTTATTGATTGGTCATTATAGTTATGTGTTTATATTGTTATTGATATTTATTTGTGTGTTTACTTGCTCAAATGATCATTTCCAAGGAGTATAGTAAATACTGTTAAAGATCTATCAGATCCTCGCTGAGCTTGTTTTATATAAGCTCACTCTTTATTATTGCATGCATACAGGTGTTACCGATCAAGATTACGGATACGTGCCTCAGGAAGCTGAGAATGTGCTTTATGTGGACGAGTCTTGTGTGCCAGAGTCATTGCCATGAATTTGTCTTAGTTGTTGTAATATGTTATATTGTATAGCTTACTCAATTATAAGACTTATGTATGATGATTTAGTAGTCTTTCTTTTAATCATGTTTAGATTACTAAGTTGGTTTATAATCTATTTTGATATGTATGTTAAAGTTAAGGTATTATGTTGGAACGGAGGCGTATAACTATGAATGAATCGTCTAAGAATGATTATTGTATAATATGGATATGTTGTATGTTGTTAATGGTATTGAGGAATTGATTGTTGTTTGGCTGAGGAGTTGGTTGTTGAATGGTTTGTGGAGTTGGTTGTATGATATTTTGAAGAGGTTGGTTTAGAGCCTCGGTGTCCTAATTACTGTCGTTATACTGCCGAAATTCCGTTGCGTCCTGACTGATTGTATGTGGGGTGGAGTTGGGGCGTGACATTTAAGTGGTATCAGAGCTTGATTAGCTGTCAGCTGGGGTATCCTCGGAATGTGAGTAGTGGTCTAAGCATGCAAGTATGTATTAAGTGAAAGAAAAGTGAAACATATGTTAATATGTTTATGTGATTAATTTACTTATGTGTCTAACTTTCTATGTGATCAATATGCTTTATGTGATAAGTGAACTAATGTGGTCAATATGTTTTATGTGATAACGTGCCTTACGTACTCAATGTGTTGTAATTAATGTGCATTATGTGATTAATGTGTATTATGTGACAATTGTGTTTTATGTGATCAAAGTGCCTTGTGTGAAGTTAGTTGTTTTTGTGGTTTTAATTTGTTATAACTAGCTTATGTGAAACAACGTGCTTTAGGTGCTCAATGTATTTTAAGTGACCAATGTGAGTTACGTAATGAATTTGTCTTATCTGAAGTTTGTTGCTTATGTGACTTTAATTGTTTATAACTTACTTCTGTGATATAACCTGTTTATGTGATGTTGGCTTCTTATATGCTGAGTTGTGTGTTATGTGATAATGTTGTAATATATGGTAATCATGTAATATATTGATACTTGTTTTCATGAGATATAATTGTATATATGCTATAACTGTGGGTGATTCTTTTGGGTGAAGTAAGGATGACTGCAAGAGTTTTCGGAAATAGAGTTAGGCCATGATTTTGAATTATTATTATTATAGTAGTTTATCAGTGAGATTTTAATTGTTATGTTTATGGATTTTAGTCTCAGTTTAATGGATCTGTTCTTGATGTTCTTTTAGCAAGAATGAAGTTGTTCGAGGAAATAGCAATGTATCCTGATGATTATAATTACTTTTGTTGCCATGTTTAACTTGTTATTACTTAGAGATGGATCATAAGTTGAGGTTTCCGTGAGGTTGTGATTAAACACTTTTGGAGTCTCAACTCAGATTATACTTTCTTGAGGTTATTTTAGAATGGATTTATTTGAGGAATTAGTGATGTATATTTGTTAATGGAATGAAGTGTAGTATAACATGTATATATTTCTACTATTTGGGATTGCTATATTATTAATGGATATTTTGGAGTTTTGATCGTTAAACCTTGGAGACAATTGGAGTGATTCCTTACTAAAGTTACTTTATTCGAAGATGTAATTGTTGGGAGATAGAATTATTTGAGGAAATAAGAATGCATTTTGGTGACTGAACATTTATTTGCCTACATCGAGCTTTTGAGTTATAGGTGGTATGACTTTCTAAATTGTTGATTGGGGATTCTCTTGTGTTATAATGGGTTAGTATGAATCTGTATTGTGTTGTCAGATTTTGGAGTCTTCATTAGTTAATCTTGTTGGGTAATCGGTGATTTATCTTGTTTAGTGATTAGTCTGGTACGGAATGTAAAATTTTGGAGTGATTTATCTTGTTTGGTGATTGTTATGACTCCTTAGGTTCACTAGATCTTCTTAGTGTCTTGTTTTGGAGAGATATAGATTGTAGGATTTGACTTGATGGTGTTTAAGTGTGTAGGTGGGACACCCTTCTTGTGCTTCACAATTCTATCAGTCTTATTATTCTCTTTTACTCTATTCTCACTTATTTGAGAGAGAGTTACACTTTTCTAGCATATCAATTGTTTCTTGAAAGTTTTGCTTATTGGATTAATGGATCCTATACTCATTTGACATTGTTTCTATTCTTAACATTCATATTTGCTTCTTATAGTAATGTCGCTTATTGAAGTTAAGGTTTGAGACTTCTATATTTCATTCTATATCTCCAGCCATTCGTTTCAGTATTTTATTTCATCCTATTACTATTCATTTGAAAGTAATTTTTTCCTTTAGTATACCATTTTACTTGTTTGAATTTCATTTGCTTGATGTACTTCCTACCTAATTACATCATAGTCATTCTTGTTGATCCTTGTTAATCCTATTGTTTCATTATTAAATCCTGAGCCATTACTTTGCTTGTAATTGCTCATTTAATATACTCAGCACTATCCTTTCTTATTTATACTTCTTTGGTTATTGCGTGCTGAGATACTCATTATCTTGACACTCATATTTTCTATTGAATTAATCATCTCTTATTTCTTAATTTCATTTCGCCTCAAGTACAACCTACTTGTTGGTTCCTTGAACAATCATCGAGAATTGAAATGTCTACTTGTTTAGGAATTTTGTTCAACATACTCAGCACTGTTTTGACTCGTCATCATCCTTTGTTCGTGCTTATTTAGCTGATAGGTGCTGAGACATTCCATATCTTAGTTATCATGCTTCCTTATTAAACTATTAGCCCATTGACTCTCTAACCTGTTTGACATCTTGTTCACTTGATTGTTGGCTCGAATATGATTTTCCATATTATTATTTCCTTGTAAATTTCATAAGAGTCATATTCTGACCAATGTCACTTTTGAGATATTCCCTTGATCAGTAATCATTCATGTTATCGTGAATGAGTTTTTAAACCCTCGGGGTGTTCATAGAGCTCTTTTGTGTAGTAGGGAATGATTGATAATTAGTGGTGTCATGCTAAGACTTTGGAGTTGCAATTTCTTTCATATGCAATATGATATTAGGTGGGAGAGAATTATGAATTGAAGATTGTCTTGGAATTATGATCATCAACTTGCAGTCAATAGAGTTTGTTCTTTTGAGGTCTTCGGTTAGGTATCATCCTAAGAGATAAATGGGAACTAAGAGAAGTATTGTTAAGTGTAACGATTGAGGATTTAATTGTCTGTCAGCTCGAGAATTGCGCGGACGCAATTGTTTTAAGAAGGGGAGAATGTAAAACCACAGTTTTCATCGTTACCTCGATTTGCGTGTCTTGACCTGTTTATATGCTATATGACTTAGAATGTGTTAAATATGTGATTAATACTCCTAATACATGCTAAGTGTGCATTCATGAAATTTTCATAAAAAACAGAATCAGAAATTTTATCGTTGGTTTTGGTGAATAGTATTTTTGAACACCTGTCCGCTAAAATTTTTATAGGGGTGTTTTAAATGTTTTAAAACCTAGTCATCGGGTATTAATAGACCCATGTTTGATAAAAATTGATTCTGAAACGGAATAGTAATTTAAATAGACTTTTCGGACGAAAAGTAGCGTTTTTGAGCCAAATAGTAATTTCTTCTAAACCTGATTCTTGCATGGACTTTCATTGACCTAGTATATATTAATATAAATGTATTTATATGTGGTATTAAATAATTTTAGATTAATTGTGCATTCAAAAGACATTTGAAAATAAATAATATGACTTTTCACATTCTTTTACAGAAAATCAAGTTTTAAGCCGATTCAAATGAAATTGTTTGAATGTAAAACTTCTTGTCTCCTAAAAATAAACTACTTGAGATAGTTTAGGTGTTGCATAATTAATTTGAGCAAGAGTAGTCAAGAAAATGAATTAAAAGACAAGAAAACACTAAAAATAATTAGTTTCCACCTTTGACTTTCTTTTATTTGTTGACCTTTGCTTAATATATTACCAACACACATTAAAACAACACAAAACACACTCATTTTAAACACACATTACCGAAATTCCATGAGGGAGAAGAAAGAAGACATTTTTCAAAGGTTTTCAAGCATTTTTCACATAGATTTTGCAATTCAAGTCCAAATTACTTCATTCAAAGCTTGATTTCACTTGTTGGACATCAATTCTACATGTTTCTTGGATCAAAACACATCAAAGGTGAGAGAAAAATTCTAGATCTCAAAACTCATATTTTGTGTTTATGCTTATAAATAATTATTGAACCGTTAGAATGTTAATTTGAAGTTAGATTATTGCTCCGTGCATGCTAGGGATCGTTTATATGTATTCTTGCGAGATTTGAACCGTTGTAGCATAATTATTTATTTTTGGGTATTTAAAGTTGATTAATATGCTAAATGTTGATTATTTTGAGTTGTGTTGATCGAAATCGATTGCTGTCGATTTCTAAAAGTTTGATAATTACGTGGTAGCGCTGTTGTAATGCCGAATTTTCGATTGTGATGTCCGTGTGAAAATCCAAAAATTTCAGCCATGAAACACTAGGGTTTTAGGGTTATTGGGCATGATTTGGATGTGTTTTGGTTGGTTTCCGATGGGGCTAATGTAGTTGGTTGAATGGGTGAGTGTTTGAAACTGATTTGGAGTTGTTTGGATTAGTAGAATGTAAGATATGATTATTTGAAGTTTAGGTTATCTTTCTTTAAATTGTTGAATTGAGCCTTAGTTGACTGGGTAGTATTTGAGTGATTGAATTGTGAGTTGTTAATGGTTAGACTAGGGTTAGATTACGTGTTTCATGCATGATAAGTTGGATGACCTACTTTGTCATCTAACTTAGTTGTTTGCTGTTTAATTAATTACTTGATGTTATATTGATGTTACATTGATGAAAATTGATGATTATTGATTGATGAACCGGGAGATAGGCAGTTCTGCTAGATTATCCTCCTGTGAATGATGTTTGATTATTGATTGATGATTGATGCCGGGAGATAGGCAGTTCTGCTAGACTGTCCTCCTGTGAATGATGTTTATTATTATTGCTGAGTCTTTGGTATGTGTGTGCCACATCTCGGGCAGCATCGGGCTGTCGGGTTGATAACGGCATGACCACCAGAGACTACTTCCAGCTCGCATGACGGAGGTGTCATGGAGGGAGAGGTTATTGAGGTACCTCGGGTGCGTGAGTTTATGGGAGTCACAAGAAGGCTGTTATGATCGTGATGACGTTTGGAGCTACACCAAATTGAGTATCCTTTATTGATTGGTCATTATAGTTATGTGTTTATATTGTTATTGATGTTTATTTGTGTGTTTATTTGCTCAAAGGATCATTTCCAAGGAGTAGAGTAAATACTGTTAGAGATCTATCAGATCCTCGCTGAGCTTGTTTTATATAAGCTCACTCTCTATTATTGCATGCATATAGGTGTTACCAATCAAGATTACGGATACGTGCCTCAGGAAGCTGAGAATGTGCTTTATGTGGACGAGTCTTGTGTGCCAGAGTCATTGCCATGAATTTGTCTTAGTTGTTGTAATATGTTATATTGTATAGCTTACTCAATTATAAGACTTATGTATGATCGTTTAGTAGTCTTTCTTTTGATCATGTTTAGATTACTAAGTTGGTTTATAATCTATTTTGATATGTATGTTAAAGTTAAGGTATTATGTTGGAACGGAGGCGTATAACTCTAAATGGATCGTCTAAGAATGATTATTGTATAATATGGATATGTTGTATGTTGTTAATGGTATTGAGGAATTGATTGTTGTTTGGCTGAGGAGTTGGTTGTTGAATGGTTTGTGGAGTTGGTTGTATAATATTTTGAAGAGGTTGGTTTAGAGTCTCGGTGTCCTAATTACTGTCGTTATACTGCCAAAATTACGTTGCGTCCTGACTGATTGTATGTGGGATCGAGTTGGGGCGTGACAACTTTGATCAATATCCAGCCAATCCGCAAGACAACCTTAAGGGTGCCAGGGGTCATACCAAAAGAAGGCAGAAGAACCATTACCCACAATCAATCTACAACGTTGTTTCATAAAACTTTTCACCTTAACATACTATTTGGAACAAATGAATTCCACAAAATTTTGCAGAATTCATTTGCAAATCCAACTTTTTATATTTGGAAGCACCATTTTAAAAAATTAAAAATCCAGTATTTGTAAATTTTAAATTTGCTCAAAGTTTACCCAAATCCTTGCTCAAGAGGTGAAATTTATAAATCCATGTTTTTTAAGTTAGTTCCTTTCTTTTGAGGACAAAAATTACCTTTTAGATTTTTCTTTACACTTAAGTTTAACTTTGATTCAAATACAAATATAAAAAAATAAAATATATTTCAAACTATTTCCCTCACTATCTTCTTTAATAAATCATGAAGAAAATAATTGATCAACAAGTCAAGACGTCAACACTCCATGCTAGTACTTGTTAGATAGTTCAAAAGTTTTTGTTTATCATTCTTAAATTTTTACTAATTTCAATAGAATAAATAAGGGGTATTTTAATAAAATATAATTTTTAATTCCAATTCTACATGTATTACAAATTATTATTCTGAATAAGAGAATTCATTTATAAATATAAATCCCGTCAAATTTATTTTTAAATTAAATAAATTTCACAGTACAAGTGCTTCCAAACATTTTGTAAGTAAGTTTCTCTAGTGCCATGAGACACTCGAGCCAAGGGAGTGCTCCCAGATGCTTCTGCCTTTAAGATAGTAGTCCTTAACCCACTTGGGCCAAATGGACCCTGGTTTAGAGAGGAGAGTCCAGAATTGCTTCACCAAATTAGCCTTATTAGTGTCCTCCATTCTTTTGATACCCAAGCCACCTTCTTTAGTTGGACGGCAAACATGCTCCCATCGAACCCGGGCACCTCCAGGGGTATCATTCTTTCCTTTGCACAAAAATATGGCCAACTTTTGTTCCATCTCCTTTAAGATTGCCTTAGGAAGCACCAGAATGGATGACCAATAGGATTGGATGTTAGCAAGGACGGATTTGACAAGAGTTAATCTTCTTGCAAACAAATGAGAGAAACCTCTGGAAGTCCAATGATCAACTCTTTTACTGAATTCTATCAATCAACGGCATAAAAGAATTCTTGCTCAATCTACAAGTGGCCAAAAGAACCCAAGGTAGGAGAAATGAGGGTTGCCTTCCTTAAACTCAAAGAGTCTGTAGGAGTGATTGTCTCGGGCTGTTGTTACCCCCCCCCCCCCCCAAAGCAGACAATGCTCTTCTCATCATTAACCTTCAACCCCGACATTTTGCCAAATATGTTAAGGACATTCTTGACGGCCAAAACCGAATCAGCATTAGCACGGCAAAAGATGAGGACATCATCAGCAAAACTACGATGAGAAATCTTTCCTTTTGCACATTTCGGGTGGTAAGGCCATCTCCAACAGCTTCTCTATTTTTCTCCCTACATGTAGAGAATTTTGATCATTTCTCTACATGTAGAGATTCTTTATTTCATCTTAACTCCAACAGCTTCCCTACATTCTGATTTTAGGGAATCCCTATTTTAGTGTCACTCCAACAGCTTCTCTATTTTAGAGAATCTTTATTTTTGTTTTACTTCAAAAGCTCCCATACATATTATTTTTAATTAAAATTTGTATCAATTTTACATTTTTTATTTGAATTTGCTAATTGTATATGGTGAATTTTTATTTTTAATTACTAATATTTGTTTTTTTTTATATTTAAATTCTAATATTTTTGTATTTCTTTCTTTGTATTTCTTTATTTTTCATGACGTAATTTATTTCTAATCACTAATATAAAATTAGATAAACAAAGTTACAACTAAAATTCTAACCTTAAAACTACATTATATATAACCCATCCTATTTTCCTTTTTCATCTTCTGCCTATAATCTTAAACGTTTCATCTTAACACTACCCCATATCCATATCCGAAACACATACAACTAACCCCATATCCATATCCGAAACTACATTATCGATATTAGCTTTATGTCCAATCGGTCATTTCTCCTTATGTCATGTATTATCAATGACAGCTTTATGTCCAATCAAGCTTTATGTTCACTCGGTCATTTCTCCTTATGTCAAATCACATAAAGTTTGTTAAAGCCTATAAATACACATACATAAAGATCACAAAATACATCAACAAATCCTCTAAAATTTGTTAGCTTCTTTGTTGTTATTTATTCTTGTGAATTTAACTATTTTGAATCCATCATATTATATTACAAATATGGCTTCCAATCTTCCTTGCATGAAAACTCTCGATGATTCGGACTCCGATGAGGAAGTGTCATTGCTCCAGATGTTGGTAAATGAAGATGAGCAACAAAGATGTCAAAATCAACGTCACGGTTCTATTCCTGGCCATAATGTATTTTGGCGAGATAGACAACAGGGTCACGAAAGACTTTATCGTGATTATTTTGTAGAAGATTGCGTTTATCCTGCTAATATTTTTCGAAGAAGGTTTAGAATGAATCGTCCATTGTTTTGCAGGATTCAATCTGCAGTTGAAGCCTATGATTCATACTTCATTCGAAAACAAAACAATGCTGGGCAATGGGGCTTGTCTTCCTTACAAAAGGTCACAGCTGCACTGAGGATGCTTGCATATGGCGCAGTTGTAGATTCGGTTGATGATTATGTAAGAATAGGAGAAAGCACTGCCATAGAAACTTTAAAAAAGTTTGTCAAGGCAGTTGTCGCAATATTCTCTGATGAATATTTGAGATCACCAAATGAAATTGATATTGCAAGACTGCTAAGAGTTGGAAATCAAAGAGGCTTCCCTAGAATGTTGGGAAGTATTGATTGCATGCACTGGAGGTGGAAGAATTGTCCTACTGCATGGAAAGGTATGTACATTGGCCATATCCGTGCACCAACAATTATTTTAGAAGATGTGGCTTCATATGATCTATGGATATGGCATGCAATTTTTGGTTTACCTAGTTCTCTAAATGACATAAATGTTTTGGATCGGTCATCTGTATTTACTGGATTAGCTGAAGGACGAGCCCCTAAGGTTAATTATATGATCAATGGACATAATTTTACCATGGGGTATTATCTTGCAGACGGTATATATCCGTCTTGGTCTACATTTGTTAAAACTATACCGGCTCCACAAGGCAATAAGAGGAAGCATTTTGCTGCTGCTCAAGAGTCAGCTAGGAAAGATGTTGAACGCGCATTTGGGGTGCTTCAAGCTCGATTTGCTATTGTTCGTGGACCTGCATGATTTTGGGATGTTGAAACACTTACAAATATCATGAAAGCATGCATGATAATGCATAACATGATTATTGAAGATGAAAGGGATATTGATAAGCAAATTTGTATAATACGGATTGCGTTGTGAATCCATCTAAAAGAAAAAGAAAATTTGTAAGATAGAATATAATTAAATCAATTTGATAAAATTAAACCAAAAGACAAATTGCAATTAATAAAATTTTGTAATCTAGAACTAAACAAAATAAAAATAAAAGTGAAATGTAACTATTCATGCCAAACTGTAATTAATAGACTTTGATAAGCTAAAGTTACAATTAAACAAAATTAGCTATATCAAACTATAATTAATAATAATAAATAATTTAAATTATAATTAAACTAATTTAAAACCCTAAATTATATCACTCCCTTCCCCACTTTTTTTTTTCAATCACCCGCCTACACCCTTTGCCAACTAAACCATCGATCTTCTCCTCAACCAACAGCCAACACCCACTGCCACCAGGCCCTCTACTGGCAAATCACCCAACAGCCACGCCGTGCCACCACCACGCCGTGCCACCACCACGCAGCCACCTACTCCCCTCTCCAAAAAACCTTCGATCTCCTCCTCAACCAACAACCACCAGCCACTGCCACCACCACGCCGTGCCACCACCACGCAGCCACCTACCCCCCTCTCCAAAAAACCTTCGATCTTCTCCTCAACCAACATCCAACAGCCACTGCCACCCCCTACTAGCAAATCACCCAACAGCCACTGCCACCACCACGCGACCACCATATCAAATCACCACCCAACTGCCACCATGTCACCACCACGCGGCCAACACCACAGCAAGCCACATGTTTGCTCCTCTTTTTCGTGAAATTTTAAAACAAAACTTTTTGGATGCAAATTTTTTTTTTTTTTTTGAGGTAAAACTTTTTTTGCCAAATTTTTTGTTAAAAAAAAAATTACATGTGGTTTTTGGTTTCTGCTTTGTGGCTGATTTTTTTTCGTAGCTCTAGATCTGAGTGTATTTTTTTTTTGATTTGAAATTTTTGGTTCAAATTAATTTGTGATTGAAGCACACATGACCTGTGTTTATATAAACACAGATCATGTGTGCCTCCAACGGTCAGATTTCTGACCGTTGGAGACATGTTTTTTTTTTTTTTGATTCATTTTTTTTTTTTTTTACTGTCACTTGATTTTCAGATTAGTTTAGGGTATTTGTTCAGCATCTCCACATGTGGAGATGCTGAAAATTGAATGTAGGGATTCTCTACAAAGTAGAGAATCCCTAGAGAACCTGTTGGAGATGTTAATCTCTATCTTGTTCTCTACATGTAGGGTAAAGAGTATTTTGCAGATCCTGTTGGAGATGGCCTAAAACAGGTTCTCTAGGGATTCTCTACTTACATTCAATTTTCAGCATCTCCACATGTGGAGATGCTGAACAAATGCCCTAAACTATTCTCTAAAATAATACGTAGGAGAGACTTTGTAGAAACAAAAATAAAGATTCTCTAAAATAGAAAAGTTTTTGGAGTGATATTGAAATAGAGATTCTCTAAAATCAGAATGTAGGGAAGCTGTTGGAGTTAAATTGAAATAGAGATTCCCTACATATAGATAAATGACTAAAACACTCTATATATAGGGAGAAAAATAGAAAAGCTGTTGGAGATGGCCTAAGGGAAGCCATTGCTCAATGACGCCTTACCCAGCAAATTAGCAATCACCTCCATGACAAGAACAAATAAGTAGGGAGACAGAAGATCTCTCTGTCGTTCATCTAATAAACTTCACCTACTAAAGTCCTCTCCTTTTCTCCCCCAACTCGCCCGAGTCGACTCAGTCCCAACACTCAGTTGTACCTTCTTCACTCTCACGACGAGTCAACTCGGTCTCCTGCATCCAAAATGGCCCATCTTCTCATTCTTCACCTTTTACAAACCCATTGTTCAAAATTAACGAGAATTTCCCAGATGGCTCAGCACCTAAGCCTCATTTTCTCGAACCAATCACGCAACAATTTACTGACCACAAAAAGGTAATAATTTCATTTTTGCAGCATTTAATCTGTATGTTTATTAATATTTTTTCAGTTTTTCTTTTAGTTGGAATAGCAGCTAAACTCAAAAAAGGAAAACGAAAAAGAAAAGACAGACGTCTTTTTAACTAAAAAAAAAAATATTTTCCTTGTTTCTTTTGTTTGAATGATAAAAAGATAAAACTTTTTTTGCTTGGAAATATTTGTAATAATGCTAAAAGATAAATTTTTGCTGTAACATTCTGTGCCACGTTGATTCTTTAAAATATTTGCATTTAATTTATAATGACGTGTTTCACTATTACCATCAAATTGAGCCTGATAGGCTTATCTGCTGTGATTTCACTCCTACAGGAGTTGGATGAATTGTAATTTTTGCAATCCAAGTGAAGCTGTTTTATGACCGAAAAGCTATTACTATCGAATGGACTATAAACATTTTGGGCTAATTCATTAGCCGCAATGTATTGGCCAGGCCAGTAGCCGGACTCATATCCTTACATTTGCAATCAATCGTTGAAATTTATGATTGACTTTTCAAGTTGGAGTGTATATTTTATTTCATTTTGTTTTTTAATTATCTGAATAAAAGTACAACACCCAATCTAATTAAGTTCGATCAGCTTAAAGTTCAAAGCTTTGATTTTGATTAGAATTTTCGTATTCCTATTTGAAAACCTCCTGTTCTGGGAAAGAATGATCTCCCATGCAACCATGGAGCAGTATTATGAGATGTTGTGACCATAGAGCACTACTCTTGAAAACCTGGTTGTTTTGTTCGCCTTTTTACTCAGTTTCAGTGCTGAATGTGAGGTTCAAAAATTATTTGAGTACTTTAACGAACTAGTTGAGATTTGTTTTACACCAACATCTGATTTTAAAAGGTCAGAGCAGGTGTTACTGACTTACTTGAAGCGAATCACTTAGATTGGCGTAGGACATGGTATAGAATTTGAACCAATGCCGAATTTTAATTGCAGAAACCATGCCCATGTTTTTATGCAACTGAGGATGAATTCCCAGTCTGATTAGCATTTTCCTGGTGCCCAAAAAAAGAAACAAACAACTGCCACTCCGACCTATCTCCATCCCTTTCCCTTACTATAATTATTAGGTAAAAAAATGCAAAGAAGAGGATGTCCCTGATTATTTTCTTCAGTAGATTGAAGATGCCCATATTTGAATAAATTCAAGGGATATAAACTTGGGTGTAGTGACCCTGTTCTTCTTTGAGGCTTTTGTTTCCCCTACCTAACAAGCTATATTAATCGCCAGCTGCAAAAGGACAAAGAAGCTGTAATCAACACAGTGGTACGTGCATCATTTTAACACCTTGTAATGGACAGTGTTATAACAATGACCAGCAGGTGGAAATAGGTCTCGCTACGCTCACAATTTTAATGAGATAAATCTTTAGAATTACACCAAGTGCTTCTCTTTTCTGGACCATACACACTTAGACAATGAATTAACATGCTACACTTGGTTTTGCAAATTGCTAATGCATCTGCCTGGCAAAGATGGTATAATTTAAATTATGACACCATTAGTCGCATAATTGTAGTGCTTGCTGTAATTTGCCAGTTCTCTTTGCAGGATTTCATCTACACGAGTGTAGCACCTAATAATTCCTGCTATTTTTTGCTGCATCTTCCAGTCCATGGAGCCTCCTCCTCTACCTTGAGTTGTAATTAATTGCATGTGAAAGTTGCAAGACCTTCCTGGGATTCAGTTTTTGTCAATGACTTTCAAGAAGTTGTTTAACTGTTTACATATCCAATAGAAAGGTGTACAGAAACCTGTACATTACGAGTTATAATAGGCCAAAAAATCACAAAGATATAATACAACTATGCTTTTCTTTGATATCACTTATTGGAAGAAAAAATGGGATTTCTGTGAAGGTTTACTGAGAAGTGCAAGGTTCTATCCGTTATATCAAGGTAAAGAGTGAGCCTAGAATCAACATTCACTTGAAAAAGTATGATGTTTGAATAAAAGAGAATGTAAATATAGGACAACAGCTACCATGTAAGGATATGAGTCCGGCTACTGGCTTAGTTGCACTCTGAAAACTACCAAAAGCTGGGGACACGATCACGAGATGGATTAGTATTACCAAGATAGCTAAGACTAATACCACTGTCCTAGCAGCAACCACCTGAATATATTAATAAAAGAGAATGTAAATATAGGACAACAGCCAGCATTCATCTACTGTTAGGTTTTGTTATCCTGTATGATGTTTGAATAATTTCAACATAGCTATGTGTTTCTAGATATCTGAATCTGGGGCTATCAGTAGATAAATGCTGGCTGTTGTCCTATATTTACATTCTCTTTTATTAATATATTCAGGTGGTTGCTGCTAGGACAGTGGTATTAGTCTTAGCTATCTAGGTAATACTAATCCATCCCGTGATCGTGTCCCCAGCTTTTGGTAGTTTTCAGAGTGTAGCTAAGACCGGAGGTGAAGCTGCAGCTGCAACAGGGAGTCGCCTCATTAGTAGCTAGTTATTGAGTAGTGCGTGGACTGGCTTCTTTGCTGGTTGCTTACACACTCTATCAGGTCCTGACTACCTTGCTGCCCTGGCTCCACTCTCAATTGGTACACGGATGGAAGGTGCTGCAGTAGGAGCCCTTTGGGGTTGCGGGCATGATGCAAAGACAGGTGATTTTTGGCCTACTGTTTCTACTTCTAAAGGATCGTCTTCATATTGAAATTATCAGGACCTGGGTTACAAGAGTGGTGGGCTTCACTCTTCTTGTTATTGGTGCTATGGGAATCAGAGAAGCTTCAGAAATTCCTGCCCCGTGTGTTTCTCTAGAAAATGGTGAACGTGATGCCAATTTGTATGAAGCCCTTGATAACCCAGCAACTGGGAAGAAAAAGATCGGTTTTGCTACATTTGCCACCGGTATTGTCCACGGGCTGCAACCTGATGCCCTGATGATGATCTTGCCTGCACTTGCTTTCCCTTCACGTTTGGCTGGTGCTGCATTTCAATGTATGTTCTTGGTTGGCACTGTTGTAGCTATGGGAAGTTATACAGTCCTTATTGGATCATGTAGTCAAGCGCTAAAGGATAGGATACCTAGAATAACAGAAAAGCTCACTTGGGCTTCTTCCCTTGTAGCGATCCCCCCAGGACTTGCCATTCTGATCAGCCAATTTTATGGATTCAGATTGTATTGAAACAAGTTCTGCTTTTCATTTGGTTTCTATTTAGTGGTAGGAAAAGATTTTGAGAGCATTAAATTATTGAATGCAAAAGTTCATCACTGGTTGAATTCTTGGTCTCGGGTTCAAGTGTTAGAAACAATCTTTTTGGCGACAGGGATAAGTCTGTGTACATCTCCCTTCTCCAAATCCTGCTATTTTGCTTATGGATACGACCTTTAGAAGCGCATCACTGTAATATCTCGTCAAGGTCTTCGTAGTTATTTTCATCTCTTATGCACTATCACTACTATGGTCCAACTTTCATGTCTCTTTTAAGTTGAGAGTTTCAACATGGCACGCATCGCATTTTTTAAAACAAATGAATTTTGTTTATACGTGACACTTAACTAATAAAATCACGAAAGATACTAATTAGAGAGTGAGTTCCGAGTGATATAATTTTGGCAAGATACATTGGGAAACATTTTTTTTGAATTATATTTTGCTCTTATTAGAAAAAATATAAAAAGTCATAAGTCTACAAGTGTACGTCATCAGAAGCATCCTAGAGTCCTGTGCCTTAGATGTTAAGCGGGCCATCGAAACAAGACCGAGAATCCTGCCTCGTATGGTCAAACGTTACCATCGTGGGAAATGTAAAAAGAGTCATGAAAGAGGACAAAGTGTGTAGTGACCCCACTGCTGGATCAGAATCAAACCACATATTACGTAATTTGTCAAAGTTTTAAATTTCATCAAAATCTCAGACTTCTATTTTTCAGTATATATATCCTTTTCTTCCTTCACCTTAGTTTAAATGGTTAATTGTATTAAATATGTATTACAGATCTACTTGACATCGTTCTTTGTTCATTTGATCTACGTTTCATTTTACCCATACTTGAGGGTTATATGTGTACGATAAATTATTGATCAGATTCAACGACTGTTACAATGCAAACGCAACTATCTGTTAGTACCTTACGTCACGAATACAACATTGACAAAATATCACGCGTCACATGCATCTTACAGATTGCCTATTCAACATGAAGGTGATGAAAGACGCTGCTTTTGAGAAAAAACAGGCCCGCGTCACAGTGCATCTAAACGTACCCATCAAATCCGCAATGAAAGAGGGTGAAGGAGAGAAATATAGCGATTTCTGAAGACTATGGACCGCCCAACACGGCAATAGTACATTGTAGGCAACAAGCAATTCGTGGACTACTATGCAAAAACTTACTTTACTTTCCAGAACAAGGAAAGCATGGGAGGGCCAAGGACCCCAATTTCCTTGTGTACAGGAACGACGCAATACGACCAGTGGTGGATCCAAAACATTTTCACCTAAACAAATTGTGATCTCTCACTTGGAGAAGTTTTGAGTGTAATTTCTGAAGTGGCATTATGATTTATTAGTTTAAATGAGAATTTGTGTTAAGTCATTTTAAGTCTCTTTTTGATCTAATTGTAAAATTTTACATTTTGAATTGTATAGCTTTTACAGTATACCTTTGATTAATAATTAGATACTCCTATGCCTTGAGAAAAAGATTGTGGCTAAAGATAAGAGCGTGAGTCTTACATACATGTAAGACCACCCTTTAAGAGTATTGAACATCCGCCTATATTATTTTCACATCTTATTAAGCTATTAGGTTTTTGTGGATATTAGCCAAAATTTTTAAATACTTTATTGTTTTTGGTTGTTAAACTCTTATTTTAGTATTTTTCTTTAATTTCAATGATCATTAATGGTAAATGTTTCTAGTTAATTCAAGAGTTAATTAATATTTAAAGTAAATTACTTAATGCATTTCAATCATGATACTTCGTTACTTATAAGCTGTCAGTTATATTTAACATTATATTATGTTTTCAATATTATATTAAAAGATAACATCGTCACAACTACCCATCCCCAGCTAGAACTGGGCAATATAAAAAATTTTATGAGCAGTTTAAAATTTAGGCATACTTCTATTTTTTCTTTTTCCTTTTCTAATAAATTTAAATCACTAGAACACTTCTGTAGCCAGCAATGAGAATCTAAATAAATTTATTCGATAAAAAAATTCTCAAAGAATTTAGAACATCGACCAAAAAAACAAAGAGAATTTAGAACTTCTAGACATTATAACAATTTTTTTTAAAATATCGTGATATTATGAGTAAGATACAATGATCATGATTATAACTATATTATTATACAAGGTAAATTTTACACTTAGTTTCTATTTTTTATACTTTTTTTCAAATTGATCTTTAATGTTTTTAGAAAAATCATATTAGTCTCTAATATTTACAAATTGATTCAAAATTATTGTTTAAAACTAGTCAATTTAGTCTTTATTGTTTCTTATAAAATTTAATTTGATACATAAATAGGAGTCACGTGTAGGAATTGAATTGAATTAAAATTTTTAAGAAAACAATTAAGATTAAATTGAATTTTTTAAAAAATAATAAAGATCAAATTAATTAAATTTGAACAATAAAAATTATTTTAAATAAATTTCATAAATATTAAAAATCACTACCAATTTTTTAAAATATTAAAGATTAAATTAAAAAGGTAAAAAGATACCAAGACCATTCATTGTGACATTGCTTAACAATTTAAGAAATTATTAAAAATTTAAAGGTGAAACAGGCATTGTAGACAGTCAGTAAAATCTGACACGAAAAATCAAATCAATCTACCACAGTGGAAATATGTAATTCCCCAAAAGGTAAAAAGCTAAAAGGTAAATTCACCAGGAAAGGAAAGGAAAGGAAAGGAAAAGATGCTCTTCTACTGTAACTCTGTTCAATTCATTAGAGAGTTGGCTGGCAAAAAAGTACAGTAGGAAATCGAGAGAAGAAGTTGACATCTAATGAAAAGTATAAAAAAAAAAAAAAAAAGTTAGTAATTACTACCCAAAAAATAATAAAATTTCATAAGTAGGTCCCTGTACATTCAGTCCTCTCGTGATCCTCAAATCAAATCAAGGCCTCTATGGTAGCTTTCTTTTCAAAACCACAGAGAGGACATGAAGCAAGAAAAGCTTCACAAGCTTTACATAAGCACAGATGCCTGCAAGGTAGGATAATAATGCACGAGCATCTAGAATTGCATGCTTTGCAAACCATCTTCCTCGTTATCTGTTCTGCATTTACTTGTTCAACTTCATGTCCCACCTTTTCTTCAGCCATGTTTCCTCTATTCTCGATAACATCACAGCACGATTCTGCATCTTCAATCCCATTGGATGATAAATAAGCACTTTCTCTGAGCTGTTCAATCGTGTTGTTCAAAGACAAGACCATCACTTCATTTTCTTTGGCCAATTTCTGCCATGCTTGCTTCTCAATTTCCATTCTTTTCAATAAATCTTCAAGTTCCATGCTTCTGTTTGCAGCCTTTGCAATTTCTTCATCTTTTTGTCTAAGTAACAACTGTGTCTTTGTTTCGTACTTTCTCAAAATCAATGCAAGTTGTTGCTTTCTTTGTTCTTGCAAAGCCCATTTCAATCTTTCGTTCTGTTTAACAAAATAAATAAATAAATAAATAATGGATCCAAAAGAACACAAAAAATATGGTGAAACAAAAAAAAAAAAGAACAATTCTTCAAGCATACCTGTAAATATATAAATCGATCAATCTCTATCTTCTGCTTTTCAATAAGAGCCGTAAGGTTTTGAGAGAAGGGCGTTGATGGATGAACATTATGGGTGGTATTTTTCTGAAGCAAAGAACAATTGTGAAGATATGCATTTTGATTACTGTTTTGAAACTGCTGATGTTGCATGTGTTGTTGTAGTTGCTTCTCCGGTCGCTGTTGAAGATTGAAACAAAACTGATTCAACCCACAAGCATTGTCCATCACTAAATCTTGTGAACTGCCGAAAGCAAATCCAAGATTCTCCGAATACAACTGCGCTTGAATGGCCATATTTTGCAACCACCAAACAACCAAACTGCACCAAAACAAACAACTCTATACCCCTATATGATGTTGAAAAAACCTATGCCTCTTCGGTCATATGTTTCGGTTTAAGGTAGGCTGTTGTTAAGAGGAACATATAAAAAACAAAAGGGAGGGTGTTGGAGGGGTGTGATTGTGATTATATATATATATAGAGAGAGAGAGAGAGAGATATATATATATATATATATAGATAACTCTTTATTTATTGAATTAAGGTAACTGAAAAATCGAAAAGGAAAAGAGAGAAAGAGGTGGGGCGCCTAGGATTCTCTCACTTCTTGTGAAACATTTAAAGAGAGGTGTATGGGAAGGGGCAAGCAAACGACGTACACATGCAGATTTTGTGACTAAACTATCGGGTCAGAGATTTCAGAGGCGTTGTTGAATGACAAATTCAATTCAATTCCATTCCAAGTGGAGTGGGGGAGGGGGAGGGGGAGGGGTGAGTTGTGAGGTTTGAGGCCATCAGTGTACATTTGTATATGTGTGTGTGAATGAGTCAGTGTTCATTCATTAATAAATAATATGTCTAGAAAGAGGGGATGAGTCCTTTTCTTTTTCCTATTTAAAGATGAGAGAGAGGAAATGGGAGGAAAATTAGAGGGAATCACAGATTTGTCAGTTTGATCACTTGTAAAGCCTGAATAATAGGATTTTTACTTTATTTTTTTACCCCCATAAATTCACCATTAATTTCTTTCCTCACCCTTTCAAAAGTTGGTAACTTGTGGGGCCAGGACCACTCACCATATGGTAATTTTGTTTTTTTTTTTTGGTCAAACTATGTGGTAATTTTGACCTTTGCTTTTCATGGTGAAAAATACTAGCAAGTTTGACTCACTAATAATATATATATATATATATTTTTTGTTATCAGGCAAATTATATCAGTTAAAAAATTATTCAATTACAAACTCTGAATGACAATATACCTTTTGAATATTGTACAAGAGAGTATATCCTCTAGCATATTACAAAACCATATATAAATACAAAAATAGTTCTTAGTTTATATCCCAACAATAAATGGGAGTTGCTTAAAAAGTGTGGCACGTATATATGGTTTTCCTTCTTCTTTATTTTTTTTTTTTTCCTTCAATTTGGTAATGTTTATCTTTTGTTTTTGTTTGTTTTCATACTATTAAGACGAGTTAAAATCCTCTCTTTTATTAATTATTTTATTTTCCGCGTTATACTTGATCCTTTTGAAACAAAAGAGAGGATCCTTACCCTTATTAAGACTAGAAGATAGTTAGTGTAATTTTCTTTAAGAAATTGACATAACCAATCTTGTTAACAGATTAGTCAAGGAAAGAGATTTTTATTAATTGATAAAGACCCAATTTTCGTAGTTGACGTCAAAGAAAATCTTTCAGGAAACGCGTTTTTGCTTATCACAATCAAAGTCTTCTTAATATGATTCCAATAAATTGCTTAATTACGTACTAAGACAACCTTATGCTAATTAATTTTTGTCTTAGTTGTTAAACAGTAACGCTTACCTGCTGATTCATGACAAACAAACATAAGTAATAATTAAATAACCATTCATACAACAATAGATTTCCAGCTATGACCATCATATTTGACCTCCTTTTACCCTCTTTAATTCTTGCCTTTAGTGTTATGCAAATAATGATTTAAAATGACCTTAAATCTCAACTATTCCGTAGGTATGTTTTATTTTCGGTCTCGTGCCTCTATTGGAAGGAAAAATAAAAAATATATAAAAAAAAGTACATAAGATATGCTCTTATTAATATTATATAATTAAAAATCAAATATCAAACATATGATTGTTCAATATTTATGTTATTCCAATGTATAAACTTGTGGTAGAGGTATAAGCTTATTTCAGAGTTGAGTCGACATACGCATCAATCTCTGGGAAGCTTCTACATTATATTAGTCATAATTGTTGGATCTACTAGGTAGCTAGCCATGTGAACATTATTATTTCAAAGTTATGCATATCTCGTGTTTGTTTACATGGCACTATCTTAAGATTGGTCAAGCAAACACTACATTATATTGTTGGCCTCTTTCAAACCATTATCTCCATTCATAATTATCAATCCTTATCAGATAAGTCAAAATCATAGGAGCTTGTTCCAATTCATAAGTTAAGCCATCTTTGTCATGATAGATACACCTTGCAAACCCAATCTTCATCATTATAAGGCACCACGATTTTTAGCCGATTACGGAAATCACTTTATTAGTGCTACGACTGTACAACTTATCAATTGTATTTTAATTATTTATTTATTTATTATTATCTTCAAATAGAATGTTATATATGAATAAGAAGAATAATAAGTGCTGTCAAGAATTAAGTAGAATAAAATTAGGTAATGAGATCAAATATTACAAGTTTAAACCTATAACCTCCAATCATAAATTATAAATCTAATGTAATTAATTTTCATTACAGTCCCCACAAACCTCTGGGTTCTGGGGTTCGAGCCTCTGGGCTCATATATAGTGCGTCTTTTATTTTTTATTTTTTATTTTTGTTGGGTCATTGGTAGTGCGTCTCATTACCATCATTATTGAGCTTCTAGCTGGAACAATCAGATGCCACTTTTCGTTGCCTCTTGTTCATTAAACTTGTATATATATATATATATATATGCTATATCCAGTACATTCAAGTTTTCCATTTCAAAAATATCCAAAAAGTGCTTTTGTTGTCCATTTTAAGATTTAGATGAAATAGCATATGCTATTATATGTCTACATATGCACATAAAGTTAGTGTAGGCAATTTTTTTTTTTTTTTTTTTTTATTGGTTTTGGATTTAGTTGTTGATAAGGGATGGGATCATAAATGGTCACAGGTTACGATATCATGGAACTTGAAAGGCCACATAAATAGATAACGTGTTTGTCTGATTCAGAAAGTTTCGTTTATGCATTTAGTTCATGCTTATCAAAATTAATTGTATCAATAGCTAGTAAATTATAGGCTTCCCTTTTATTTTTCTTAATTAATAACAACAATTTAATGTTGAATGAGCTAATTTGAGATGAGTGGGATTCAAAAATTAATTTAACCTTCACTAAGGAAGAAACTGATATATAAATCTTGTCAGCACATTACATGTTGCTTTCAGTGTTGACATATCCAAGTGTTGAATTTATCTTTATTTCACACAGCACATGCATTAGCAGGTTGAAGACCAACCAACAAAGTCGATAAAGCCATGACTCAATGACCCAATATGAACGGTTATAAAATGACTTTGTTGAATCAATAAAATTTTGTCCATGTCAATATGTCACAAGATGCAATGGGAAACCCTCTTTGCACTTCCCTATGTCTTCTCACTATTGCGTATAATATAATGATAATGATATCTCTATTTGCAACAACTAAATATTGATATCTCTATTTACAAAGAATGAGAGTCGTGATCTAAAGTTTAGATAACTGATTTTGTTCGAAAGAAATATAATTTATTTTAATTTAACATAAAATCAACTAAAATTAATATTAAAGAGAAGGAAAATTCTTTTATAAAACATGTGATAAATTTATCACAGTCACGTATCAAGTTAATATATAAAATGCAATGGTCCACAAAAGTCTAGGGAAAGTCTCTTTACACTTCCCTATGTTTCCCACTGTTACATATATCAATACTGATCATCCGTCGGTCTGTATTTGCATGGCATGATGGGCGTCATCTTTTCTTGAAAATGACGTGGGCTTTAGCAGCCCAGAGGTAGCTAGGAAAGGTAAATGCACATAGCACATAGGGGGTCCACGTGCTGCGCACCTACTAATTAAGGTCCCATGAGTCGTCGTCATTCTGGAGCCAGTGGTGCAAATCCATGTGAAAACACCAAATTCAATACACGTTTGATACATATATATCAGCGACTATCTCAGTTCTCACCATTTACTTTACTAAAGACGTTAGACGCAGATAATTATTACCATTATTTCTACACATGTATAAATAGGCAACCAATTGAATCTTTTGTGTTTGTAACGTTGTAAATATTTTTACTTATCTAATAATAAAAAAGATGGTGGATGAAGCCAAATCCCATTTCTCGTATTTGGTGATGTCGACGTCCCACTACTGCAACTTCCCAACAACTTCCCATTCTTATATTAAACCATTTAACCATTCAGCAAAGTGACAATGACTTCTCTTTTGTGTAATTGTGCGTGTTCAAAAGAAGTTACTCAAGAATACCCCACTTTCTGTTGTTGGCAGAGAAATTCTACAGCATGTGCTTGTTTTTCCGTGTATGCTAAACAGTATCAATTACTCTAGATAAACAAGACTTAGTCTAGTTACGAAACATTTAGAGTATAGATAGAAGATTTATTCATAATTCGTGTTTAAATCTGTTAAAAATTAATTTTTCTAAGGACAATTTTTATAAATATCCTTAAGTGCCCTAAGAATTTGACACGAGTAAGTTATCCATCACCAAACAAAAAAGAAAGATAGGTAGCCAGGCTGAACTGGCTTTCTTTGTTGAAAAATGATCGTTTGCAAGATTTTGTCCAAGAGGAAAACGTCAATATAAATCGATGATGACGATGTTTTGGCGGCACCTGATCAACGTTCTCCAATATTAAAATGTCGAAAATTTCTTTAACAAATCTTTACTTTCCGACGGCACTTACAAATGCTATAATTAGGTTGGGAACCAACGATACTTGTTAATGGTTTACATTCACCATTCCTAAGTGTCATTTTCTTGAAGAATCTCCACATCTGGAAGACATAAACATTTATCGCATGTGTAGTACTACTCCATATAGATGCTAACACGTCGAGATGTGGATCACATTAATTTAGTAATGGAGAACAACAGTTTATTGGATTTGGATTCTCTCATTCATATATATATATATATATATATATATATATATAATTATAATATTATGAAAGACATTTAATGATGGTGATATATACATGTAAAGATTCAATAATAATTAATGATATATTCATATAATTATTATAAAATGATTTTGATTTGTCATCATTGATAGACTTTCTCAAAATATATATGATACGAGAGAATTTCAATCTGCTGATTAACCTCTTAATTCAAACGTTTATTCCTAGATCTGATGCGATAAAAAAGGACCGTACCACTTAAAAAATGTGTAGTGTTCTTCATTTTGAACGGGATTATGACCACCTTGATGCCATTACGTCAGAGGGCCATGTGGAGTTGAATGTTTATGTAAATGCCAATTCAGGAGAATTCTATCCGTGGGACGATAATCGCAAAGCCATTTGGTGCTTGGTGTCTCAGCATAGGAAATTGATGCACTAGCTATGAGCTTTAAAATTGCATTATTTATGTTTCCTTTTCAGATCTTCAGTATTTCATCGTATAATATCATGGCTTAATTACCAGTATGATAATGCATTAATAGACAAAAGTAACGCCATCTACTACCAAGATCTTCTTCCCTTCATTATGTCAGACTGGATTTTAGCATGTGATCTTCGTCGTATACTTTAACACTGATTCGGTAAAGAATAAATTTAAGTGTACAATTTGCAGTTTCTCAATAAAATGGTTTTATTGTTTATGGAGGATGATAATTCCACTTGAATTGCAGATCACGATATTTGTAATTTTGATGGTAAATTTTGTGGTTTATATATTTTATGATTAATCTCGAATTTAATTTATATTCACATTTAAGTTTTCCTAACAGGAATCATGTGAAATCAACGAATGCAATCAATATCTTTCAATTAATATTTGAAATGTATTAGATTTGGTTTTTTTTTTTTTTTAACAAACTTTATTCTTTTGTCAAAAATATTAAATGTCATCAATTTTTCATCATTTATTTATCATTTTTTCACGTAACTTTGAGACTTACCTAGAAGGAAGTGTGGTAGTATTTCGGTGATCGAACTCATGCACAACCTAATCCTCAAAAGTAGGTCTAAACACTCACTCACCCTTTGCAAGAAATATGGCATAGGATTAGATACATATAGAATTGGTCCACTTGCGAGTGGTAGCAAGCACCAAGTGTAATGGAAACGCGAAAAGAAAAAAGAAAAAAAAAAAAAAAGGCGAAAAGAAGTTTTTGGTAAGGTCATGTCTAGTGTACAACTTATATGGATCCAAAACCGATGCTTTCGGCCGTGTTTAATTCTACCATTACTTTTTTCTCCTATATTATGGCTAACACTTTTGGCATGATTAGCAATTAACAATAGTACAACTGGAATATTAGGCCTTTACGATGTAGATGCCGATGATACCTTATTTCAGTGGTTAGATTATCTTTAATGGGAGTTCTAAAATATAATTTTTTTTTTTATTTTTGAGTATTTTTATATTTTTTTAGAGTTTCATACCTTAAAAAATTATACTATTTATAGAAAAAGTACTTAGAGTTCACCATTTTTGAATTAAAAGATGTCAAAATAGTGCCTCAGACTCCAAAATTTACTGAACATTTTGGAGCTTGGAGCACTATTTTGGTATCTTTTAACCCAAAAGTGGTGGACCCCATGTATTTTTTTCATAAATAGTATTACTTTTTAGGGTATGAGACTCTAAAAAAGTACAAAAATACTCAAAAATAAAAAAATTTACATTTTAGAGCCCCCCATTGAGCTTGCCCTTATAATAGAGGTCCTGAGACTAAAAATGACCTCATGTTTCATTTTTGACATAAATTTAATAGTAGATATATTTGTCGAATTAGAAAAATATGTTTATCAGTTTGAACTAATATCAGTTTATGAGAAGAAAAATAAACTTTACATGCGTGTGAGACTTATCCCATGTACAAAGATTAAATAGCAATCGATCGAATTATATTCTAGTATTTTTATTTTTATTTTTTTTTATATAATAAAAATCGAAGTTATAGTTTGAACTTAGAACCTCTTATTAAAACAGACTACTAATAGACTATTTTATTCAAATTTTAAGTGTCATTAGTGTTTGTTTTCATTATACAGTTTGTATGGATTATCTCTCATTGTACGTGGATTATTGGATAATTATTGGTTCCTTATGCCAGGAGAAAGTTTTACCAAGGGTTAAAAGATACGGGTTGAGGTAGTATCTATTAGCTGTTGGCTAAATAGTGATCATATAGTCATTCAATACCTCGTCATTTTCCCCCGTAGTTTCTTTTTCTCTGGTCAAAACTTAACGATCTGCAATGAATATTCCATGTCGGCTGGTTTGTAATTCCATGTTATCAATGCATTAATAATAGAGTAAAAAATGATAGTAAGAAGACTGTGTCCTCTTGGCTTGCTTTTCTTCTTCTTTTTATTATTAGTCTTGAATATCTTCAAATTTTTGACTTTTTCCACGTTACAAGAAGCTTCAGCTCCAATTAATATCATTGAGATCAGTCATTATTGAGAATGGATTCTCCTTTTTCCACGACTACTTTCAAAGAAAGATGGGCACCCTCATCATCAATTATTGTCCTTGTGTCCACCAGGCTGGTCGCCGGTTTTTGCACGGCATCAGTCCACACAATAAGGCGCGCCGATACAGACTTGCAGTTTAGTAGGGGTTAAAGCACACAGTTAAACATTTATATGCAACTAGTGTTTTAGTGGAGGTTAAATTAATTTTTTAAACTAAAACTACTTTAAAAATGCACTTATTTTAAATAAAAATTTGAGATGATCGAGAGCTACAATCCCCATTTTTCCCTTTATAGATGCGTCCATGTTGACAATTAACAGTTGAAGTCCCAAGATTAGGTAAGGTCCATCTTTTGAAGTCCATTGCAGTGAAATACGAGGAGTGCAAATAGAGTTCCGGATTAGGTTGTTAGATATAATTGATTTACTAATAATCTAGGCTATCATTGAGTTGTTTCACATTTCTGCTTCTCTTAAGGAGTTGCACGAGTAAAAAATCAATGTATTTTCATGAGTGGTTCTCGTTCCGTATATGAATTCTTTCAAAAAAATTTCATCGTTTTTCGTAGATTAGCATATCGTGGTCCTTTGATAGGCTCCTAGCTAAATTCCATCCCACATGTATAAAACAGTGGGATGATATGTTTGTGTAAAAATGTTGATGATGACGTATAATGATTTTCTTTCTCTTTGTCCATTCCACCCCACTTGTATAAATCAACTGATTGATCAATATCAACACATCGTCCTTGTTTTGAAGTTTTTGCAAAACAACAATTCCGTTGCTGGGACTCGAAAAGCTCCGAGTATCCTAACCATCTAGACTACAACGGAATCATTGATGGCTAATTGGAACTCACACAAACCTTTCGATGACTTATCGGCTGCCGAACCAGAATAACGTCCAATCTTAATTTTGGATTGAGTAGAAAAAGGATATATGAAGTTCATTCTGTTTCTATGTGTAAACCTTAGTATGGATTTCTATGAAATGGGCCTCTTTTGATGGGCTTGCTAGGAAGTCTTATTATCCTCGCGAGAGAGATAATGCGATGAAACGGACTCCTACTCTATTTGGATACAGTTGTGGGCTTGTTACAAAAGTCGCCTGGCATTTGGGTTTAGTTTTCAGGTTGTATCTATTCTATATTTGGTGAAGGCTCCATGTTCGTTATTTTCAAAATTCAAAGGCTCGGTATTATAATATAATAAAAGGCAAAGGCGACACATTATTTTGTAAGTAATTTTTCTAAGTTTAGTATTCTCAGAAAAAAAAGGAAAACTAGTAATAATCTCATTACACTTACGTGTCCTTTTGATTTAAGTGAAGTTCATATATTCTCGATCCTACCAAGTAATACAATATATAGATTTACTTTTTACTAGTATACTTGAATCTATTTTAGTGTTGATTAGCCACGCATGCTTCTCTTTCTCTAGGTGCAGTAGATAATTTCCTGATCTCACGAAGTATAACAATCTCAATATTTGAGTCAAACTTAATTTTAATTACATGTATGTTTCTCTCAAAGATTTATAGTTTAAAGAGAGAGAGGATGACAATCATGATCCTATTAGGGAGGGTAGCAGAGCAGAGGCATTTTAAGTAGCAAGGTGAGCAGTCAAAATAAATGTTGAGTAATGTTTTAGGTAACAAAATCAGAGTGAAAATAAATTTTGAACAACTTTTGAAGTTGCAAAAACGAAAAATAAAAATAGGCTGTTAATACTTAAACCCACTCTATTATCATTCTAGTAACGCATGCGATGATACAATGTGAAATGAAAATAGCCGACATTTGGGATGCTTATCCATTCCCAATCGCGACCCCAACCATGGCTGAACTCAATCCATTTCATGACAAAAACCAAAAAAGGAAAAGATTTATTTTTATTTTTATTTTAAAAAAAAAGTGGAAAATGGGATTGAGAGGTATGTGGGCCATTCGATCCGATCCTGGTGGAAGGAAATTGCGATTATCCATACAGGAATGACAAAGTCGCGAGGTACCGCGTAGTCGGTGCAGTGATATCTATGTAAGATCTCAACATTACCGACCAATCACATCTGGCCACGTACCCCAGCAAAAGGACAAGACTCGTTGACGAAACGGACATTAATAAAGACCGCACGAGAGAGGGCATTGAGTAGAGCGAGTGACCAGAGAGCGAAGTTTATTATATAAAGCAAAGCGAGCTACACACAAGGGTCCAACTAGTCTATCATTGTCTAACGTTAGGTTGAAGGTTTCATCATCATCATCACATTTCTGAGATATTTTTCTTGCTTCTCAAATTATTCTTCTAGTTTTCTTCTTCTTGTTATTGTTGTTCAGTGAGTTACAAGGAAGAAATGGGTGCTCTTGATCATCTCTCTAACATCTTTGATTGCTCAAACAGCACCAAAAAGTTCAAGAAACGCAAACAGTTGCAGGTTAGTTACCTCGTCTTCGCTTTTCAAATCCTGCTCGCTCCCTTTTCTCTTATTTTATTATCCTTCCCATGTCTGGCGTTTCATTTTCTTTGTCGAATTATTAATTTTTTATTTTTTATTTTTTATTGTTTAGAACCACCACAAATTATATGCTGCCAAAAATATGTTTCAAGAGCATCAACCAAGATCATAAACTTGCGAATTTATTTCATTTTTTATTTTTGTCTGAACAGCCTGCGATTGTTAAAATGTTTTTTCTTTCTTGTTTCTTTTGTTCCTTAGTTGAAATCAATTGATCTTCTCAACAAGCATATCTTGATATCGTCACTTGCTCGTTTGCTTAGCAGGAGACGGTATATACTATCAAAATAGGGGAGAAATTGTACTGTAATTACTATCGTAGCAATTGTCTCCAAAGAATAAGTTAATCACGAGTAGCGGTGGATCTAGAATGTATTTTCTACTGTACTTAGTGATTTTAGAAATTAAAATTAGTTGTGTGATCAAGCTAATCATGAAATGGTTTGGATTAGTATTATTCTGGATACGGAAAAATTATTTTATTACGCTATTCATAAATAAATTTGGGATTTGCAATCCCAGATAAGATCAGTTCAGAATCATGTTGCTGATACTTTCTTCTCGGTTCCTTCGCTCGGAGAAGGGTTATAAATAATGAAAAGTCTAGTAGATTCAAATACGAAACAATGTAAAATAAATCAAATTTGATACCGAAATATTCGGTTTGATAACCTACTACTAATTCTTCTTTTATTTCTGGTAAATCAAAAGGTAAGCAAATGATTCTTAACCTCAACAAAGTCAAAGTACTGCGTATTCGTGTATTAGGCAACACGCTTGGATAAATAAGACGATGATTGTCTTATGAACTAAAAATATCAATATATTTAAAGATCTTAGTAGGATTAATTTGTATTACTGGGTAATATCAATATATAGGTTTGTCCTTGCAGAAGAAGCGAATGATATGAGAGATTAATAAGTGAGTTTCCGCGACATGCTAAATCTAGTAAGCTTGTTTTGTACACCATGTGGAAGTAAGGGCAGCTACCCTACCAGGATCTTGCAGAACAAACCAGCAATCTATGTGATGTAGGTTGTGATTCACTTTATTGCATACCCTCACGGTTTTAAGGTTTTATGAAATTAGTTGAATAAAATCGAAATACTTAAAAAGGAAAAGAAAAAATATATAGACCCACGTAATGCATTTTCTTTTCCTTTTGGTTCATTTTTGTTTGTTTTCCACCTAAGCACTAATTGAAGGCATTTCTCCTCCGATACTAAATAGAAGGAAAAGTAGGAAACGCAACTGTTTTGTTGTTATGCTAAACTCTGTGAATATCTAAAGCTTGACCTCACTATCTGCACATGGCTCTATAATTTGGTTGGTGCCACCTCCTTTATTGTGGCCCATACTGCAAGTTTGATGGACGGGCCCAGTTAATGATTATGAATGGTCTTTATACGATAAAGCTCAAGTCGTGGGTACCATCTCAACGTGTGAACGTATGAGAGATGTGAGGTTTACAGCCGTTATGAAGACTAACTCTTAATGATTATTATCTTTTTAATGTCTTCGAAGAAAAGATAAGGGTGAATTATAAAATGTTTTTATGTTAGTGCGTGCATTTTTTACGTGTAATTTTGATAAAATATTTAACGTGTAATTTGTATAAAACAAAAAAAAAAAGAAAAATGAATAAGGACTGATGGAGATGTAATTTTTTTTTTTTTTTTTTGCAACAGACGGTGGAGATTAAAGTGAAGATGGATTGTGAAGGATGCGAGAGGAAAGTGCGAAGATCAGTTGAGGGAATGAAAGGAGTGACGTCAGTGCAGGTGGAACCCAAGAAGCACAAGCTTACAGTGAATGGTTATGTAACTCCAGAGCAGGTGGTGGCCCGCGTGGCTCATCGGACGGGCAAGAAGGTGGAGATTTGGCCTTATGTGCCGTACGATGAAGTTGCTCATCCTTATGCACCTGGTGTGTATGATAAGAAAGCCCCAGCTGGGTACGTGCGCAATGATCAGGACCCACGTGTCTCGCACCTGGCACGTGCGAGCTCCACTGAAGTTCGCTACACCACTGCTTTCAGTGATGAAAACACAGCCGCATGTGTTGTGATGTGATCCATGATATCAATCAATACTTGATACACTTATTTATTCATGGAAAATAGGACCTATAATCTTGGACTTGTATATTATTTGTACGTCTTCAAGCTTTTTATTTCCCTTTTTGGTTGCTCTGTTTACTTCAGGGATCTATCTTGTATGATTATGTATTTTGTTGTGAGAAAGAAATGGAAGTTGGAATTATCCTTTTTCATTATATTGGAAGTGGTATGTGTCGCATTTTAATTTTTGCTTTTTGGGAACGAACAAGCTAGCATAGGGGTAATATCAAGAAACTCTTATTATGCACGATGTGTAAAAATATGTCAGATTCACATACCTTCCTTTAAAAGCTCAAAGGGTGAACGTGACTTTTTTTTTTCCCGAAAAAGTTGGCTAGCGGGCGAAAGTATAAAGGTAAAAGAAAGGAACAAGCTACTTTATTAATGTGTATGCTTAATTAATATGTTAACTTATTAATTTATTTTTTTTTAATTCTTTCTTTTTTTAACATACCAACTAAACACATAAATAATATTAAATATTGAAGTGATATTTAAATAATAAAAAGAGTGTGATATTATAGTATTACTTCTACTACCGAAAATCCAAAAGCCAAATACTTTCCTCAACGGCATTATAGCTTACCATTCAAGAAATAGTAACCCTAAAAAATGAATTCCATTAATTCTTTAAAGATTGTCATCTACAAGTTGAAGCCAAAAGATCTATTGTTTGCCACATATAGGCACTTGTATACAAGTCGTGAATCTAATAGGCTAGTCACAAGAATCATAGAATACAAAGCAGTTCATCTAACGTTCGTCACATACTTGAATTGGATAAGTTTCCAGGAACTATAACTATTCCCATTCAGGCAGGGCAGGGATGCTAGAATAGCAGTAGCATACTGACTGAGATTTTGAATCCACCAGAAGTGATATATATATATATACATATGAAAAACAAAACTCCAATGACAAAAGGAAGTGAGCTCGTGCATTGGACCAGAGAAGTAGAGTTCGCATCTCACCTTCATGAAACTCGCCATCGAGAATCACAAAACTGTTCACAGATGATAGTAAAACATGCAAACAAAAAATTATCCTTTTGAGTTTTAACCCAGAATCCAAAAATCACATAGCTAAGGAAATTTCGGGGTAAGCAAAAGAGTTGGAACTGGTAAAACAATCGACTGCTGATGAGCAAGCAACCGGGACTTCATCGAAAACCGAAATCATGCTCTGTTGTTCATAAGGTCAGCTAAGCTACATTCCCACGAACTTTATGCTTTACATAACACAGTATTAATGAAGGACTGTATTCCAGAAAATGGCCAAACTGCGTACAAAAGAGCTGCAAAGGTGTGTGTGATAGTGGCCTTGATAGAATAAGAGATTGCTAGCTCTTAAATCCCAATAGTTGGGAAATAAAAGGAAACAATGATACTTATCCTAAAAAAATATGCCTTCATCTGAATATCTCCTTAACTAGCTGTCGCAGCACGGGCATGGGCACGGCCACGGGCACGGGCACGGGCTCCTCCTAACAAAATGAAGAATATAAAGAACAAGCTTGCTAAAAGGCCAAGTCATTGGCATTCCAAGTTGCAAAATCTTTAACTGGCTCATTATATTATTGGATCGGCAAACAAGAAAAGATCACACATGACAGCTAAGGCATAACATAGATTTAATTTGCTTTGCATGAAGAAGGTAGGGTGGTATGCCAACACATCCATATCAAAATCCTATATATGCAAGCAAACACCAGTGACAATGTTACTGGATTACTCCTACTCAAACCTTGAACTGTCTGCACTAAGCCATCACTTCAGCCAGTGGCGGAGCTAGGCACCCGGGGTTAGGGGGTGCCGCTCCGCCACTCGAGTTATTTATGTATAGACTGATATTTAATTTAAACACATTATAGTATAAGTAAAGTATTTAAGTAACTCGTCCTCATTTTATGCACATTATAACAAATATAAAATATAAGCAAAAAAAATATATCTATTAATGACATAACATATAAAACAGAGAAAGTAAATAGATACAGAGGGAAAAGGATGGTGTTTGACATTACGGGCTTATATCAATCAATCTTCCATTCAACATACAACACATACACACAAAATTATTTGTATAGGAGTATTATGTTGTGTAATTTTACTTTTTACTGAGTGTAAGTTTAGAATTCGTTCCTACTCATTGTAATATAACATTACGCCTTTTTCAATTTGGACTTCGGCAATAGATTCAAATAATTAAACATAATAATACAAATTTAGAAAAAGGCTATAGGAGATCAAGTGACCCTGCGATACACTTTCTCTGGAAAGAACAACAAATTAAAGAAAATAGTTTATGCCACCTACTTGTATTTATTTAATAAATATTAATGGCTTCAATCTGTATCTACTAACTCCCAGTTACTCTCATCAGAATTTGCTGCTCAATATGAAATAGTTGTCCACTATTAATATTTTCCACTATTAATATTATTCTGCTAATGGAGACAAAGAAACAGACATTAATAAACAGAAAGATAGATAATTGGTTTAGTGTTTCAATCCTTTTGATGCCGAGATTATACAACTGTTGGGACGTAATTATTCACTGGACAGTTTCATGATAAAAAAATAACCTAATCAAAAATTAAATTTAAATTCTAATTTAATCAAACTCAAATACTACATAAAAAAAAATTACAAGATAATTAATTATCACCTTTGTTTTGCCGCTTGAATTTTTTTTTTGTTGAATGCCTTTGGACTTTGGTTATGTCGGACTTGAGAATGGTGAATGATAGATGGTGATTGCCGAGTGGGTTGAAAGTGTTGAAGGGATGTTGATTTGAATTTTGTAATATTTTTTTAAAAGAAATTAAAGCATATTACATATTATTTATATACCTATCATTAAATGAGGGGTGGCTCAAGGAGTGCCCTTGGTGAACCAGTGGGTTCATGTGAACCCACTGAGCAACAAGTAGCTCCGCCAGTGACTTCAGCTGTCAAATTATTCTAGTTTTACCTTATTGTATAGTAGCACAACAAACAACCAGCTAAAGATAAGTAAATCCGACATGCATATTAAAGTTTGCCATCCTTCCAATCTCACCACTCACTCCAGTTTTAGTCTCATTACAGCCAGAGCCAAGAATAGAGATAACAACTGTCTATACCAGCAATAAACGAGCTAAGTATCTTAATTCGCTTTTGAAAAGATTTATTATCACCACTGTAATTATTAACATAAAACCTTTCCTAAATATATAGATACACGCAAGAAACTTTCAATAAACTTCTCTTCATTTTTCATCGTCTTCTATTATGCTTGCACAATGCCAATAATAAAAGGATTTCGTGTCTACTAAGCAAACAATTAAGTATGATTTCCTAGAACTGTCAGAAAAAAAAACCAAAATTTAAATAAGAAGAGCAGTGGAAATTTCACCTTTTCTTTTATTTCCATTGGAAGTACTCGCATTAGACACACTGTTTTCAACTCCACAATCCGGAACTTCCTTCACTCCAGAGTTCTGATTTCCCAAACATTGCAGAGTTTCAAATTCACAGCCATTTAAGCCTTGGCTATTAAAGGCTGCGCTTTCTGTGCTTTTGCCTTCTGATCCTGGATGAAGGCAATAAACCTGATCATCACACTGCATGTTACACGGATTCACCACATACGAACCAGGCAGGTTAGGGTTAACCAGGTTTTGATAGACATCTCCAGTCTTTGTGGGCTTCTGATATGGAAAAGATCCAATCTCACCTTCAATTCTTCCTCTAATATCCACAAGCAAACACTTGAGCCTTGCAATCTCAGCCTCCAACACAGCCTGACCCTGCAGCCTCTTCAACAGCTGCTGATTTATAGCCTTCAATCTAACAACTTCTTCTTCTAAAGATGCTGTCCTGGCCTTCTTCTTCTCGCGGTACTTACGTACAGCCTCCCTGTTGCCTGAAGGGCGTTTTTTCACTTTCTTTTCCTCAGACTCTGCAGTGTCATCACTGGGGGTCTTGTCTTCACTTGGGGTAGGAACAATTTTGGTGTGGACATGATAACAAGTGTGTGTATGGGAGTTATCAGGACCAGGCAGGTTGCAAGTGTGGGTATGAGTGCAAGCATGAGTATCCCTGAGAATCTCATCAATAAAGCCAAAACTATCCATAGAACAACTGCTCGGCATATCAACCATATTCGCATTCAAGAACATTTCTTGGTTTGAAAACTCAAGCTCCCCGTCCTCCATCACAACTATGTAAACCACCACCAACAAACAACCGATACACCTCAATTTGGTGCTAATGACTGATCAGATTATGATTTTGACAATGATCCAAATAAACCTTGTTATACTTTCTCAATCAGAAGTCTCAATTCGTTGGTGGGTCAACAGCAGATTCAAAACCTATAAACCACAAACAGCAAAGCTCACTCAAAAGATTCAAACTTTAAGCAAAACTCATAAGAGTAACTGTAATTCTGGACTGAATTGGAGTCTAAAACATTATATTAACATAACATTTCAACGACAGAATCAAACCTTTAAACCAGAGACAGAAAACACTATAAAAATTCACACTTTGAGGAAAACCCATGAGAGAACTGTAATTGTCGAGAAAATTGAAGCATAAAAATTAGTATTTAAATATGTCAAATATAAAATATATCATGAAACCATAACAAACCAAATTAAACCAAAAAAAAAAACTAAAAAATGAATCTTTGATCACAAAGTCCATAATTTGAACAAGAGATTAACTTAAAATTGCAAAAAGAAAGTAATTAGGAAAAAGAAGACTTACCATACGGTAATCGAGCAGAGCAATTGAAACCTTTAAAAGGCAATGAGATTAAGCAGTGATGATAAGATGAAGCGGCGCAGATAGAGGTAGGTATAAAGATGATTTAGTGGAGAACCTAAAGTCTAGAAGTCAATGGGTGTGGAAAGAGGGTGAAGTGGCGCAAAGACAAGTTCAGAGATTCCTACAATCAACAGATACACACAGTTTTCAGGAGAAGAAAATGGGTATCCCTATTTAAAGTCAGAAACTTATATTGTGCACGAACGATATTTATGCGTAATTGAGGGGTTGATATGAAAATATTACTATACACTACCTTTAGTAGAAGAATTTTAGGGTGTGTTTGGATTGAGGGTTAGGAGATTTAGTAAATGAGAGGAAGGGAGAGTATCATAAAGGAAATGAGTGGAGAGGATCAAATCATGTTTGGATTGAAAAAATTTATAAAGGAGAGTATCATAAAGGATTATGAGTATCTTTTGTTTGGATTAGAAAGAAAATAGAAGGGAGGGATAAATTTTATGTTTATAATGACTTTTATACCTTTTTTTATTTAATATTAAATTTTCATAATTTGATGAGAAAAAAAGGGCAAAAATGTCATTATAATAAATAGTATTTTTTCCTCTCCCATTTCCCCCCAAATTGGAAGGACAACATTCTAGGGGTATGGAGGGGTGAGCCTCCTCCCCTCTATACCCCTTCCCCCTATTTTTTTTCAAATCAAACAAGATAAGGACCCAACACCTCCCCTTACTAACCCTCCCCTTCCCCCTATTTTTTTTCAAATCAAACAAGATAAGGACCCAACACCTCCCCTTACTAACCCTCCCCTTCCCCCCATTTCCCCCAATCCAAACACACTGTTAAGGCCATCCTTATAAAGGGTTTAGAAAATGTAAAATTTTTTAAATTTGAAAATTTTTAGTGATTTAGTCTCTAAAAAATATTATTAATAATTTAAATATACATATGATTTATCACTTTTTATAATTTTAGAAGCAAAATAGAGATTCAATCTCTATTTTGGTCTTCAAGTTTGATCCAGTCTCTATTTTGCTTTAAAAGTTGTAAAAAGTAGTAGATCCTATGTATATTTAAATTATTAATAATATTTTTTAGAGATTGAATCTCTAAAAATTTTAAATTCAGATACCTCAACTTTTCCTTCAATCTGACCAAAAAGAAAAGACTTCTCCTTCAGAAAATTGCAGCTTAAATATGAAAAGAGTCAAAAGAATCCACACAAACTCAATTGTAGTTTGCTACGCATAATTTAAATCAATGATAATAATATTTGAAGTCGTTCTCTTCATGCTACGAGAATATATGAAAGTACTCTAATTATACACACTATATTTCTAAATGTCAATTTTGATGAGGATATTTTTACACTGACTAAAAGAAGAGAAATGTACCACAAATAAATGATGAAGTTTGTGGAGAAATCAAAACTATCATGAACATTTTGTAAAATACATATAATTTTTTTTTTTGTCAAGATGATATTAATCTTATTAATGAATAAACATAAATACAAAAGATTGGGCGCACCCACAACCAATAAGAGTCTAGGAAAAAAGATAAAATACAACCAACGAGACTGAAAACAAACAGTAAAAGTAAAACAACAGATAGCAGCACAACAACTACTTGAAGAGCACCATGTCAAAAGAGATAAGGATAAGCATGGAAGTCGGACGGCAGCGAACCTTCGATGAGGCAGCAACGGAAGGGACAACAAACAACTACGCAATTGCCAAAACAGTGTCAAGAAAATCCAGCGACCAACACTCAATCCTCAAATAACCCACCGAAGTTGTCAAAACAACGATAAAATAACAAATGCGTGAAGGAACACACGACCCAAAGCGGAAGCAGACAGTCAGAGCCTCCAACAAAGATTCAGACCTCAACAGTGAAGGGATAGTCCACCTAAAACCTTCAATAACACCACTAATATAGGTGGTGGACAACACGGTGGGGAAGAATAGGAAGAGCATCAAGAGACAAGTGATGGGCGAAAAAAACAACCATGTTGATAGCCTGTACATAGAGAAAAGGAGAAGAAAATATAAATATCGTTGAACGCAATCTCTAAAAACCTCATCCGATAACATATATAAGAAAATAAATAAAAATACAAACCCAACATATAAGAATCTACCTCAGTGGAAGAGATCCAAAATATGAGTCATGATTGCATGTAATGAAGTTAATAAATTATCATTTTAAACATCTGGTGGGTCCATCGTGATGAACATTATTTGAACTACAATTCTAGATTATCTGGCTTTATAATATCAAGGAGATGAACTTGGTAGAATACATTATTGGCTACTTCTTACTTTTGAACATTTCCCAGCAACGTAAAAGTCATGGTTGTAATTCAGCACATGAGTCTTTAGGAGTAGCAAAGAATCATGAAGTTTGTTGTGATTATTATTATTATTTTTTTGTCGGGATAGTTTGTTGTGATTAGAAAAAGACGATAAGTATGTTAAATTGTTTTCCACAAAGAAATGCTCAAAGGAAGAGAAAAAAGTCACAACGACCTTGTTTTAAAGGCTTATATTTGTGTATTTCATATTGTTGATGGTTGGATCATAACCATCTAATCTAAATTTTTGTTGATAAAAAAAAAAAAAAAGAAGTCACAATTGCTGAATTTAGACTTCCCTTAAATATTTAACTTTTAGATATACGCATTTCGTTAATCCTATTTAAGATATATATATATTTGTTTTGTGATAATACACATGAATAGGGTTTTTTTTTTGGTCAACACATGAATAGGGTTAAGGCAGCAGATTTATATATGTTCATTATTTTCTCACTTGAGGATTAATAGAAAATAAGTGCACTATTGTCCCAATAAGTACTTGAAAGGGCAGATGAAGGGTTGATTCCGATAAATGTAAATGGACTAGCAAGAGTTAGATCCAAATTTTAAGGAATTGATTTAGTGGTAGAGCATTTGGAGTATAAATAAAAAAATTATTTATATCATGAGTTCGAATTAATCGATAGACCATTTTTATTGAAATCAACCTCGATAATTCTTATTTTTTAGAGTCCCAATCATTGACATGTCGACCACAAAATTAGTATAATTTTTTTTTCCCATAACAAAATTAGTATAAAGAGTAAGAAAAACTTGTGAGCGAATCTTTTTCTTCAATCAAAATACTGTCTTTTTTGTGTTTTTGGTAAATATAGTATAAAAATAGCGTTATCGACACTTTTTAAGTAATCACGTTTTGGTATGTAAAAATACATGCAACGAACGATATCACCTTATATGTAGGAATTTAACATCGTTAGGTGATCAAGAGATCGGGCCATTACAACATCGACTAAACCTAACAAAGCTCAATTTGCCAATTTGAAGCTATGTATATATGTCTTTATCTTTTGGATCAATTCAACTGCTTAGTCTCATCTGCTTGTATTGTTTTTATAGATCATGAGATATTGTTTTCTAATTTATTAAATTATAGAGGTATCGTTATAATTACAAGAGACTCAGTGTTAATGAAATACCAATAAGTTATTGATTTAGACATTATGTGAAGCTATAATCTAAGTCCATTAGGAAATTTCCAATCTCAGAGTCCATAAGCAAGATATATTTCTACTATCAAAAAGTTAACATTTGACTGTTACTGGTGCAGCTTCGGAGCTAATGTCATTTCTATTCTCCGATTATATTTTCCTCAAATGTTCATTAAAGTTGTTTTCAGTACAAGTAGTTCTAAATCTTATGTTATCCATTTTCTCCAACTACCAAAAATGTATCGCAACCTTGGGTGTTGAGTATGTCACCAATCACTAAAAAACGACCTTCAAGAGTGGAAATAAACAATAAAAGTGTTAATTATGGACCAAGGGGTCCAATTTTGAGCCTCTCCATTGATAGTATTGAGATGTACCGATTTCACTAGAAGATCTATAATATTGAGGTGAATCCAATATAATTCTGCTTAAGTGAGTTATTTGTTATTGAAAAAATAAAACAGAAGAGCCAAAGGGTGTTAAGTCATTGAAGTTATGTACCCAAGTGCAGTTATGTTGTCCACGCACAGAGAAAACCTCGAACATGCTTAGGAAGGCTTTTAGTAATTCCATTCTTTCATGTTTTTTGGAATCTTCATACACATATCTAATGATCCAAACCTCAAATCTTTCTATTTTGGGGTTTCTTTTGCTGGCATTGCCTAAATTTCTTTTTCTATACATCAAGACATCGGAGCTGGATCCAACGATCTCTAACAAATACTGTGAGGCGCACCTATTAGAGAGCCCAACAATTTTCCCATCACTAGGTGGGGGCCTTCTTGTCTAAATATACAAGGACGACTAATTACAGACTCAATAACATGCTAATCTAAGCTTGATGATCTGCTCCATCTTCTTTTCAAGTATTCTTCTACAGAAAAAGGGCTGCTTTGCTCCAGACTACTGAATGATGTAGAGTTGTCACTTAAATCTACCAATGCAAGACTTATATGAGACTCTGCACTTGATTCTGGATAAACTTCATCATCATTATCATCCTGGTTTTCTGAATCGATGTCATATTCCGTTGGGCTAGTAGTCACTTCTTCGTTCATATCTTTATCTCCTTTCAAAATTTTTAATATCTAGAGCATGCATGGATAAAAGAAGTCAGCTGACTTGCTACAGATAGAGGCCAAGATAAATAGTTTCATATAATATATATAAGGGCAGATCTATATGGAGGGTAGTGGAGGCTGCAGTGCCCGTCGATCCTAATTTTGGATCCGGCCTGTCCATATACCACATTCCTCTCCTCTTACCTGATCCATTTTAGGACGACGTCGAGCTGCTTGTGTAAGACATAATGTTGCTGCAAGACACATTCTCTGCATTTGATCCTTGTCAATGCAATTATCCAACTTTGGATCAATGATGCTTTTTATATCTCCACTCACTAATTTTGGTCTTGCCTGAATTTGAAAACTATCAGTATATTGCATAGCCAGAACCTTTTTTAAGGCATAACAATTTTCATTGCTGCAAAGAGGTTCTTACCCACATGACTAAACTCTCTTGACCCTTGGGACTGGCAAAGACAATTGGTTTTCTACCTGATAACAATTCCAGTAGAACAACACCAAAAGCATATACATCAATCTTGTCGCTAACTGTTCCATACATAAAATACTCTGGAGCCAGATAGCCAAACGTCCCTACGACATCACTGTGAGTTCGGAAGGCTGCAGTCGTGGGTGCCCATATTGCTAGCCCAAAATCACATAACTGCGAGAGCATTGACGACTAAGAATGCTAAGTACTGTAAATTGATAAATCATAACCACCATAACTGCAATGCATATCGAGTATTGAGTTAAGCACCTGTGGTTCAAATTCATGAGTCAGGAGAATGTTTGATGACTTGACATCTCTATGAATGACTGGTCGAGGGCATTCATTGTGCAAGTAGTTCAAGGCTTCAGCAATTCCTACTGCTATTTTGAATCTCACTTCCCATGGCAATATAGTTTTTTCTGCATTATCACAGACGTTGGAAATTAATTTAAATCAATAAGGCTTTCTGGGAAAAGAACCTATATATAGAATAAAAGCTTGTATATAAAGAATGCTTACCATGCAAGTTCTCTTCAAGATTTCCTCTAGGCAAAAAATCATAAACAAAGATTAATTCATTATCTTCTGCACAAATTCCCAACAGAGGGGTGATCGTTTGGTGCTTCAAGGTGCTGATAATGTCAACCTCCTTAGTAAAATTGTTCCAGGCTTCCTTTGATGACCTCATGATCTTCACCGCAACTGGTTTGCCTCCAGGAAGGATCGCTTTATATACTCGGTTACTTCCTCCTCTTCCGATTAGATTCTCTGTACAAATTCTCAGTTAGGTCAGAGTGGCAAAAGGGAAAATGAAATATGAAAAAATAGCTTTATAGGCCATTAGGGGTAGTAACCTGGAGAGAATTGAGAAGTTGAAGTTCTCAGAACATCATAGCTGAAACTTTTGCAGTCAGGTGAATTTATTTTGAGTGGATGCTCCGAATATTCTGGAAGCTTATTCAAGCTATATATGTTATTATTTCCACTGTGATCTTTGAAGTTGTTATTTCCTCTTTCTGAAGCATTCTCTGTATCATTCACTGCAGATTGGGATTGAGGAGTTTCAAGTAAAAATCTGTTCGGTAAGCACATTACCCACTGCACCACCGACATATTTCTTGCTTCCAGACACGGTTGGGTTATTGAACTAGCTGAATGGAGCAGGGGCCAACCAGGCCTCTGTCGTGTAAAATCCTGTACAGGAAGAGAGATTGAGCATAGAGAACCTTTCTTGTGTTTCTCAACAGGGCTGGAGACTTCATCTTTTGCATCCCCACTACCATCTTCAAAAGTTTGAGTCACTTCATGACTGAGCCTTCCCATCTCCGATATCTCAGAGTCACCAAATTCAGACTGGCAGTCTCCGTAAACAGAATGTTCTGTGACATAAAAGCTAGGCTTTGGATCTGCGTCATGACCTAGCATAATTCATGACAAAATCAGCCTTTTTCACAAGAGATGAACACTCACCTTGCACACACTGCAAATGATAACATACCTGTTAATTGAATTCTGGAATTGCTTCTGAAGACAACCTTTGCGTGGTGTACGGCCATAACTTCAGTGGTTGGAGGCAGACGCTTGGCACAATATTTAGAAATTGAAAGCCAGCCCCTACAAAATGCGCTTTCCAGTCTTATCAGTAAGAATTGCAGGAATTGAAGTTAATCGCTTTTTTTAAGTGTTCTTCCTGTTTTACTCACCCTATAGCACTGTGCTTATTTGTTCCAAGTATTACAGCTACAGCATCAAGTTTTTTCGCTTCTCTGACCAGAACCCTTTTTATGGAATTTCCTTTCAGGACCCTGGACGTAAGATCTACCTGAAATGCCAAGGAGAAAAATCAGCATACAAGAAAGTCAGACATGGTCATTTAGTTTTCTTTCTCAACCTAAAATGACTCAATAATCTTTTATTTCTGAAAGATGAACCTGTTTTTCGTCGCATAGACCTTCATAATCCACCAGATAACTATCCATCAAAGATTTATCTTTCGAAGTGTTATCTGGAATAATAAGCCAATGTTACCACTTAATGCTTTGACGCAAAAAACTGTATGCATTCCAAATAAGAATTCTACATATACAAGTAATTTAGAAAAGCGCATACAGCACCTGAATTTCGACAAACATGCAGAGCAACAACTCTATCTCCAGGATCTACAACCTTCACGAGTGCCCAATCAAGCAACTCTTTAGCATGGTCATCAAACCGTACGCCCACCAGCAGATTCCTCTTTTCTGCAACCTTGACTGTTTCAATTGGCATTTTGCTCTTTCTGGTGTTGATGGCCAACTCTCATAACATCCCTAGACACCTCTTTCTTGAAATAACTCGAATGATGAGAACACTATACGTTTTTTGGATATGATCATGTCAAACTCTATTGCAGAAAGATTAAATAGTTACTAAATAGCAGAAAGACAAATTTAGAGTGTATATCAAACATTAGAACACAATTAGAGCCTTCACGCAATTGAATTTAAATGACTACCTTGAATACAAATACACCTAGAAATCCAAAATCTTAGGTTGTTAAGAATGTCAAAGGTTAAATTCTTGCCTCCATCAAGACTATAAAGATTGACATATGATATTCTGCACGTTGAATTTACAAAAGATAAACCAGAGCTGACAACAGAACCTCACCTAAAGTTTGAATCCATTTATTATTCAAAGCCATCAAGTCTTTTTTGATTGTAACTAAACCTACTTTCAACTAACAAATAATTAAAAAATTGTTAAGGTGGGTGTCTAGGTGACAAAATAGCTTACTTAAGCAGATGACTTCATTAATAAAGAAAATTTGAATAAGAGATGATGAATCACAAGATTGTTATCATATAAAAATGTGAGATAACAATTGAAGAATTGTTGTTAAGACATAGAGAAGAGAGAACACCCAAAAAAAATGGTAACTGAAGCAAAATATAAGTGTACATCAAATGAAGGAAGAAGCTAATTACGAGTAGGAGGTTTCTTTTGTATATCAGTTTTAGGCCGTTAACAAAACATGCAGTAATTCGCGGGAAACCCATGATATTGTTACCATTAACTTGTGTAGCTTATTATTGTTTTTTTTTTTTTTTTTTCCTTTTTTTTAATATAATAGAGATCGAAGTTGTGATTTGAATTCAAATTTTTTTATTACTAACAGTCGCTACTTGACTATTCTACTGTAACTTATTATTATTATTTCAACATCGAGGTTTAGTACAATATAGTCCTTATATTCAACAAAAGATGATGGTATTTGCCAGCCGTCTTATACGACATGGTAAAGCTATCTATGAAGTCAATAAAGCAGCCATGGCTGCTAATATCGTTTGTGAGAATTGACATTTTCATTTTAAAAATTACCACTACTAAGTTTCACTTGAGCACGCAAAGAAAAAGAACCATAAGCGAAATTCGTCTAGCTCACGTCTAAAATATGCTACAGAGTACTTTAAGACAACGCAGGGAATTGAAATCGAAATCTATCTCCATCAGAGAATCAACTAAAGATCAGAAACCTCTAAAGCCGTCTGGCACGTTGATAAATTATAAATTTAGAGACTATCATACAGTAAAATTTTAAATTGATTTTAATAAACTCTAATCAGGGATCAATTTTCGGTCAGACGTCTTTTTTCGTCGCGTATTCAGTCAACCTAAGCAGATTCACCAACGTATCATGAGTATTACCACGTGTTAAGTGACTTTTCAAGTCAATGTCTTTCGTACGTTATTCTTCTATTTATGTGCCATTACTTCCAGAAGATGCAAATATATATATTTACTCTGAATATAAAAAATAAAAAAAAGAACAAATTAAATAGCCCTGTCTAGCCATTTAATTACAAGAACATAAAACATTACCAGCTCAAGACGTAATCAGAATTTTCTATTGCAAGGAACATCAAGAAAAAAAAATCAAACTAAATAAAATCAAGTCTTATCGATCCCTATCGTTACGAGCAATAATAAAGGCATATCATCAAGAATAGACATGACTCGTATATGAACCACCTAACGGTTAGTTTCTTATGTTTACGTGCGAGTTAGAAAAGATAGTGACGCTTCGCCATTAAAATCATGCAACTACCATTAACGTCACCATGTGGTATTCACAGGCTGTTTGCGATTCTTCATAAATTCATGAAAAGATGAGATAGAGACAATATTGACTTGAAGAAAGGATTCTAACCTCATTACTTGTTAATGAAGAGACGCTGCATCAAAAATTGTACGTTAAATTTTTCTTGTTTCACGCTAGCTTTTTAAGAGGGCGTAGTTAAATTGCATGAGGACTCCGAAGGAGTAAAATATTTTAGACCTACTTGGAATCTAAAACAGATTGCATATGTAGATAAATTATGCATGTATATATTTTGAAAAAAATAATGTGAATCACGAAAAGCAAACCTGCTCCAAATTAATACGAGACTTTGAATATAACCTAGGACACTGTAATTTTATTAAGGGTTAAATGATCAATCATTTGGTTCTCAAAAGGGAAACATAAAAAAATTTAACGTTTCAAATTCCACATAATACTGTTTCATCCAAACTAACAGAAACGAATGAGAGGACACTTGTTTTTTAACGGAAATAAAGTTATGACATTATACCCCTTAGTCCTTCGTAAAAATACCATAGCTACTTTACGCTCAATAAGATTAAGAGTTTGTATGGCCCAACATGATAATGTTTCTGGTGAGTTTAAAAGTTAAAATGACCCAATTTGATCTATTTTTTAAAAAGAGCCAAAGTTTTAAAAAAGCTGAAAAAAAAAATACTCCAAATATTACCTTTCTGAAAAGGCTTTCAAGAAACTACTTTTATATCATGTCGGAAACAATTTTTTTTTTTCTAAAAAAAATAAAAATTTCCCTTCATATTTTTTAAAGAGCAACATTGTCTTCAAAATTTCTAAAAATCCAAACATCGTCCTTTTTAGTCATTTTCACAGTCCACAACACTTTTCCAATATCATATCAAATAGGTTCTCTGGTAGTAAACAATACTTCCAATATGATAACACCAAACAGAATCATCAACAACTTCTGTTCAATAGCACTTCTAATCAAATCTCTACAACTCAACAATTAAAATTTCACAACTAAATCAAACAAACTTTTAAGTGTGGTGAAAAAGGTTTGTTCTACCTAAAAATTAGGAAAAATAGCCAAGTTATAACCGGTTGTAACCAAAAGTTTCGAGTTCAAACCACAACTTCAATCTTCATCGTACCAAAAAAAAAAGAATGGTTAGTTCTATTCTCCGCTCAATTTTTAGTGGATTATGTTTTTTTATTTAACGTATATTATGTTAGAAGTGCAATAAAAGTTTTTCAAGTCCCCACATCTTCTTCCAAAGGGGCAGAAGCAATCCAAGGACACCAGTAGTGTGTACCAAACCAGTGACATTTTTCAAGCCTAGAAAGAAACTGCATGCCCTTACATATCAACAGCATATAAACAAAAAAGCCTGCTCTCACAAATCAACAGGGAATCAATACAAGCACGTCAAAAAAAGAGGTAAATTTAGCTATCATATGTTCTACATGGTCTTACAAAAGTTGCATAGCACGTAACACTTCTAAAGCTCGAGACGGGAATTCGAGTACATCAGCACACATATGATATCTAAATCATTAATATACATACTCAGGCAATGGCTGAAAATGACAAACTGAGAAATTGATGCTTTTAGAGAGCTCCCTAGTGCAGTCACTCGAGGCAAGAAACCAGCCGATCACAGCTTGTTTGTGGACTCGAGAGGAAAGAGAGTACTAGAGAAATCAGATTAATTAGGTATACCAGTCTGAGGGTATTTCCTTCCCTTGACATTTCTGTCAATCACAATATTGTGCAGGCCTTTTGACCCTTTCTCTTCTTCTTCTTCTTTTGCTTTGGCGGTTGCAGAACTACCTTAATGGCTGCATCGAAAACAGCCTTCACATTCTGAAATTTTTGAAGGAAGGTAATCAACAATGCTGTCGATAATGATTTCATGGAGTAAACAAACAGTTATGAAGTACAAAGGAATGAAAGATCACCTGCTGCGTTTTTGCACTACATTCAATGTAAGCAGCAGCTCCAATCAACTTCCTCAGTTCCTCTCCCTTTATAGAAAGTGGAAAGTCAGGTCTAATGCAACCCATTCACCATGGGAAGAATTAAGACAACATAAATATGAAATTTTCATATGGTGACTCTTCAAACATGGAAAGCAGTAAAATACCTGTGCGGTGGTAATGGGCACTGCCCCAGGGTGGTCAACAAAGAACTGCTTATCATCTCGGAGATCTGTGGGAAGCAAAACTTGCAGTTGTTAGCAGACAAGGACCTTAATAAGAAGGGGAATCAAGACAGAAAGGAAAATGGGAGGGCAGAGAAGAAAATGCAATCATGAAACTTTGATCTCAAGACAATTCAGATAAAATAACAAAAGAACCAACAAGAATATGCTATCAAACACCCAAATGAAGATCTTGGAAATTATTTCGTTTTAACAATGATAAAAATGTTTTCATGTCAAACAGAAAGATAAAGTACAACATATATATCACCATAACAGTGTCACTTAAAGATTATGTGTCTACATAACTGCAGAGATTTTGCTGTCTGGGATATGCACACAGAAACTTAGTAATGCAGTTAGATGATATAAACCTTTAATTAAATATGTTACAATACACTACACTTGACCATGTTATAACAATACACTACACTTGACCATGTTATAATTCTGATCAAGTGAATGTGATAAAGTGATAATCGTAACTTGGTCAAGTTGAAATAAAGAGAAGGGGAGATTATTACCGAGCTTTGTTCCAACAAGTATAATTGGAACTCCAGGAGCATAATGCCTCAATTCAGGGATCCACTGAGTACCAGAAAGAACAACCGTTAGGAAGAACCCACCAACAGATTCTGTACTTGTTACTCAATGGAGAGAATTGAAACTATTCCTTTAAGGTTCAGTCAAGTATGATTATCAGCTTTTGAAGGAGTTTGTTTTTTCTGTCATTCAAAATTACCAAGGGAATGGGATTATGATAAGAAAAAAGAGAATGCTAGTAATACTAGCCACACCTTTTTGGAGACATTCTCATAGCTGGCTTTGCTAATGAGAGAGAATGCGAGTATAAAAACATCTGCCCCACGATAGCTCAAAGGTCTTAATCTGTTGTAGTCCTCCTGGCCTGTAAGTGAAACATAAAAATTTGACATTGTTGCAATACAAGGATTATAAGTAGATGAGTAGCCATGGGCAAGTTGTAACATACCTGCAGTATCCCACAATCCTAGATTAACAGTGTTCCCATCCACCACCACATTCGCACTGAAATTGTCGAAAACAGTAGGCACATAATCCTGTCCACATTATGGCAGCCCCGAAGAACAAAAAATTAGAAATGTCTGAGGTTTAAATGCGGGACCTCAATTGTTATACTAATGTGAAGAGCCATCTTTTAAAGAGAACACTGTTCTCTTGGCATCCATCTACAATACATAGGAATTTAACTTTAGACAAGAAAAACTCAGTAGCAGAAAAAAGAGAAAAACATAAACTATTGAAAATCTCCTAATATGAAAAGGGCAGCATAATAACCACGGATACAAGGCTATAGCCCCTTGAAAAATGATGAAGCATTTCCCAATTTGCTCCTCTATGTCTGGAGCAAACTCCATCTAGACTGCTTGCTGTTCAAATCATTGTATCAAATTAGGATGAGCCTAACCGCCAATGAAATCCTTGACTCTATCTCCCTTATCTTAACTTTTCTTTTTTCTTCGATCAAGATTCCTTTAATTTATCTACTTGGCCCTCTTTCTTCCATAAACCAATCAAGATCCAGCAAGGTCTTCATCAATGCCAGACAGGACACCTCAAAATGCATAAAGATATAAGCTTTACATTCACTCAACCCAAACTAAGAACTCAAATTAACCCAAATTGAGTTCGACCCTTCCCGTGACTCGCTATAGGTAGAGCCGGAGCTTTGCACCGGGCTGCATTTGAAACAGAAGTGGCAAAAATAACTCAAAAGACACCCAAGAAAGGGAAAAAGGTTGAAGAGTGCTTACAGTAGGAAAGGTGTTGCTGGTGTAGGATATAAGCAGACAAGTTTTACCAACAGCTCCGTCGCCAACGGTCACGCACTTTATGAACCTCGATGCACTCATACTCGCCGCCGGCAAGCCCCAAAAAAATCCCAACTTTTTTCCGGCCAAACTCTACAGTAATCAATACCCTTTTCTTGATTTATCTCAACTGTAACATAAAGCTAAAAGAAAAGAACAAAAAAGAGTTAAAATCTTGAAAATTTAAGTAACTGTAACCTGTATAATTAAACCCTAAAATTTGGGGAAGAAAAGTTAAAATCTTGAAATAATTTTGATACCCAGAAAGCGACAGAGAGAAAGTGAGCTTCCTGTGTGTTGTTGGGTTAAGTGAGCCAGCTTAAAGCCAGCTAGCTATATATAAAAGATCAATATTTGAGCCCACCCATTTATCGAATGCTTAGCCAATTAACCAACCACCCTCTTTTTAAAAAAAAAAAAAACCCACCACCCTCCACTTTCTCTCACTCTCTCTCTCTTTTTTTTTTTTCTTTCTTTTTTTCCTTATTTTACTTGTTTTACAAGTTTAAATAATTTCCTAAAATGATAGTCCATGCATCTTCTAAGTTTCCTCATGTTTTCTCTCTTTTATGCACATGAATCATTGAGACCAATCTTAGTGTCGTGCCAAAATAAAAGGTAGTTTATGACATTGTTACATAAAAATAGAAGTCATATTTACTATTAAATATTCTTATTAATAAGAGAATATAACTCAAAATTAAATTCAAAATAAAGAGAACTAGAAGAAGAATACAATTTCTCTTAAGTAAAGGTCATCAATAAGTTCTAGACTTTTATTAAAGGGCTAAAACAACTAATATTGAACATTTCTCATTAGTCTACCATTGCAAACATTTCAAAAGATGATTTAAGATGTATATCAATAATTAATCTTCATTGGTATTAGAAAATGAAAATCTATTTCATATACCACATAGTATTATGATTCATTTTTAGCTCTCTTCAAGCAATATTACGAGATTCCTTAATTAAAATAAGAAATGCGTAGTTGTTATGCCTTCCAACCACTACAAGCCAAATATGTATCATATCTTTCAAAGAAAGCACCCTTTTGATTTATCTTGATTATAATCATCATTATAATCATATGACATATATATATATATATATATATATATATATATATATATATATAGGTATATATCATAGAGAGAAAAAAGAAAATCTAATTAATAAACTTAATAAATAGTTATTCTATAATATACCACTTATCAAAACATAAAAGCACATCAAATATGGGGTCTATGGTATTCAGAAGCTTTAGTGATAGCTAAAAGAAATGGATCGAGCAGTAATCATACTTTATTTTTAAACAACGTCTCTTTAGTATTTATAATTATATGCAAAACAATTCTACAGATAGGGAGATCACATGTTGACTTGAGGTCCAGCGGCGCAATAATTTATTATCTGCTTATATCATAGTCCCTTAATTAAAGAAACAATTACTAAAATTCTTCACATGCAAGTGTATATTAAAGAACTTAATTAACAAAAAAAAAAAGCTTATATTAAGCAAGCTGACAATGACCCAAAAAAAAAAGCAAACTGACTAACAAAAATTGAGATATATATGTAGACTTGTAGCAAATTAATTCATATTTGTTGAGGAAATAAAAGGAGAAAAAACAAAAGCAAAGATGAAAGAATGGCATCTAATCCAATAATTAGTATAGTTATCGAATAAATACATGTTGTAATTATATATTATAAATTCAAATTATGATTTTGACCTTTATTGTATTAAACCAAAATTATAAAATTAGAAGCTGAATTGCCTTCCTTGAGACGCAAAGACTAGAATCATACATGGGATTAGATGGAATCCGTCGCTTTTATCATAAGAAAGCGGCATTGCTTGACATTTGATAACTTGTAAAACACATTTATCCTTGAGGCAGTGACCGATGAACTACCATTGTGCCATTTTAGGAAAAACAATAAAATACTAGGTATTAATCTTGGAGAGTTAATATATAACGTTTATAGACTCCAAAATCTACAATCACGGATTTTGGTGGGGCACTAGTAACCTGCAATATTAGAAGGTAGCACTTTCAATTAAATATGCGAAAATATTCAATATTCATTATTAGAAATAAGGAAACTCGCCTACGCCTTTACCTTATCAAAATAGAGGGGTGGGATTCAAATTTTATAGCACCGTCTTCTTCCCTCAAACCTAAAAGGGATTGTGAACAAGAAAAGAAGTTAGACCTTTTATGTGGGCTTTCGAACTCTCCTTCCTACTACTCTTTCACAAGATAGTTTCTAGAAAGAGAGACTGGCTCTTTTGCAACTCTGTTGCTATTGAATCTATTGTTCTTGTTCGAGAATCCGCAGCACATGAATATGAGTAAAAAGAACTAATTTACCAAGGTCTTATAGAAGGTGAGGTAATTAGGGGAGACTACTGTAGTAGGAGTGACGGGATGTACTACGTACGGCGACTGTCGATAGAGAGGGGGAAAGGCAAATATGGCTGGAGGTGTCTGATATTCGATACTTTTCCCTTAGGTAGATGTAGTTTATTTATAGTTGTTGGTAGACTATAGTCTATGAGCTCCAATGACTCGTATTACTGGAGGACTCTTGTATCTATTCCTTGGGATCTGATAAAACCGGAGCCTACCTTAGTTCGTCTTCTCCATCTACTCACGGTAGATTGGATAGCTGAGCTATCTCGTAGTCGTTTATCCCTAAAGTCCCAGTAGGGTTGGATCTTCTTTGAGCTTATCGCCACTTGACCACACGTGACGGCGTCAAACGTTGGGCTCTCTCAAGGGCCCTGGACTTGAACAGAGTCTATCATAGGGGTAGTTAGTGAGCTATCGATCCGCACACGGGCCGTAGCCTATCATGAATTGGGTGAGATCAAATAACTCGTGACGTAATGTTGACATGTGTAATATGTTTGACCCCAAAAATATCTTGTGACAAGAGAAGAAATGAAAGTATGATGTTAGTACAATGCGAAATGACAAAAAATATATGATGCAGTGGTTGAATGATGTCAAATGATAATAAAGATATAAGGAAGAATGGAGAATGACAGATTAAAATATGTGTCAGAAGTATTTTAAAGACCGACTTATTAATGGTCGTACTTATCTAAGACCATGTTTTACAATAATGTTTATCTTATTGTTTTATTTTTGAGAAGCTTGTTTGGTCTAGCACCTACTAGGATATAGTCTCGTTTAACGTTGTTCAAGATACTCTTTTTCAAGCATAATTTTTGTTGAATCTTGAGATCAATATCATTATAGTATTGCTACCTCTTCAAAGTTAAAGGGAGTGACACACAACTAATCAAAAGAAAATCGAAAGTGTTTAAGGTTTATATATAATGTAAAATGCAGGTGATGTTACATGTTTGTAGGGCGTTGTTACGTGCGAAAATTCTCTCTCTCTCTATATATATTCTGATACTTTTTGTTAACAGGTATATATCAGACTATATGACCTCATAGTAATTAATTAACAAAGTATAGTACTAAAATGGAAAGAAACAATGTCAATTAATACTCGTTTTTGCTAGAAAAAGTCAAAATCGTGACAATAATAATGGAAGAGAGGGAATATATGATATTTATTTGTCAGATGTCGAAAGATAGCGTTCTGGATTCATATAATATGGTAAATTGATAATATACGAGAATTGATTTCAAAATATTTCGTATTTAAAATGAGAATTATACCACTAAATTAAATGGCAGTGGCATAAATTGATATTTTCACAAACAAGTAAATTGTTTGCATGTTTACATGTAAACATCATATTTCTGGCCTTTCTCCCGCCATCTTGTTATCGTTGTTAAAACATTAGGGTCACAAGACATAAAAACATGAATCTTTGCTGGTGCATGCATGGTCTTGCATCTCCGCTGAACTCGTTCTTCAATTGTAAGAACAGAGACACACGTCAAGAATAAACCACAATTAGTGGATCTATAACACATTCTTCTTTACAGCTCCTTAGCACCTCCTACGCAGAGGGAATTCATGAAGAGGTCTTCGGCTCTGTCATCAATGCCACTAATTAATTAAAGACAAGGGAAAAAAAAAAAAAAAAAGAATATACATTTGAAGCTAGCCAAAGACTGTTGTTATCAAACCATATCTGCCATTTTTTTTTTTTTTCCAGGACAAGTGCAAATGGCTGAATGCAGTCAAGTTATTCTACTATCCTTCCTATCCTTTTTTCTTGCGTCGGCCGTTGGTCACGCCGAGAACCAGCAAAAGGGTGTGACCTACGACAGCCGATCATTGATCATTCATGGAAGTAGGGAATTACTCTTTTCAGGTTCAATTCACTATCCACGAAGCCCTCCTGAGGTACTTCGTTTTATTATCACATGATCTAACGTGCAACATCCTTACAAAGAAAACAAAAAGAGAGAAGGACAAGAGGAATATAGCATAATACGTAGAGTTGAATTATATAATGATTAAATTTGGTAGTATTTCTTTCAGATGTGGCCAGAAATAATTAGAAAGTCTAAAGAAGGAGGATTGAACGTTATCCAAACTTATGTTTTCTGGAACATTCATGAGCCTGCTCAGGGCCAGGTAAATATACCATTTTGTTAAGCATGGTTTGATTGAAAACTTGTCAGGTTTATTAATATTTTGCCTTGTTAATTTTCAGTTCAACTTTAAAGGTAACTATGACTTGGTGAAGTTCATCAAATTGATCGGTGATAATGGGTTGTGGGTAACCCTCAGGATTGGACCCTACATCGAGGCTGAATGGAATCAAGGGTAAAACATACTAATTTTCTCATCTTCTCTTAGTATCTACGTTCCAGCAAGAGTATAACATATGATTTAACGATTAAAATATTTAGTAGAATCAGTGAATTAAGAGTTACTGGATCCACTACGTACCGATCATTGCTATTAGATTTTTTCTTTTTCTCTTTCCCCAAACCTAATTATATGGTTGCTTGTTTACCTTACCAGAGGATTCCCATATTGGCTGAGGGTGGTACCCAACATCACCTTCCGTTCTTACAATGAACCATTTATGGTAACCATATATACCGTACTCTATTACATAAAAATGTAATATGCTTTTAAACAGTTTTTAAGTAACTTAATATTCTTTCCACACAGTACCACATGAAACAGTACAGTGAGAAGATCATAAGAATGATGGAAAACGAGAAATTATTTGCACCTCAAGGTGGTCCTATCATTATGGCGCAGGTTTGGATTTGTTTGACCGATCGATCCTTTACGTGGTGAGAGCAATGATAACATTTTACTATCTTAACTGATAGTATCGGATTGGTTTCTTTCATCTTCTTACAGATTGAAAATGAGTACAATAATATCCAACTAGCATATAGGGAGCTGGGAGTGAAATATCTGCACTGGGCAGCAGATATGGCTACAGAGCTCTACAAAGGTATCCCATGGATCATGTGCAAGCAAGAGAATGCCCCTGACAAAGTGGTGAGTAGTCTTTTGTTCCTCCATTAGCATAGTCTTACATACTCGTAATTCGATTCAGGGTCACATCTAGAATATTTTATCGATGGGACTAAGTGGTTTTGAATATCAAACTTAAAGGGTTGTGACGGTAAAGTAATTTTTAATCAAATAATTAATAGTTTAAAGCATTTTATGAGGTTATGGCGGGTTTCAAACCCAAGATCCCAGAGCCCGAAAAGAATGTAAAACTATCTGTATTTTACTGAGGATTTCACATCTAACCTAGTCGATCTTTCCATTGTAGATCAATACGTGCAATGGAAGACAGTGTGGGGATACTTTCACCGGACCAAATGGATCTAATAAGCCTTCCCTGTGGACTGAGAACTGGACGGCTCAGTATGTATATTTACTTTCGACAGACGATTCATTGCACTGCAATCCTTTTTCTTCTTTTTAAAGCTTTAGCTGCAAACACATCCTCCTAATGGAAAATGGTGTTATTACAGATATCGAACCTTTGGAGACCCTCCATCTCAAAGATCAGCTGAAGATCTTGCATTTGCTGTTGCTCGTTTCTTCTCAAGGAATGGCACCCTCACCAATTATTACATGGTAAATAAAATGCCTCTTTTCATGAATTTCCATCCATGGACCATTTTGGCAACTCATGTTCAATAAGATTACATAGAATGTTTTTGGTTTCAGTACTATGGTGGAACAAACTTTGGAAGAACTAGCTCGTCCTTCGTGACAACGCGCTACTACGATGAAGCTCCCCTCGATGAATATGGTTAGAACTCTCAAGATCTTAGAATACTTTCTGTCAGAATTGAAAAATTCTATGGCTCGGATCTTTAGTATTCTCTTAATTTATTACTTGTATCTCATACTTTGGCAGAATACCACAACGTTTCTTACAAGTATGGAACAAAAAAAAAAAGTCATTTCCACTATCTTTCTTTGATTTTTGATTACAGATGAAGATGAATCTGTATCTATAATGTTTCTTGCTTAACAATTCAAGTAAAGTTATTGAAACATTTCTTCGAATTCATACATGTCCAATTCTGCATATATCTGTCTCAGGTTTGAAGAGGGAACCTAAGTGGAGCCACCTCAAAGACTTGCACAGGGCTATAAGATTGTCCAGAAAGGCTTTGCTTTGGGGAACCTCAGAAGTGCAAAGAGTTAGCCAGGACCTAGAGGTAATGAATTTCAAATGGTAATTAAAAAATGTTATTTTAACATGCTTGTGGGGCCCACTTCTGTACTTATCCGGATATAACGCTTTTAAGCATTTTCCTTTCAATCTACTCACTGCAATTTAATTTCTTCTGCAACCTCTGATAGTAAAAAGTATTCTTCCTCATAGATTACAACTTATGAGAACCCTGGAGACAAAACCTGTGCTGCTTTCTTGACCAACAACAATTCCAAAATGGCCAACACCATTAAATTCGGGGGTGTCGATTACCACCTACCTCCAATGTCCATCAGCATCCTCCCTGATTGCAAGACTTTGGTTTACAACACTCAGACAGTAAGTTCCAAGTATATATCTTGCTTCTTGAAATCTAACTATCCTCATCATGACAGTTTGATTTGCGCAATGAGAGAGAGCCAACTAATAATAATAAAGAAGAGGTGTTAATACTTGTGGATGGATGATTAATCAAACAGGTTTGTGCTCAGCATAATGCCAGGAACTTGGTACCATCACTCATAGCAAGGAATTTTAAATGGGAGATGTACCAGGAAAGAATTCCAAAGATGAATGATTTGCAATTGAAGGACAGAGAACCTCGTGAGCTGTATAGCTTGACTAAGGATGCCTCCGACTATGCTTGGTACAGTACGAGGTAATCATATCTTAATTATAACATTCGCGGCGACGAACATATGATCAATCCATTTAACCGAGACCTCACAATTCTTTGTAATTGTACGATGCAGCATTAACTTTGATAAGCGCGACTTACCAATGCGGGCTGACATTCTCCCAGTCCTGCAGATTGCAAGTCTTGGGCATGCATTGCTTGCATTTGTTAATGGAGAATATGTAGGTAATGAAATACAAACCAGTAGTTTTGTGATGAAGCAGCATAAAAAAGATGGTAATGGATCGATCACCACATTCCTTCACAATTTTCAGGTTTCAACCACGGAAACAACATTGAAAAGGGCTTCGTGTTCCAGAAACCGATAAATTTGAAGCCTGGACAGAATGACATTACAATCTTGGCCTTGACGGTGGGATTCCCGGTAAATATAATATTGTATCTCAAACTAAAGAATTAATGCAAATTGACTCATTCTGTCTCTCCTGATGTACCTTAATTAATTATACCCGGGCGCAATAATCTCTTAATAATAATTTATCGGAAAAGAGACTGATGAAATGTTATTTAATTTATATATCGGATCTAGAATAGCGGAGCTTACATGGAAAAGAGGTTTGCTGGACCCCGAGGGATAACAATTCAGGGTCTGATGGCTGGAACCCTTGATATCACTCGTAACAACTGGGGTCACGAGGTTAATTAATTCTTATATACTATTAATTAACTATTCAATTTCAGCTGTTAATATATAGTGATATATTATAGATTTACTGTGGGTACCATTTTCCAGGTTGGTGTATCTGGTGAGAAGAATCAATTATACACGGAAGAAGGCACACCAAAAGTTCAATGGAAGCCAATAAGCGAATCCAAGGGAGGAGCAGTCACATGGTACAAGGTAATTATGCATATATATATATATATATATTATTTTCGGTCATTCAAATTAAAAATTTATGGTGTTGCAGACATACTTTGATGCCCCTGAAGGCAATGACCCCGTAGCTCTCAAGATGGATAAAATGGCCAAGGGCATGGCCTGGGTTAACGGTAAGAGCATTGGTCGCTACTGGACGTCTTTCCTCTCTCCTCTTGGAGCACCTACACAGTCCGAGTAAGTAGTAAATTAATTAATTAATTTACTAAACTTGCATTGATAATGCTCAAATAGATCGATCTACCAATTGAAAGATTATATATATATATATATATATATATATTTTACAGGTATCACATTCCGAGGGCGTTCTTGAAGCCAGCGGGCAATCTCCTGGTAGTGTTCGAGGAAACTGGAGGAAATCCACAAGGAATTGAGGTCCTAACAGTTAACAGAGACAGAATATGCAGCATCATAACTGAGCATCACCCGCCTAATGTCGATTCATGGGAGATTTCGGAAAGTGAATTCCGCCCCACCGTGCAGGATCCCAAGCCCGGGGCGAAGCTATCTTGTCCTGAACAGGACAAAGTCATTAAGGCCGTGGAGTTTGCGAGCTTTGGTAGTCCTGAAGGTGCTTGTGGAAGCTTCTCCCTTGGCAAATGCACTTCTGCCAACTCCCAGCAAGTTGCTGAACAGGTCAAAAGCATGCAACATCCCAAAACTCAAGTTTATTCATAGTATATTTGCCTATCCTTTTACTCACTAGTAGTGTAATTTTGCTTGGCTTTGAATTCCAACAGCATTGCCTAGGGAAAAACAGCTGTTTTATTCCATTCGACATAGGACTTTTCGGCGGTGACAATTGCCAGGGTAGTAGTACAAGAACACTGGCTGTCCAGGCCAAGTGTGGGAAGTGAAGAATTGTTTGATGGGCAGCATAGCCCTTGGTTTTGAGTTTTGATACTGAAACGTTAACTGAGAGATGTTAACAAGTTGAGAACGGAGACAATGCCATTGGAAATTTCACGGATGGAAGAAGCTAATCTTCTAGCCTCTGCCCCCCCTTTTTTTTTTGTCATTTTTCTGTATATTTTTTCCGTTTCTCTTTCGAACGTTTTGTTATTCAGTAATTTTAGCAACAAATTTCCAGTAAGAAGGGGGAAAACAACTCAGAACCACTTTGTCCTCAATATTGCAAAAGACAAATCTCTTTCCAAAACCACACTCGCTATACTTGTTTTTTAATTTTTAATTTTTAATTTTGTCATTCAAAATTATTATTCAGTAAGAGGTGAAAAAACAAAATAGCATTTTTTGAATGAAAATTAAATTAATTTTTCAATCTAAAATGTCTTAAGAAGAATATATTTTTTTATAAAATACAACTAAAACTCATTTTTTAATAACTTCACTGTTGAAATCGGTGGAACTACAGCCACCATTGGCCCATGAATGGCTCTGCCGCTCGCTATAGCACCTACTCGAGATGGATTTGCTCTCCACGTTCTCCAACCACTTTCACATTCAAAATGCATTTAAGAAGCTTCAAATTGTACAAGTGAAAACAAGCGAGCCTTAGAGCAATTTGTTAAAACTGTAGTGAGTATATATAACACCACATATCAAGAGTGAAATGCATCACTACGTAGAGACACACTGCTGCACCTAAGAATTTACTAATTGGTGGTCGAACTCTGTCAATTAAGTTCCCACGTCATCCGAAAAAAAAAAAAGAGAGAGTGAAATGCATCACATAATGCGAGTCAGATCCACCTGCGGATTTAATCATCCCATATACCAACTTCTTTACAAGCATTGTTGCACTACAAAACCCAGGAACAAGGCCAATTGTACAGCAACCTACCTTTTATTAATATGATAAAAATTCAATATCAGCGCCCCGACCAGATTAATAGGCAGCTTACAAGAAAGAGAGAAAATGCTCTTACATTCACATTCTTCAACAGCTTATAGAGTCAGAAGGATTTAAAAGATAATAACTGAAGAATTATTCCTACTTATTTACAAATACTTGCAGCAGAAAAAATTGACCCTCTAGAATTACTCCCCCTCCAACACATTTTCTTGAACATGAGACCATCCATCAACCTGAGTAAAACTCAAAACTAAATTAAAATGAAGTCATAACATGTAATATATAAATCTACGATTAATTATTAGACATTCATCGATCTACAATTTAGAAGTCAAAAATGTGGCTGACAACAAGAATTAATAACAGATTTGGCAAAAAAAGAATTAATAACAGATAAAGAAATTTAAAGATTTGGGGACATGTGCAAAGGTAGAACCACCAATACTAACCTTAACAACATCGCCGGTAATGACAGGCAGCAAAAAGATGCTTTATTGAGCACCATAGATGCTACTTCCATCAAGAAATATAGCTCAATTACTGTCGAAGGATCACCAATAATTTACAATATCCAAGTAACTAGTGGATTTATGACAAATCAAATGATCCTTGCCCTTCACTAATTGCATATAGTAGTTTCTTATACATAATTTCCTGTTCAATGAAATAGAAATTATCAGAAAACAAAGAAAAAGATGGATGTAGCACAGATACTAAGTCAACTGGTTCAACACCCTCTCTCCCCTACCTCCCAAGAGAGAGAAGGGGGCTTATAGCATGTTATACATTATAACATCCTAGCACAGAGAAAGATGAACTGTATTTAGCCATCAGCTTAATTTTCATTTTATCATTTCAATGTTCATACCTTTGTGGAGTAGGGAGGAAGCTTCAAGTAATTGGCACAAGTCATCACACTGGGCAAATCATCATCTACAGACTCCGATCCATTGCCATTGTGAGCTGTATTGCCTGAGCTCGAATGCTGTTCGAAAAGTGAAAAACATAGGTAAACACACACAAGCCACAGAAAATAGCACGCATAATACAAAGCTTAACTACATGTTATACCTTTCTAACAATAGTTAACTTGGGATTCAGCACTGCCAGACCACCCGGAGGGAGTCGGGGAGCACCAGTCACAAACTGACAGAAGGCCCTTTGTTGCTCAGGGGTGAACTCTCCCATAATCTCAAGTAACTACAGACATCAGAATAATGCAAACAAATTAAATTAAATGGAACCATAAGTGTAATGTTTTCTTGGCAGAGGGAGAGGGAGAGGGAGAGGACGCATCTTCTGCTTTATGAGTTTCCTTTATGTGGAGGGAGAAAAGAAAATGAAGGGACAAGAATAGAAATTGAGAATATCACACATACATAGACAATAGGAGGACTCTTGGCAGTATAACCATGATCAAATTTAATGTGATCTACCAAGGTTTCCGCCTGCATGAAAGAAAATGTGATCTTCAATGACCAGAAGCCAGAAAGAAATAAGTTGTACCATATTCTGTAAGAATTTTGCAAAAGAAAATATTACCTTCCACAATTCTCTACGACCGCATAGCAGGTAATCTATTTCATTTGGAGAAAATATTTGTAAAGTTGATATATCAAAAACCTGTACAGGCATACAAACATCAAATTGAAAGCAATGAGCAAGAAGCAACAACATATGCTCAACAGAGAACACAGAGTCATGAAAGCCAGTAAATATAAACCTGATTAAATCCAGATCTACATGCTTCTATTTGTCTTGAGATTCCAGTCCTGACAGTAGCATCAATCACCAGGGAGATGTACGCTTCCAAATTATTGATATCCACCTAAATTCCAACAAAATGAGAAACAATTAAAAACAAACAGCAACATAGAGAAAGCAACAAGCAAGGCTATGCACAAATATCATAGTTATATTTAAGGTAAGTACATTCTCATCGCCTGGTTTTAGAACATATTCAGGATATCCTGGAAGGGTGAAATCTAAACACAAGTCCCCAATTGGAGCCCCACGAAAATGTAAATCACCAATTTTATCTTGATTATAACCTCCCAATGATTCCAGATACTGTTTTCGGCAAGAAAGAGCATGCAATTCTTGCAACGTCTTCCCGAGCTCAGCATCAAATGAAAGAATATCATGCAAATCAAGGTCCTGCAATTTTCAAACAAGTAGAAATACAATTTGTCATATCAAACAAACAGAAACTTCAGGCTATCAAAGAATGGTTGTATAGCTTACTTGACCAAGTACAAGCTTATAAAATGCAGTTGATAGTGGCAGGTCCAAAAGCCGCCCATCTTGAAGAGCTTTGGCTATCACGCGGCCAAGCAGCCGGAAATACTCAATTGCTTTGTAAAATTGGCCCCCTTCAGATGTATCAGCAGTTGGAGGCCATGGGCGTGGAAACAATCCTAGAGGTGCTTGAATAAGACCTCTATCACTTCCAGTTGATCCTGTACCAGAAACATTATTCTTTCTTCCATTCAGTTGTTCATCTACACCAATTTCCATCAAAGGTGTATCTGACGTTGAACTTGATCTCCACATTCCTAGTCCAACTCTCTGTAAGTCATGACTCAAAAGGGTATAGAACTCTAGAGTAGGCCCCAATCCAGTGCCAACTTCACCAAAATATTCAACTTCAAGGACAGCTTTTTGGCTGGAGTACATCTCCATTACCTTGATAGCAGAATCCAATATGCGATTACGAGAAACACGAACTTTCTGGCGCTGCAATCTCCCGACTCTTACCTCTCTCTCATTTGCCGACCCCTGACCATCAGCACCTTGCTGCTGCTGAAGCCGGTGTAATGCACGAGACAATCCAAAAGCTGTTGAATAGAAGTACTGACGCCGAGTCTCAAAAGGAAACAGAAATGGGCATGCTTTAGTCAGCTGATAAGACCATGACGGAAGTGACCCACTACAGAGCGCAAGTGCATCCTGAATCTGTCTTGCCAATTTTGGAGTGAGTTTACTATTAATGAATTCCTCAGGAGGAACTTTGACACCAGCGGCACTGAGTTCGTCTAAACTCGTAATTGTTCCTTCAGCGAAACTATCAGTTACAACCTGAACTCGTAGACGTGCAGCAAGCTGATTCAACCCCTCCAGTACACGCAATAGTGCCAAAATATGGTAAGTAGGGTTACTTTTTTCTAAATCACAAGGAAGTTTACCCTGCAAAATGCTATCCAGAAGCGATACTTCATTCAGAGAGGAACCCATGTTGGAGCTAGAGGATGAACCAACTTTTCCAGACTTTGCCCAAGTAGTTGAGCTTATAGCACCATCTAAAGCACCCTCTGATTTGCTGTCTGCCCTTTGGTATGTTATAGTGTAAATATCAGTCCAGAGCCTGCTTCCATCACTGGACATAAAATCATTGCCACCATACCTCTCATCATCTTCCTCATCAAGGACTAGCTGCCTTTGAATAGCTTGATAAATGGTTAAGTGCCTATTTAGCTGCTTCCCACCCGCAGAAAATATCAATCTTGGCGGATCACTTGATCCAAACATGGGCCGTCCATGCCGATCTCTTCCTCCTCTCACTCCTCTATTATTACCTGAGGCAAGTCCAGCCATTGCAGCAGCAGCAAATGACATTGCACCCCTTGAAGCAAATGGACTCCCACTCCTAAACTCAGCAGAATGTGAACCCCTTACTGAAGCAGCTCCTTTGCTACCAGAACCACCAATGGGATTAGCCTGGTTCTTGTTCGGCATAGGAGTAACAGGACTATCCTCTGCAGAATCGCCCAATTTAACATCATGCACTTTCTCTGGCATGCAAACAGGTAGAGAATCATCCCTCAGTACCTGATCAGATGACACATTCTGAATCAATAAGATATTCTCATTCAATACTATCAGTCTGCTCTATGTAATTGATAAAATCAGTTCCCACTAGAGGAACATGGCAGAACATAACCCAAGTGGAAGTGGCCAACCAATCTCCTTATAATGCACACTACATATAATTTAACATGCACAAAAAACGCCATCAAAGCATCACTTAATTAGGTGCTTTACAAACCACTTACAATACCTATAGTGAAGCTTCTAAACCAGAAGCACATGATGCAACCTAGTTTTGCATCAGGAGACATTAGGCTCTATTTGGCCTGGCTATGAAATTTTAGCTTTTGAGCTGTAGAGCTATCAGTATTAGAGCTTTTGTCAAAACTGCTATTGAAGAAAAGCAGTTGACAAAAGCTCTTGAACAAAAGCCGTTAACTATTTGACTTATGTTGGACAATGTTGAACTTTTATAAATTTTGAGAGGAATATCAAGCTTTCAAAAATATGGAGAAACATATTTGAGAAAGAAAAACAATTTCCCGCATTATGTAAAAACAATTTCGAACAAGCCTTTTTTGAAAAGCTCCAATTTGGAGCTTCTTGTTTTTCAACTTTTTTTAGCTTTAGCTTTTACTAAAAGCCCTTTCATAAATGGGCCAAACAGGTTAGCTTCAGCTTCTAAACTCACAGGAAATGCTTTTTAAGTGTCAAAAAGTTAGGCCAAACAGAGCCTTAGTTAATCTTAAACAACAAATAATGAAAAAAAGATGAAACTAATGTTATACAATAACACAGGACCTATGCACACCAAAGACTAGAATGCTAGTAAGAACCACATTTCGGATGAGAAAGATGTAACATACATCAGGATCATCTTCCTCGTCATCTGATATATCGTCATCCTCAATGACCAAGGCATCATCAATTTCAACAGGAGAAATTTCCGACTCATCATCCTGCAAAGATAAAAGACCCCAAAGGCTACCTTAACAAACAACCATGATTATCCAAAGGAGTTGACAATATAATTCCTTGATGTATTCCAACCAAAAATGAAGATTGAAGGAGCATGATTTGGCATTCATAAGCACAGTTGATATCAGATCAAAAAGAATTAGAACAGAGAGGGAAAGAAAATGAAGGAAAAAAGGATTGGTTCTGGTTTCATTCTAGAAAATAAAGCCATCACTATTTGTTTGATTTCATGTTATACACTTAAAAGTATTTCTAGTAAACTTGGTCTATTTGATAACAGTGGTTAAAACTCCAATAGGAAATACGACGACTGTGGCAGTAAAATCTTTCCATATGAGCAAGAGACCAGTCATCTCAACAAGCATGGACGTAATTTTAATACACACTCCATCCCACCACACCTTGTGTAAGCATGAACATCTTCATTTGTGAGATGTCAAGTATCATAAGAACTTTCTACAACTTGTTGGAGTAGAATATCCAAAAATCACTCCACTTCTGAAAATAAAAGATAAATGAGCTCCTCAAAGACTTTAGATTCTCAACATGCCAGCAGTACCCTTTGCAACTATGATCAGAATGACACTAAATCTTAAGGTTCCGTATAAAATGAAATTAACTCCAGCTTAATCACAACAATCTTTAAGATCAATATATTATATAAACAGAGTATTAGAACAGTAAGTCACCACCTTTCTCCAAGCTGGCCAGTGTTCTAACAGGCAGAAATGGGGCTAGTTTCGGTGTGAGGAGACAATGAATGCCCCAAGATATAGGTTGCTGGGATCAACTATTGCAGAGGTTTAGGGCCAGGGCTATGCCTGAGGCTATTCTGGAAGCTTGTTATCACCCGTGGGACAAGTATGCCCAAAATGATTGTCAAAAACTACTTCTGGTGTGAAATGTGAAATCATGGTTAACTTGGTTAACTGTGAATCAATTTACTAATAAATAGATCTTCACTTCATTAAAACAATGTCAATAGATTCATCTTACATCTTCTAAAACCTAATGTATCAATCTATGAGGTGGTGAATTTTTTAAACGATGGATAGATGCTCGGCAGACACACTTTCAAAATTATCTCATAAAATATGTCATGTAAATGCATAGCAAAGATAGACTTCATAAATATATGCTAAGCATTATCATATGGTTATATGTATCTTACCAATTGAATTTTTTCTGTGATTTATCAATTTTATTACAAAATTTCTATTATTTTTACCAGTAGCATCCGCTTCTCTGTTTGTGAAATATAAAAACTCACAAGTGTCGTGCCCCCAAGGTAACCAAAGTAAAACTCGTCACTTCACACTTCTGCTTTTTAAAATAAATTCACATTTTCAGGGTGCATATGAGACCACAAGTTGCAAGCATAATAACGTGATCAATATTAGAAGCTAATATGCAAATAACACAGAACACATCATATATAGACAGCATACCTCAGATGTGGAGTCCTCGTTCATGGACTTCAATTGTTCATCTTTATCTAGAGCTGCTCTTCTACGAGCAGAATTTCTCGTCTGTGGAATTCTCCCTTCGCCTTGAGCCGGCTTTAGAACTGCTTTTCCCTTTCCCTTTGATGAAGTGACATGTTTCTCTTGGGATGACTCCTTTTTACCCGTGTCGCTTATATTAACCGAAGATCTGGATCGTGTAGAATGACGGCGAGTAGCAGAAGCAGGAGGTGAAGTAGATGGTGAAGATGCACTGGCTCCTGCATGCACGGTCCCAGATTCTGAGTTTCCTGCAGAAGCTGAGGTCTTCTGGCTAGACTCACTGCGTTGAACTCGTGGCCAGAGGAAATCTTCAACAGCTGCCAAACTTGCTAATGGATCAATGAGCACAACATTTGAAGAGTAGTCACGGAGAGATTTTTCTCCTTGTGCTCTACAAAGACGCAGCTTGAATGGCTGAGACAAAGCACTTAGACCAGAAGAAAGGCGAGCATTTCCGGTAGATGACCTAGAAGTATGGCTCAAAACAACAGGAAAACGCTCTAAGGAGGACAGCGCATTTTGAAGCTTTTGAACCAAAACACTCATAGGAACTGCACTCCCTTCATCAACACTGGAAGGCAGCGCAAGTGCGACAAAAGCCTTGTATCTTCGGATTGCTTGCTGCCGCAGTTTAGGCAAGTTAGCTTCTGATATTCTCTCCTTGGAGAAATATCCACAAGTAAAGTAGTTCATCAAAGAGTTCACAACACCACTACCAATAAACTCAAAAGTGGATACACCATCCCCTTTGCTAAGCTCTTGCAGAATCTCAGCTATCACCTCAACCAAGTATTCCTCTTTACTTGCAGATAGTTCAGCAACTCGGGGAGCAGAAGCTTTTAATTTCCCCTTTGATTTGGTCCTCTGCTCATCAACACCAGCATTCAGCTTCATGCAAAGGTTCTTTAGTCGTATAAGATCGTCTGTAACCCCAGCATCAAAGGCCTCTGGATCTGATGGGAAATATTTATCTTTGAAAGCTTTTGCGCATGCACTAACAGCGATCCGGATACTAGAATTTGTAGTTGGAATCTCTATGGAATTTGGAGGCGAACCAATTGTAGAAACAGAACTTTTAGAACCATCAGTGGGATTTGCATCTGAATTTAATGTACCACCTCGCCGTCGATAACGCCTAGAACGTGATGATCCAGTTATTGAATCATTATCCTTCTCACTGGATGATGGTTGTGTAGCTGCAGAACTAGAAGGCTCTGGTAATATTAATGCATCAACAGCATGAACAATCCCTTCTCTGACAAACATCTTGGAGAAAACACCAGGAAGCTTTTCCATTAGAATTTCTGCTATTTGAAGGGCAGGAACCAGCACTTGAGGATCTTTCCAAGCTAAAACCCCAGCTAGAAAACTGCAGAACAGTAGAAAGAAAAAAAAAAAAGTAAGCAAGATTTTCCAACTACAGAGTCAAAAGAACTTTTTGCAACAAAGATTCGTGGAGAAAGTCTATACCTTGAAATGTTTGTGACACTTATCAGAGACTGAATCATATCCGCAGAGCTGAAGTACATAAGTTTTCCAATAACCGAGAGGCACTTGTGACGAACAGGCCCATTCACACTGGATCCATATATCTGCCAAGTAAATCAAGGCATAGTGTTAACAAAGGGCATCAAAAAGATTAAAATAAGCTAATGTCCCGAGCATAACCTGGATTAGAACAGGCAGGAGATCCACTCCAAACTGCTGCAAAAGTTCAGGCTGATCTTTCAACAGTTCTTCACGAGCTGAAACCTCTTGTGCATTTACATTTGAATCTTCCTGTTTGCTGGAGCAGCTGGCAGACCACTTCTTCGAGAAAGAACCTTTAACAAATAGGTTAGTGCTTGCTGGGAGAGATATGGACCCTTGAGGCAGCGGGGGAAGAAGCTCATTCGCCAGGTTCACAATTTCAAATATCTGGTGAAAGAGAGAATAAACCTCATTCTTCTACTACACGACTCATAGTTGGATGGTAATATTTAATGCCTAATGCAAAAATTGATGTACAGAAATTCTGAAAAGGGCACCAATTGCCAAGGAGAAAAAATGCTGATCCACATTCTAGATTACTCATGATACAAAATTTCAAAAAGAATTCATTTAAAAAATAGCAAACAATAATCACCGAAGCAAAAAAGTTTGTGTGCCTACTTACATAAAAAATAAGATGTCGAGGATGCTAAGCCGCCTATTATTCGGAAATGGTACTGGATCAACAATATAACAAATGAAAGACAATAAATTTAATTCTCTTTCCTCCAATACTTTTCCTCTTTCACTGAATCAACTCTGTTATTTCTGGCATTACATGTGGGTATATAGTAAAAGAAAGAGAAAGCAGATAAGACCTAAGATCCTTTGGTACTCTTCAAGCATAATTAAAATAGACACTCAGATCATGCTGCTATTTTATGCATCCTCATTGATGTTAGAATTAAGCACACCGACCATATTCAACTTCGGCAACAATAGAACCAACCTCCCTCACCTCCCCCACCCCGAAAGAGAAAAAGAAAAAAAAAAAAGAAAAAAGAGAAGTTGTAATGTTGTATAGAAAGGTAAGAGCCACCAAATGGGCACAACATACTTATCCAAGTATTAGTTATGTAACGCAGATTTATCTAATCATGGAAGCTGATAATTCAGAAATTTAGGTTTTGGATCTAATCATGAAAGCCTATAATTTATATGTGCTCATTTTGGACAGAATGGTGTTGCAAATGCAAATGCAATTCACAGTAACCAAACTACTAAATCTTCAGGACAGAGGGTTAAAATCAACTGGAATCATTAGTACAGTTTTTAATCATCCAAGCAATAAATGAAGAAATAACTCGTACCTGCTCAGGTGGTCTACTTAAGGCAGGTGAAACAGACATGCTTGAAACAACTCCAGAACCAGATAGAATATCTTTGAGGATGCCACTGATTCCAAGGAGTAGCAAAGTTTTTGCTCCTAGAGGAGAGCCACTCACACATGTCGAAAGAAGTCGTATCAAGCCCTGCATGTTTTATTCAGTCAAAATACAGCGTTTAAAATACAAAGTATTTAGCACAATGCCAAAATTTAACAAACCGTGTATGTAGACGTGCTGAGCGAAGCCTGACCTCCTCCAGAATTACTGGAGGAAATAAGGGATGCAGCTTGTGTAACTAGTCCATGGTTACATAGTTCATCCAACTTCTCTGGAGATGATGCAAATGCCTCCGCAATCCGAGTCAAGCAAATAGAAGCGTGCTCCAAAACCTTATTAAGACGACAAAGTGGACGTGAAAAGCTGAGTAATAAAGGATGGAAAAAAGGGCCAACCTAACAACAATATTTCTAAGTGACGATAAAACTGCAAGACAATCAACTCACCTTCGCATCATGATACTGGAGGAGGTTTGTAAGTAAAGGCACAGCTTCCATCACAAAATCAGCAGCATCTGATGGAAGTTTCTTGCACATATTTGCCGCAGTAGACAATGCCACACGCTTACAGAACATTAAGAGAAAATAATTATATGTGAATAAGGATTCAACATACGAGTTATATTGCATTTTTGCCTCAATTAACTACCTGAACTCCAGTGGAGAAGAAGTCAAGATATGACAGCACTGCCATAAGTGCTCCTGCTCGCAAGCAAGCAGTGGGATGTTCTTGAGAAATCTTCTTCAGAGCTTGAAGAGACTGTTCACCATAAGCAAAGCATCAATGTCATTGTCCTCTCTTAAATAAAACTAGAACTGCCAATTGGCTAGCAAGAGTCTGACACGTCATAATTTACATAAAAAACTAAAATATTTATACACAACGTGAGCAATTTTTTTAAAAATTTCTGGCAAGTTTTTACCACTGAAACAACCAAGTAGCTCAATTTACAGCTGACTCCCTCTTCCGCAAACTTAATTGAAGTGGCTCACCTGTTCAGCCAAGTCCATGTACTCAATCGTGAGTAGACGAGCAACAAAACATGAAACAGCACCATAATGCACAACCGCAGCACAAGAAGAGGGCAGCACGTCAACCAGATGAGTAAGCGCCCTGGCAGCAAGCAGCATGATATCCGGATTACTCTCGTGATTCAGCAACCCCACGAGCACCGGAACAAACGAGTCCACCGAGAAAGTACACAGAGAATCCTCAGTGCCAATGGAAAGCATCTCGCAGAGCTGTGTTAATGCCTCAACTTGTCTTCCTTCCTCACCATCCGCCCTCAAGCCTGATAAAATCTTCTTCAGCCGCCCGCTCTGATGAGACGATGACGCAGACCCCATTGCCGAGCTCGGCAGCAGATCATCCAATCCAGCACCCAATTTTCTCAATAAACCTTGAAGTGCACTGCTAGCAGAAGTTAAATTCTGATGCAAAATCCCAACGCCTCCTTCGCTATCGTTATCATCATCCTCATCACCTCCACCATTCGAATCAATATTCAACCCGAGGCTCCTCTCTGCATCCCTATCCCTGTCCCTAACGCTAACCTCATGCTCTTTCTCTTTCCCTTTATCCGAATTATCCTTATCTGCGCCGTGATTATGGGTTCTACCACGGCGTCCCCGGGAGGATTCCTGAGGAGTATCCATAGCGGGAGCTGAGGATGCTAGTGAGTCCTGAGAGCGAGTGGCAACACGAGAACGGGTGGAGATCGAGGTAGAAGAGGTAGCAGCAGTGGCAGCGGCGGAGAGACGAGCACGCTTGGTGGCACCGGTGGTGGGACCAGCAGCAACAGCAGGAGGAGGAGAAGAAGAAGGCGCTGATGACGTGGCCTCCGCCCGCTTCCGGCTCCGAGTTTCCATACAAAAACCTCAAAACCCAGGAATTCCCTCGGCGATCACAGTCTCTCTGATCTTCAATTCGCTTTTCATTTCCTGCAAACCCTAATTCGTCAAAAAAGGTGGATTTTTTATTGAATTCAGCTCAAAAGACAAACACTAATTAATCCTAATTAACCTCGGAGACGGATTAACCATAACCAATTCAGTGAGATTTTAGAGTGAGGTGAAGAGGGCAAAGAATATTATCTTAGGGATAAAAGAGATGAAAAAGGGCTACTAAATAGAAAACTCTTAAATTGGTTTTCTCTTTTCTTTTCTTTTCTTTTTTCTCTTACCTCTTCTAACAAGTGAAAATTGAGGCAGTAGGCTCCGTTTGTTTGCAAAAATATTTTTTTAATTTTTTGATATTTGATAATATTAAAAAGTTAATCGGATAAAAAAAAAATTTAATAAAAAATAATGGTTATTTTTGTTTAATTTTTCTATGTTTGGTAATATCAAAAAAGTTATTAATTGTAAAATATTTTTTAATTAAATATTATGACAAGTACAAAGTTTATAAAAATATTTTCATATCTTTTGAGTTAATAAAATATTTTGCAGAATTCACTCACCTATACCCCCTATCCTCTACCCCCACCGCTCCACCCTTATTCTCACAATTAACATATATATTATGTGTATATTTTAAAAAAAAATCTAATATCAAAAAAATATTTTTTACTGTAATCCAAATATTATGAAATATTTTTTAATATTTTATTTAAAAAAAATATTTTCTCTCAATAAATTATTTTATGACAAACAAACAAAACTTAAAAAAAAAATTTTTAGGAACAAGTTATTTTACAGCAAACAAACGGAGTCAAAGATGACTACGTGGTTGTGCATGACTATAAATTGGAGCGAGCGTTTTTTCTGTCAGAAGTTAACCTGAGTCACGGGCCAGTGAATGCGTTGCGGTTTCTTTTTCCCTTTCAAGAATTAGATTTAGCGATATAAATTACGGAGAAACAACATGGCCTCTATTATTTTTATCTCAAACTAAACAGGTTCTTGAGTTTTTTTCTTTCTCCTAAATTTTTCAAACTTGACAATGTTAGTTAAGTTTAAGGATAAATTTTACACTTAATCTCTATTATTTACATATTTTTTTAATATAGTCTTTAATATTTTAAAAGATTTATATTGATTTTTAATATTTATAAAAATTATTCAAAATAGTTCTTATTATTCAAATTTATCCAATTTAGTCCTTATTATTTTTAAAAAAATTCAATTTAGTTCATATTGTTTATTAAAAAAATCAATTTAATCTCTGTCCATGACTCCAATGTTGGGACTAAATTAAATTTTATGAAAAATAATAAAGATTAAATTGATTAATTTTGAACAATAAATATTATTTTGAATCACTTTATAAATATTAATGACTAATATAATTTTTTTAAAATATTAAAAATTAATTTTAAAAAAAGATTAAATAATAAGAACTAAATGTGAAATTTATCCTAATTTTAACAAGTAAGGGTATTATAATTATTTGAATAAAATATTAATAATAAGGGTAAATTATGCATATAGTCTTTATTGTTCCCACATTTTTTCAAGTTGATCTTTAATGTTTCAAAAAATTCATATTAGTCTGTAATATTTATAAAAGTGATTCAAAATAATTTATATTGTTCAAAATTAATCAATTTAGTTCTTATTATTTTCTAAAAGGTTCAATTTAGTCTTTAAATATAAGCCACGTGTAGGGACTAAATTGAATTTTTTTTTTTAAATAATAGAGGTTAAATTAATTTTTTTTTTTATAAACAATAAGGACCCAATTGATTAATATTGAATAATATAGATTATTTTGAATCACTTTTATAAATATTAAGGATTAATATGAATCTTTTGAAATATTAAAAATAATATTAAAAAAATATGTAAATTATAAGAATTAAATATGAAATTTACCCTAATAATAACAATAATAATAAACCAATCCCCTAAATCCTACCCAGCCTCCGCCATCACCCGAACACCTAATTCCCTAATTGTCAATCCCTTCAAAATTCCCATAGACAAGTCACAGGTCGCGTTCTTGAAAAGTAACGAAGTAGGCAGCTTTTGGTTCGCCTCTTTTCACAATCACCATGTCAATTTCGTCAAAGATGATGCCAATATCCCATCTCATAGCTCCAAAATCACAAAACAAAAGCCACTTGTCTACCTTCTTTGATTCGACCACCACGTCTGATCTCTGATTCATTCAATCACCATTTTTTTTGATAATAAAAGCTCATTTGGGTTTTCATTCAATCACCATTGAGTGTTGTCCAAACCTTTTTTATTTTTTTTTAAAGTATTGTATTATTAAACAGTAAACGTACATCAGTCAATTCTTGCGAATTTATCTTCTTGAATTACAAGAATAGAAAGTACAGAGAGATAATTGAATAGTCAATTGGTTCAAAAAGTGTCTATCATAACTTTACATGAATAACTCAATTTACTATTTGGTTGACGAATCAACTAATCCACTAAAAAAAAATAGCCAAAAATTGAAGATAAGGTTGAGTGCAAGTGTTGTCCAAACCCAAATCCTATGCAAAATATGTATTTGTCACTTGTACTTAACCTCTATCATTTCTCAAACCCAAATCCTATGCAAAACGTGTATTTGTCACTTGTGCTTAACCTATATCCTCTCTCAAACCCAAATCCTATGCAAAACGTGTATTTGTCACTTGTGTTTAACCCCTATCCTCTCTCTTCACTCTATATTAGTGGAAAAAATCAATTTCTATTGAAATTCCTACATTACATTTCAGGCCAATTGTTGAATTATTCGATTTTTTTTTCTTTTTTGCCCACGAATTACTTGATCAAATACAAAGATTGATACCAAGTCTAAAAAGCTGCTTCTTGAAGTAAAATTCATAGTCAAACTGAGACCTCTCTAACCTGCTTAATTATTCCGTAAAATTTAAACAAAAAGAATTTTAAAATATAATTTGCTCTAAAAGAACACAATAACAAAAGTAATAATATGGGATATGAGCAATGCAAATATGTAAAAGAAAATTAATCAAATACAAGAGATGTGGGAAAACAACGCTATCATTCCAAACTTAGTAGTGACTTGTAAGTATTTTTAGCTTTTTAGTATAAATTTTAGATAATATTGACCTCAATTTGACCGATCGAACAAGAATAATTACTTGATATCAAAAAATAATTTTAAAATTATATATCAGTCCGATCGCTAAATTATTAGGTCAAACTTTGAATATTTTTTTGCAAAATTAATATGAACAGTGATTTAAATACTGAAAATTATAAAAATATTGTCTAAAATCATAAAAATACAAAGTACCTATCATTCCGCTCTCCGACAAAAATATTTCAATGCAAATCTAGACATTAAAATAATAATATCTCCAACAAGGCCAATTTTGTCTTTTGTCACTTCTTGGATGATTGAAGATGAAGCAACGTGAATTAAAATGAAATAGTTTTGTCTTCTGTAAGCTTTTTTGTTGATGAAATATAAGTTAACACGTTTGAGATATTTTGCAAAAAGGGGTTTCTCGAGATGGGTTTAATCAGTACGATTATGGGTTTCTGTGGATTTGGTTTTGGAATTTCTACTGGGCTTGTGATTGGCTATTTTCTCTTCATCTACTTCCAACCCAAAGATGTTGAGGTACGCTATGTGATTGTGTGTGATACGTGTATATATATATTGTATCTATCTGTTTCTGTTTAAGCTTTTATTTTGAATTTTGAGTAAGCTAAACTGGTGTAAATCTGAAAAAGAGTGAGTACGTTGACTTCGATGCTATCGATTCTCTGCTAAGTAAATGAAAGTTGAGCTTAGTCAAATGCAGTCTTAGTATTTTCGTTTATTTTTGGGGTAAGATTTTAATTTGTGAAACTCAATTGAGCATACAGAAATTATAGAATTTGAATAAAGTTGGATTAACAAATGTAAGTTAACACTGCGTAAAATAGACTCAAAGAGGGTGGCGCTACGTGCGTCTAGTTGCCGTTTATTTAGAAAAAGGAATGCTGAAAATTCCTCTGCAATCTACCTGTTATTAGTAGTTATTGAGATGATGATACGCAAGAATGGTGCTGGAAGCAAGGGGCGGAGCCTGGCACCTGAAATTAGGGAGTGCACTATAGGTATCCGCATTCGGGTCAATAACTGGGGTCGGGACACTTGTCTGTGCATAAGCCAAATTAGCATTACTAGACTCATTAGAGAAGCATTTGTTAATAGAAATTGCTGGTGCTAATCGAATATACCAAGAAAAAGCTCACTAAATGCCCGGATCCAGGTCAAATGAAAATAGCCACCAAACGTGTTCTGGCTTAATACTTGAGAACTCACCTCAAGTTGTTCCAAGGTTCCATATGATCCATAACCTGCCGCCATTACTAGAAACCTTAAACCTTCAAACAACACAAATCCACATAAAACAAATGCTACTCATAGCACTAAACACACGTTGCACGAGTGTTCTTGTTTTGGACACAGAAAAATGAAAGGAAGAAGAAAATAGTACTCCATGTCTTTACATACAGATATGTGTACATATACACATGGATGATTCATGTGATTGGGTGCATTCTAACTGTTAAACAACCATTGAATTCAATGAAATCTTTACATCTTTAGAATTAGGGATATAGTGTGAATATTTACCTATTTTGCTTTCAAGAAATAGTTGGTGCGTAGTTAATAGGCTAGCCAATTCCTTAGCATCTTCACAACCCACTGATGAAAACTGAAAAAACAGGTCTGAAGATAGACTAAGATCAGATGAGAGATTAAGAAGGATGAAAGAAAAGAGATTAACAAAGAAAAACGAGAAATTTTCAACCTGAAAAAGTGGAGAGCAGCTGTCTGCTCTAATATTCTTTTTTTTTTTTAATAATATAAAATCTAAATTACGAAACTACCCTTAATTCCTGAGAGAGAAGCTAGGGTGTGCACATGCACGCCCAATCTTATATGTGGCTCCGCCACTGCTGGAAGCTGTTAATATTGCATAGTTGGTATAGCTTTGCTTGATATTTTAATGGAATATGGTTAATTCAGCATAAGTGCAAGAGGAGAACATTAGTTTCAGGTGATGGATTATATTATAATTTGGATCGTTATCTTTTGTGCGTGTCAGGATTACTTAGACTCTTCTGTTTGGAAATGATGACGTCTCATGCTATGCTGTTGTTGGTGTGATAACTTTTTGATAGCATTTTCGACTACTGATTGAATTCTGCTTCTTTTATTTATTTTTTAATTCTGGTTTATTTTGGGATTTACACTAGGCTCCGTATTTAGATTTGCACTAAAGATGATGGACTTTTAAGAGTGATGATTGGGTTTTTCTTGACCATGATGCGAAGAGTAACACTTGTTAGTGATTGTAACAGGAATGCTAAGATTATTGCTGAGAGTGGAAAATATTCTAGAGAGTCTGCAAATATTTTACCTTGTGACATAATTGATGATTTACTGAGGTTTTCTTCAAGTTAAGACTCAATTTGCTGTCCTTCGTGTTGTGTGTGTTTTTGCACATGTGCTCTGAAGGAAAAAATTTGTAGATCTTGATTAACTTCACATAAAGAAATTAGAAAAAGGTTGAAGAAATAACTTTCAAAAAATGCTTTATATGATGTATTCTTTTCTTTATTTCAATTATTTATTTGTTCGGCTGGGTCATAAATTTCCTGTTGATTTACTCTAGGATCCTGTTATTCGCCCACTGGCTGAGCGTGACACTAAAAGTTTGCAGCAGCTACTTCCTGAAATACCCCATTGGGTGAAACATCCTGACTATGATCGTGTATGTATACTCTAGTTTTTTTAATGCATTTGTAATTCCTGGTTATTAAATCTTAATTTACTATGTTTGCTGAAATACAGGTCGATTGGCTGAACAAGTTCCTTGAGTATATGTGGCCTTATCTCGACAAGGTACTTTTTAAACATGTGTCATTGTTCCCATGTGCGAGTATTGCAACATCATCGCTAGAATACTACCTGTTGCTTAATCTTTTTTTCATAGGCAATTTGCAAGACTGCAAAGGATATTGCAAAACCCATTATTGCTGAGCAAATTCCGAAGTACAAACTTGAATCTGTTGAATTCGAAACACTAACTTTGGGGTTCCTGCCACCTACTCTGCAAGGTAAATGAACTAATCTTTGATTATTCTTGGTGCTAATATTGTAGTACAAAGTAAAACAACTTGTCTGGTATCCTTGGTGGATTCTGAAAAAAATGATTGCACGCCAATATGCTCTGTTAATGCTTGTCTTTCCGTTTCCCCTGCCTATTTTTTCCTCTCAATCTCCTACTGCATCGTGTTCAAACCACTTGTGAACATTCACTGCACGATGTATACTGTTGCAGCATTTACTTGTGCAATATTTGTCAGGTAAGAAACAAGAAATAGTTATATTACATCTGATAATTGACATGCGATGGGCTTCCTTCTTGATTGAATGATGCAATGGGCTTCCTTCTTGATCGAATGAAAACAAACTCTACAGATTGGCCCAAAAATATCAAACAATAAAGAGGAAAGCTTCGATTTGCCATGCATGTGATGTGTAAATAAATTGTTAAGGTTATGTAGTAATGGCTAGTCTTTCAATTCTTGTTTCTGCTATTGCATTGTCCTCTCTGGTCGGACCAATATCATAGTCTGTCTCACTTCGGCATACACACTCTTCCTTTCACTCTCACGCACTCAATGAGTGTGTGTGTGTCTGTGTCTCCCAGGCATGTGAATAAATGATTATTAGTATATGTTATCTTGCTTTTGTTGAATAATAATATTTCATATGCATCTTTTTAAAGTTCTTTTCACTAATTAACCTTTCAGGTATGAAAGTCTATGTAACTGATGAGAAAGAGTTGATTATGGAACCATATCTAAAATGGGCCGGAAATCCTAACATCACCGTCGCTGTCAGAGCATATGGGCTGAAGGCAACAGTTCAGGTCATATTCTTAGCTACTGTTGCTACATAATATTCTCAAGGTTCTATTACAGCTTCATATATTTGATCTACTAAAATCATTCATTTGTTAGTGCAGATTGTGGATTTTCAAGTCTTTGCTGCTCCACGTATAACCTTAAAGCCTTTGGTCCCAAGCTTTCCATGTTTTGCGAAAATCTATGTTTCTCTCATGGAAAAGGTTTGTGATTGTGTAGTACGGTCAGTACTTAACGTAGCCAATTCTAACTTGCCTGAGTTGGTCTGCAATCTAGGGAGAAACGAGCATGTTAAATTTACCAAAATAAACCAAATATCATAACACCGGATAAAGCAGGCTCTACCAGTTTCATCATTGCATCAATCTTGCCCCACAAGACTAAAGAGTCTAAAACCAAAAATAACTGAAACCTGTTTTGCTTCATTTAAGAGCTCATTTCTAAACCAATATGTGAAGTTGATTTTTGAGCAATGTGAATGCTAAGGTAAGACCTTACAGGACACTAACTGGAGGGAGAATTATGCTTCCCGTGGGAGCCAATAACACATCTCATCGATTTTCTCCTCCACTTTCTCCATGTTTTCAACACTTAGAAGTTCGTGTATAAGTAAACAATTTCAGAACCAATGGATGAAGGATTTCAGCTGTCATGGATGTCCAGGCTACTGTTGGACCTTCATTTTCACCATGTTAGAGTTTTGCCTGAGTGATATGTGTACATCTGAGCAATACTTCTGTCTCATGTCCTCCAATTTTTTCTTTTGTGTGTTTTATTTTGCAGCCTCATGTGGATTTTGGACTGAAGCTTGTAGGGGCTGATCTAATGTCAATTCCTGGGCTGTACAGGTTCGTCCAGGTACAAGTTCTTCATTGACATTAAACTATCCCTCCCTCTCTCTTTTTCCCGACAGACCAAGAGAGAGAGTGAGTGGCTTTGCTATTTAAGTCAGTTTCCGAAGAATGTACTCCTTATGTATTGGATGCTGATCTCTAAGTTCATAGAATTTGTAAAACTGAGAGGAAAGTGGATCAGCAGAAATTCGTTTAATTTTGTCTTGCAATTGTGGCCAGTGAGTCTTATTACACGTTTAGGCTAAAGGTTGGTTGGTGTAAAAAGTAACCTGAGCATCTTATCATATTGTTTACTGTAGCATCTATTTTACTGTGTACTCTTGAATTTCTTTGCTGCATATGAGTTATGAGATTACTCATTTTCGCAAATGATGGGCAGTTTTCTTATTGCACAAAGGATTTAGGACAATATTATATTTTTGGATCCGACAACGGAGTTAAAATAACTAATGAGGGTGAACTCATGTCTAAAGGGCAATCTATTCCTGTTCACTTCAATGTTGTTATTGTCAACAATGTTCTAATGATAAATGGGCTGATGGTAGTCGAATCTTATATTTTGCAGGAGAAAATTAAGGATCAAGTTGCTAACATGTATCTGTGGCCTAAAACACTAGAAGTACAACTTTTGGATCCGTCAAAGTATGCTAATTCTTCTAGTTTAGAATTTCTAGAGCAGTCTTATCGCACATTTTCCTAATTATGTTTGATACATTTGATTAATTCCTGAAACCTGCAGAGCTATGAAGAGGCCTGTTGGAATCCTCCATGTGAAGGTTGTTCGTGCGATGAAGCTGAAAAAGAAAGATTTGATGGGTGCATCAGACCCTTATGTAAAACTAAAGCTCACCGAGTCAAAGCTTCCTTCAAAGAAGACTGCTGTGAAGCATAAGAATCTGAACCCTGAGTGGAACGAGGAATTTACGTTGGTTGTCAAAGATCCAGAATCACAAGTTTTGGAGCTTTATGTTTATGACTGGGAGCAGGTATATCTTCCTAGTTGGAGGTTAAGGATTTCTCTTCTAGATTCTTTAATTTGTGCCTTAGGATGTTTTCTCCTTCTTCTTCTTACTTTTCTTTTCAACCCCCAAAGGTTGGGAAACATGACAAGATGGGTATGAATCTAGTTCCTTTGAAGGAACTCACTCCTGATGAGCCTAAACGCATGACGCTTGATCTCTTGAAAAACATGGATCCAAATGATGCACAAAATGATAAGCAACGTGGTCAGATTGAGGTGGAATTGACATACAAACCTTTCAAGGAGGATGATTTGCCAAAAGATTTTGATGATTCAGCGGATGTACAAAAGGCTCCAGAAGGAACACCTGCTGGGGGAGGTGTGCTCGTGGTTATTATCCACGAAGCTCAAGATGTTGAAGGAAAGCACCACACGAATCCTTATGTGCGGATAATTTTTCGAGGAGAGGAGAAAAAAACTAAGGTTACTAGCCACCTTCTCTCCTTCTATTTCTGTTCATGCCCTCATGTCCTGATACTTTGAGAATTGAGATGTTTACTTTCTGGAGTTCTGATCAAAGATAGGCAAATGCCATGTTTTAGTCCATATTGTCGTTTTGCTTCACTAAGCACACACTTTTCTTGTCTTTTTTTCTTCATTTTTTTTTTTTCACTTGGTAAACCATAAAAGATAATGCTCAATTAGACAAGAGAAGAATCATCTAATCTGAACAATTAACTGTCTTTTTATATGAATCTGTAGCTCATATAATTCTCATTTACCGCCCAAAAAGGATGCACTCTAATATTCTGCTGGTCATAATTACTCTTCCATCTTTTCGCTTTCCTGAGAACTCTGACCACTCTTTTCTCTTGATTAGATCTTTTAAGGGGAGTTGGTCTAGGTGAAAAGTTTCATGATACACTCATCGCTCCTTAAATGACAGCTAATTTATTGTATTTGCACTCGTGCAGCATGTGAAGAAGAACAGAGATCCAAGATGGGATGAAGAGTTCACATTCATGTTGGATGAGCCTCCTATTAAGGATAGGCTCCACGTGGAAGTGTTGAGCACCTCGACGAGGATTGGTCTGCTGCATCCAAAGGTATGAAAATACTTTCACCCCATTTTAATATCAAGTGAAGTAGAGGGGCCCTTTCTTCCTTCCTTAATGTATATTTGCCTTTGGGATGATAGTGTCTCTAATATATAGATCTCCCGAGTTCTCTTACCTTTTCTTTGTCCTTCTGTTTTTTTGGTTTACTATAAATTTGATGCTCATGTTTGTACCGTCTTGTTGTGGGGGTGCGCATTGTTTTAAAAGGATGGTGTATCAAGTGAGAATGCTGTTGCAACTTATTATGCTTCAAACTTAAAATTGCCCATTTTTTTTTGAACAAAATTTTGCACTAAAATTGCAAGTTCATGGAAAGAGTTATGGTTGACCAAAAAATAAAAAATAAAAAATGGAAAGGGTTCTGCAGATTTACTCATTCCCGTTGTTCCGTTTGCTAGTAAAATTATTTTCAATCAAATACATAAATTTGTTCTGCCTTAGGTTTCAAGGGTACCCCTTGCAGCCTTCTTTATTTTGCTAGAATTGATATGCTTTTCTGAAAGGGAATGTAGTTTACATGGAATTGATGTAGTAGTTTGCTAATGATATTTGTCTTTCTGATAGTACAATTTATAGTTTTTATTTACTTTTGAGGACTTTCTTTCGTAGTGTGATTGATTTCTGCATATTGATGAAGATACTAATTTTTTTGTTCTGTAATCAGGAAACATTGGGATATGTAGATATCAGCCTTTCTGATGTTGTTAGCAACAGAAGGATAAACGAAAGGTATCATCTTATAGATTCCAAGAACGGGCGGATCCAAATTGAAGTGCAATGGAGAACATCTTCTTAAGTTGGATTCTTTTTGCATCCCCAGCTTCCATACAGACACATCGTGCCAGTAAAGGATAGCTGTCTGAAGGAAACATAGTTTCCTTATCCTTATCCTTTTCGGCCTAGAGTGCCGTTGTGTGTTGTTTGTGTACATTATTACTTAGTGAACCACATCTGTATGTCCCTTCTGGAATTCATTGTTACTAAGTGAACCACACTCCAGTAACGTGAGAATTCGATGTTCTTCATCTGCATATTGCTTTGTTAATTGTTATGATGAGGCTACCAAGTATCTGTTGAGCTATCAGCTTTTTTAAGCCTGGCAGGATTGAATGGTATTTACTTTTATTGATGCATAAGACATCAAAGTCTGTAATGGTCTGTTTTCGTTCTTGATTACTTTGTGCTCCATTAACCTAGATTGTTGAAAGGGCGACTTCTTGTGGTGCAGGTGTAATTACTTGTTTATGGTTCCCCTCCCCTTAAGTTGTAATTGTGACACCCAATTATACCTATTGTTCGATTCTCAACCTTATGCAACTACATAGGCACCACCCCAATGCCATGGCCATTACAATCGACTCCTTGTAAATGGGAAAAGCCAGGTGCTCTTGTTTTACGATGGTAGGGACGATTGCTTCTATTACTGACTAGAAAGATATCAAATTCTCTTTTAGGTGCTTCAATTGCGGTATAGGTAGAAGGTGCTAGTTCGGAAAAACCTTCTGGCTTAAAGGCAAAGCTGATTACAATATGGAGTTATCATGTTGAACACTTGACACAACCTGGGAAAACTTTCCTGAGAGTGCCAAATTCTTTTTGTCTAATGATATAACAAGCGCGAGTGTTTAGAAAAGGTTGGGAGTAAAAACAATGTTTGATCTCAAGACCATCAATTTTTTCATATTACTTGGACAGGTGGGCCCTACAGACACAGGCTTAGATAAACGGGTCAACAGCCCAACAAGAAAGACAAAATGGTTGCACAAAAGAAAAAACTAACCGGCCCAAAACAATCACTTAGAAAGATATCTAATTCTCCTTTAGGTGGCTTCAAAGTCATGGTCATGTTAATCGTTCTAAACGATTGTGGTTGTTGCTGACATGTAAAGACAACACCAATACTGTTAATCTTGCAAATTAACAGTTGCCGTCTGCAAGAGTAACCCCCCGAGTTACTTGTAACAAGTCAAAAAATTGAAACGATCAAAGTTAACTGCGATATTATACACTTTCTGTCACATTATCTTGATCTTATCTTATACGTTTTGTATCTACTAGAAGCCACATATGTTTTCACGTTAATGCTGGTTGTTGAAAGGAGAAACCAAAGTCTTCAAGTGGCAGCTATATACATGTGTTGAAGCTGTACATATCTGTCTCACGCAAACGATTTTTATATATATTGAGAGCGAGGTTTCTTATTATGATTAGATCTCGTTCCTTCATCAGAAATATTCGCTTCAACTTGATTTCAGATTCAATGGAAAAAAGTTTTAAGTTAAGTTAAGTTAAGTTTCATATATATTAAGAATACTGTCCGTGCTTGGCTTTTTATTATCGATAGACATGTACTCATATATATTACTTATAACTCGTATATAATCACACCAGATCAGGCCGAGGACACGTACCTATTTGTTGCACATAATTGAGCAGCGGAGGTTCTTGTTTCACCTAACATGCTCAGAATCCTACCTCAATTAGCCTTTCCTAATCTAGTTGCTGAGGGACTTCTTGGTCTTGTAATCTGATTAATGTCGTTAATTTCCTTATGGATAACCTAGGAGATATCTCTATTTTCTCTTCCCGACAATCTTTAGAATTACTACTGTTTAACTTTCAACTCACCTCTAACCATGAAATGAATATCCTCATATTCTTTTGGACACTTGAGTTTCGCAGTATAGTTGTTGGTTTGCATCGTCTTATCATTCCCGCAACGACTTGTACGAAATTGTAAGTTACCAAAACTCATAAATTATTGCAAAATTGATCCCTAGGTTTGATGGCTAAAGACCTCCAATTTAGAATCTTGTTCTATGATTTCTATTCAAGTTAATTGATCAGCTTTTCACTTGCAACCCCTTCCTTTCCCCCTTCTGAACAAGAAATCTTAAAACCATCACTAATTGGGGTAACAATCTTGTTAAGAAAAAGTAAGGTAACACTTTGATATTAAGATAAGACAATTAGGTTAAAACAGGCGAATCACACGTTCTAGGAATTACATGTGGCGCAACTTTATTAGAGTACGTATCTTCATTTTGTTGATATACCAAGCTTGTTACATGAGATTTAACCTTTCACAAGATATCTTGGTTTAAATAGAACTGAACTTTAAGAACCTAATTGAGGCCTTCTCCGATGACCATGTGGGAGTCATGGCACTTAATGTTAGGGAAAATCAAAGTGAAATGAGGACTTCCATTCGCTATTCCCCCTTTCTCCCTCCAAGCCAGTACCTAAGAGTCGTCGGCTCATTTTTCAACAGCCACGGTGAAAGCTCTACCCAGATAAAATGAAAAAGAGAGAGAAAAAAAAAAGAGAAAGAAATGTTCATTTTACTGCAATGAAGTATATATATATTTATACAAAATGAATGGCTTTGTCTATACTATATATACCGAAAATACTGGAACATTAAATATACATGATGCCGTTACTGAAGCTTTATCCACCAAATGTGGGTCAGTTGACATAGACCCTATTTTCGCTAAGGTTCAGGGGTCTCACATGGGGGGGGGGGAGAACAACCGAAGAGGTAGGTAAGAAATTTTAGGACAACCCCACGAGTCTTGTTCTATACCTAAGCACATGTTCTACACGAACTGCTGAGTTGGCTGTCACCTTACTCATCTTCTGTTTATTGCCTAACCTATAAACCATCATGCCCTCCAATTTCTTTAACCAATCAAGCAATTCAAAATTTTGGCTATGTTGTCCCCCTTTTTAAAGTCAAGAAATATTTTTTGAGAAACTTTTGACCTACCTCACACTAAGGTTTATTCAAATCTCAGAGCGCGCATGACTCTGATCGTTTGAAATAGATATGAGGTGAATTAATTAGGTACAAGTTCTACCGGGTTCAAAAGTCTTCCTGTCCCTATCATCATTTCTTACTTGAGAATTCAAATTTCATGGTGCTGGTGGTTGTGTGCATATATGAGAAACTTGAGTTGTGGTCAGATGCTACAGCAGCACCAACCCTAATCTTACATCAACCTAATTGATGACCGTGACAAGCCCCATCCCACAATATTGAAATGGGGCATGCAATAATGGACATACAAAAGAAATAAATGCTTGAAGTTAGAATTTACCTGATTTCCAAATGTATTTATGTTCTTTCCCCTCTATTATTGAATAGGATATGGATGGGTTTGAACTCTTGGTGCAGAGTTAATTATTAAATGCACATAGGGATAAGCTTAGGTGGGGTTTTTCCAGGGAGAATACTAGTAGATAATAATTTTACGTGCAAGGATAAATTCATACTATATACGTGTATTAGTTCAACATCAGGATGGAGCCATTTTTGCACCATGACAGTCGAAAAAGGTGAAAAGGTAGGTAACATATACACATGAAAAATTACACAACTGGCCATCTCTATCTCTCTCTCCATGAGAACTACTTTGAAAACAACTTGTGCCTAGTGATAAGGGTTGAAATGTTGGTTTAGTCCGAGCTTAGTGTATATCTGTAAAAGAAGACAAGGAACTAGGGTTAGTGTTATGACCCGTAATTTTTTTCCAGTGTGAGAATAAGTTAGTATGTTCGAGTTCAAGTAATCGCTGAATATAGGGAGCAATTAATGAGAGTTCAGTTACCTTTCATATAAGCATTGAATGGGGTATTTATATATACTAGCAATTAAGATGGATAGCATTAAATGCTTAATTCGGTTCAACACTGTTCATGTCTGACCCAGACTCTTATCCTTGGGGTAAATCTATTATCTAGCGATAAATACCTTTATGTCTCATCTGACATTAACTGCTATAGTTCACAGGTCGGGCGCGGGTCTTCGGGTCGGGTCAGTTTTGCACCCATATCACCTAGAATTCACAATCCTTAACTATGTCTATCAACTTGGTCTTGGTGATTTGTGTAACACTCCATCCTACATTGATTGTATAGTTAAATAATATGTTCAATTTATATGATTTGAGCTTTCTATTACTGTTAACATAGACTTAAAAATGGTGTTTCTGTGCTGACGGACAGACTTTTGTCAAATACGATTTTTCACAAAATTTGTTGGCATGCTAGTAGTCGATCCAAATTGATACAATTTTTTAGGGTTTGGGGCGGAGGGGAGATGATGATATGTTGGTGGTGGGTAACAATTGGTGTAACAAGCAAATTGGTGCACCAAAAGGTAAATCAACCTTCCCATCCCTAACCCTACTTTGTTGCCTAAACTTGCACCACAAGGTTGGGGAAAAAGAGAAGTGGAAGGTGAACCAAAGCCCACATACAACTACAACCACACTCATTTAATTTTCCCATGCTTACCTTTTCTCTTTTATCATTCTGCCTTACCAAAACTTGTAAATCTTCTAGAAACCCCAACATAAGTACATAACCTCTCTTTTATATAATATGCATGCTGGTGCAGGATGCACAACATCTAGAATAAAGAGTAGCAACTACCATCTCTATTCTTGTGGAAGAATATTAGGCAAGACCACTTGAATAAATAAAACTTAATTTGCCTAATGCCCATTACTAATTAAGTTTAGTTTTTTAGTCGACCTTTGATTAAGACTTTATTAATATTGCAAGTTAATTAAAATCTGAATTGAAATCCTTCCAACCTCTCCTCTGTTTGGTACATGATGAATATAATTTCAAAGATGACATTATCTAGTGGGAAAAAAAAACATTTCTCATGAACATTGCAGTTTCATTCAAACTTCAAAAATCACTAGTGGAAAATTAAACTTATTGAGACAGTTCGTCGATGAAAGAGGTACTTCAACTGATTCTTGTAATGATAGTGGCAATGGTCGAGGGAGATTGACTTATTATATTAAGAGACTTGCTAAGTTTTAATGGAAATTGCTTAGTTAGTCTTTAAAGGGTTTCCACAGTTCATATTTTTAGCTTGTCATTGTAGTTTTTAAAGTCACAAATTGGGGAATTTGTAAACTTATTACACATATTGTTTATTTTATCTAGGGATGGCAACGGGTACCTATTCTATCCGAAACCGACGGTTATTCGCCCGATAAAAACCCGATAACAAAAACCGATGGAGAATATGTTAGGGTTTGGGTTTTATAAGGAGAAACCGACGGATAAACTGATAGGTTTTGATTTTTGACGTTTAAAAAAATCAAAACCCGAAATCCGATTATTAATTTATTATATAATATATATGTATATATAGATATATATAATATAATATTTAAAGTTGATAAAAGTATAAAATATAAGCCCAATACTACCCTTCTAAAAATTATAACTAAAAAAAGCCCAGTACCCTTTAATTAACAACAACCCAATTCTTAGTTGTAAAAAAAAAAAAAAAAAAAAGTCAGCCCAATTCTCACTTTTAAGCCTAAAAGCCCAAAATACTATAGATTTTAACTCTTAAGCCTAACGTTTGTTATTCTTAAGCTAACCTAGCAGTAAACGTTTTCTTCTTTAAACACTAAATTATTACTCAGCCGCTCTCAACCTTTCAGCTCTTCAAGTTCTCATCTCTTCAAGTCATCAGTTGTTCCATCGAAGAAAGCATGCGTCCCTCCCGTGTTCAAGCTAGCTTTCATCTAATCTTATTTCCTTTTTTTTGTTAAATATTTTATTTCTCTTAATGTTTACTGTACATTGCTTTTTACTCTTCTTGGATTTGGGTTAAGAGGGGTTTTGGCGTTTTGCTTGTGCCATTTGAAGTATTTTGTATATTAGATACGTTGAGATGTAGTAGAAGATGTTCCTAAGCATTTTCCTATACCTAGAAGAAACTGGACATAAGACAAAATTGAATTAGTCCAACGTAACCATCCAAGATCAAGTTGAATCCTTCAATTCCCAATTCTTATTGGATTTGGTATCTATAAAGCTAGGGTTTACAAATACTTTAAAAGCTTTTGATGTAAAATTATGATAATTCAAAAAAAAAAAAAACAGAAAAGAAAGTTGAATATAGGAATTTGGTTTTACGTTTTTTAATCTTATGCTATCAATGTTCGATTTTGAATTTTATTGTGTTTTTAGATCTTGTTACATTTAAATTATTTTTTTCTTCATATTTTGGACCTTTTTAGTCTTTTTCTATTTAAATTTTTTTTTTTAAGTAATCGGTTTTGGTTTCGGTTTCTGTTATCCACGGATTTTTAAAAACCGGTCGGTTGCGATTTTAGATATGAATTTTTTTAACCCGTCGGTTTTGGTTTTGGTTTCGGTTTTCAGTTTGCTAAACGATTTCGGTTTCGGTTTTACCAAAACCGCGAATAACCGACATGTTGTCATCCCTAATTTTATCAGTGTCTAAATTTCCACTAAAATGATACTATGAAAACCCTCTAGTTATTCCCTTGAAGATTGTTCATTCGAGAACAAAGCAAATAATCCAACATAATTTCTAAGTAAATTTGTCACGTATCAATGCATGCTTTAATTAACATAACAATATTTTATTTATATGTAGGTTTTCATGGTATTTTGCATATTATACAACATCGTGACCAAGGTGTGGATGGAATTTTCGGGTAACAACTCGTTCTGATTAAAGATTTTGAATATGTTGGACTCGGGTCATGGTCCGCCCAAGTTGGGGTAGACCAACCTATGTGACCCATGTAGTGGGAAGCCAACTACTTGATATAAAAGCAAAGAAAACCTTAATACAGAACATAAGTTATTCTGTAGGTTTTAGCCTCCAACAAAATAAAACAAAAAGTCTCTCTACATTCTTGGCTTTTAGGTTATGGACAAAAAGTGGATGGTCTAGTACTATACACTACGACTCCTTGCAAGTGTAGTGGAGCAAACGCGATCGTTAATTACTTGCTTCCGCAGTTTTGAGATACGTGTGAATATCTCACTCTGAATCAACATTGGTATCAGAGCCTTAGTGTTTGTTCTTTGTACAATATTCAATTGTATGCATGAAAACCCTTATTTTTAGTTTTTCGTGATTTTTTAGCGGATTAGTCATAGAATAACGTTTCTATGAAGTATCTCATATGGGTATGATTTTATACTGCTAGAAATCTTGTATTTCAAGGGTTCTAACACAATTTATTTCATATTTTTCTGCTAAGTGTAGAATTAATTATGAATTTTTAAAGTTAGAATAACGTTCTGTCTTTTAATTGTGTTACTGTTCAGAATTAGATCTGTGCATATAATTGATACTGCTAGAAATATCGTGTTTCAAGAGTTCTAACGTAGTTGATTTCATATTTTTCTGCTAAGTGTAGAATTAATTATGAATTTTTAAAGTTAGAATAACGTTCTGCCTTTGAACTGCGTTACTGTCAAAAATTAGATCTGTGCATATAATTAGGACTGGTAGAAACTACGTATTTCAAGGATTCTAATGAAATAAATTTCATAATTTTTGGATATCGTATGAATTTATTATGAATTTTTGAATCCTTTTGATGCGTATTGTCTTTGTACGTTGTTTGTACGTCTTTTTGTGCTTGTGCTGCATCAGAAAGTGGGGTGACATGGGAAACCCTAGGGTCAATTCTGTGGTGGCACATGGCAGAGAGAGGGATTATTTTTTATTTTGTTTTGAATTTTAAATATTCATTTTTCCAAAAATAAAAAAATCGAAAAAGGGTTTTTTCATCCACACAAGTGGCACCACATGGGCAGCCGTGTGCCCACCACGTGGCGGCCACGTGGGTCACGGGCACCAAATGGGAAGCGGGCCGATGTGACGTGGCACCGGCGGCACCGGAAGGCGACGGTGGCCGTTCGGCTGATCGACAACCAGACAGTGGCTGCGGTTCGGTGTCGCCGTCCGGCCGAGTCAAAAAAAAAATTATATATTTTATATTAGTTATAGAATATTATTTTTGCCCTCCATATCTTTGTAATATTTTTAGATTTGACCCCATGTATACAAAACTTTGTATTATTTGTATTTTTGACCTCATGTTACTTGTTTAAGTTTTATATCTTTGTGATATGCTTAATTTTGCCCCTTACTTTCATCATTACACTACAAAACTTTAATTTAATCAAATTGAGACTTGGAAATTATGTTATTTCTTAAATAATGCCTCAATCTATGTGATTTGTGTTGTAAAATTATATTTCTATGCATGGAATTTTGTGGAATTTCTCATTGAGCCAAGGGAATTTTAAATTTTACGACTTAAAGGCATGAAATTTTAGTAATTTCATTGAGATACATAAAATTTGTGTAATTTTATTTGTTGTTATGTACAACATTCAAAATGCTGTGTACATTACTCTTTTTGATTTAATCAAGATAAGTTTTGTTTTCTTTTACATGAGGGTCGTTATATTTGTGATAATTGTGATTTGGCCCTTATTTCTTGCTAGACTATTACATAACTTAAATTAATTTTAATTATGACATGAAATTATTAGTAATTTCATTAAATTACCCAAATTTTTGTAATCTAATAGTAATATTTACAATTAATGGCATGAAATTTTTGTAATTTCATTTACATGCCTAAATTTATATAATTTAATTGTAATATTTACAATTATGGACATGAAATTTTTGTAATTTCATTCAAATGTCCGAATTTGTATAATTTTGTTGCCATCTTCACAACAAGTGATATGAAATTTTTGTAATTTCATTTCAAAGTATGAAATTTGTGCAATTTCATTATACATGTTATGTACAATATTATTAATACATGCTACGTGCATTATTAATTTTTGAAATTAATTTATGAGACAATTATGTATTAAAGATTGTTTATTTTCTCGAGAACTTTAGTAGTCATTCGAGGAATGTGCAAGTTAAACAAACTGCGAGAAAGATCTCCACCACTATAGGACATACAAACACGTACTGTAATTGGCCCAAATTAATTATCCCATATTTCATTTTACTTTTAATATTTACGTGCAATATTAAATGTTTTATGGGATATCTTTGATGAACATGTAATAATATTATACGAACTCTTATTTCTCATGACACGTAGAACCAAAATATGTCTTTTGGGTCTCAATATGTTTGAGATAACTTCTACATTACGAATTGTCATGGTCCACATGTGTTAAAAGAATTGAATGCGTTAACTCTGGTGGACCAAGCCGAATTATAAATGGAAGGAGACGGTTGAGAGATGTTTATTTATTTATTTGTTTTTGTCTAACATTATTAGTGTTTATATGTTAAATACTAATTCATATGAAAAACATGTTCATATTTGCCTTTATTAACATGTATTGATCATAAGCATATGTTACATATGTTATTAAATTAATAATTAGTTTATTAATCCTTAATCTGAGTAGGAGTTTTAAGATTGGGATTTGTGTGATTCTAATCTAGAACTATTAGTTCCCAAACATGTTAATTTAAGTAATTCATTTTCGGAACTAATATTTCTACTCCAATAGGATTAAATTGTGATCATTGTGACATTTGATCTATAGAATTTGATAGGTTGTTCTACAATCTATTGGTACTATACCTTATGTTACTTTATTGCAGTTAAATACTTGTTCAAGTAGAATTAAATATCTAAATGTGCTAGTACCGAACATCAAAGATGTCTATGTTGTGGTTATTCAGTATAACCGCAAAATATCATAGCTGAGGGAAAAATGAATAGAGATGATTGCAAATGTGGCATCATCAACTTCAGAATATCCTTGAGCAACTAATAGGTGCTTGAAACACTGAGTTATGTTGTGGTGAACCATGAGGGTGGTAACACCACTCAATATTAGAGGTAAAGAACTATTTGGCTGGACAAATACTATTGCTCGCATCACGTTGCTGAGCATTATGTATCACACCTCAATACTTATCACGAAATATGACCTACTAATGTGGGGATTTTGAAAGCTTGAGAGAGAAGTTCTGTGGAATTTTCATTTCTTTCTAAGCTATATCAACTTACACTCAAGTTCGATACATGCTGAAAGCATTTAAATGCTCCTAAGGGGTAGTATTTCCAAGACGTCGAATGTAATTTAAGAATTAAAGACAATTGGCAACATTCTCACTGATGAACAACTAGTACAAGTTGTCATCGTATACTTTCCATCTAGCTGAGTGCAGATAATTGTTAACATGACGTACAATAGGGATGTTAAGACGTTCCAAACATAAAACGTTAACTGGAGATTGTAGGAAACACCTCTTAGCCATCTAAGCCATTGGTCAAGCTTATGTAGCTAAGTCTAATAAGCAAGGGTCATGAGGATCCAAGCAAAAGGGGCAATAACTCCAATGAAAAAAGGGAATGATAAGCTGACTGAGAGGCCAAGAAGGTCAGACGTATGTGTGACAAATATGAGTTATGTGCTACAATTGTCATAACAACGGTCACTAAAGCTCGAAATTTCCTTGAGCTGAAGACTAAGCGTCTAACCCTATAACTAGATATGAGGAGCATTTACAATACCGTTAGATTTTTGGTGAATTACGACATTTGTAGAAAATAATTCGAGAGTTTGAAGACAAGGGCATCGGCATTTGTTAGCTACCACTATGTGATGGTCAAAATCTAATTTTTCCATGAATCCTATAAGCTCCGATTCTAGAAATACTTGGTCCATGGATAAAATCCTCTTACGATTAAGTTATCAACTTTGTATATATATAGAACTTAGTCAAATTGTTAGGAACAACTCATTATAAATCTGACTATATTATGGATGGTCTTCTTGTTCTATGCATTGAACATCAAAACCATTGCTATATAAATATGTGTTATTAATGCTACATCTTTGAGATCTGTAGTATAACAAGTTAGACATATAAGGGCAAAATAGAATGAACAGACTCGCAAGAGAATGTCTTTTGAGGCTATGATTTGCACAATTCTATTTGCCCCTGCGTGAAAGTTGCCTAGCTAATAACTCCACAATAAAATATTTGGCAAAGGCTTGCGAGCTAGTTTTCAATTGCCTTGAATTTATCCCGAAATCTATGGTCCAAAGAATGATAGGGCAAGGCATGAGGCCTCACATTTCGTTACTTTTTCCAAAGTTTTCACAAGATTTGGTCTTGTCCTTTTGTTTTCTCACATATCCGAAGTTTAATTGCTTTGGAGGTTATTCTAATTATGTTGAGAATCAGACTGACATAATGTGAAATCTTTGAAAAATCGATCTTGTTTGGTAATATTTATTTGATTCGTTGAAAACATTTAGTGACGAAAAATGTATAACAAGAAGGCTAAGTATTCTGGCACTTAACAACTATGAGATGTTGTAGAAAGAAGGAATAAAACCTTATTGGATGTGGTTAAGTATATGATAGCTCATGTAGATTTCTCAATTTTGTATTGAGAATATATGACTACCACATATGTCTACTTAACCGAGACCCTAGAAATCAGTCACTTCAACTCTTAATGAGTCATAGATAGATGGTGAACTAGTCCGCGATGATTTATGAACTATGTGAGTTGACTATTTTTGTTCATGACATTTCTCATGATCTTGAGAAATTTTAACCGAAATGAAATATGTGTATTTCCATTTGATACTTTGAACGCTCTAAAGGGAATGTTCATTGCTGAACATATAGTGGGAGTGTGTCTGAACTCAACATTCTTGGATGTAGAATTTCCTAATAGGAGATTCAATTATCTGAATTGAATGCTCCTAATGATCCTATCCCTCAGAAATTTTCAGTTGAAAGGAGAACTTGTTTTCGTTCACTGATCAAAGTAGGAGATATACACCGGTTTGGTTTGGTTAACTTGAATTTGTTTCAAGATCAAAGTGAGTTTGTCTCATAAACAAGTGAGTTTGTCTCATTAATCGGTTTGTGGATCATGTTCACTTGCAATAGTAATATCGATTTGATCAACTCGAATATGTTTCGTGATCAATGTGAGTTCGTTTCACTACCAGGTGATTATGAAAATAAGTTTTTCATATGATTACTAGTCAAGATGATGATGAATCTTAGATAGTGGCTGAAATTCTCTCATATTTTTGTAAGGGAAAGTCGGATGAAAAGCAATAGAAGAACAATTGGATTTAATATCAAATAGAAGGTCGCCAGTGACTAAAAGTTGTACCCAAATTGAGGGTATAACTTGCACGCAAACCTTTTTTCATTGTTAGGTTTGCCTCAATCCACCCATGTCTGATCATGTCACCGAATTGAACCTCGAATTACATCAGGTAGATGTAAAGGTGATGTTTCTTAGTGGAGAAATACAAGAAGAATTCATTGTGTATGATCTTCAAATGTTTCAATAAGGCATCTATGTATATGACGATTGCTCTGAGAATAGATATGTGATTTTATATCTATAGATAGATGATATTATTGATCAGAAATGACAAGGAGTATATAATCACTATTTGGAAGTGGTTAGTTGTCCTTAACTGTGTGGGATGAAGGACATTGGTGGAGTAGATTGTGTGATAAGAGTCAAGATCCAGAGGGGTCAATCTAAGATTCTTGTTTTTGTTGCAAGAGTCATATGTCAAACAAGTTCTTGAGTGACTCCACACATAAGTCTACAAACCTATAGATGCTCCTCTAACTGAGGGAGAAAGCCTAAGCCGAGGGGTGTGTCCCCAATGACAGAATAGATTGATGAGATAAAAATGTTCCTTAGTCAAGCACCATGAGAAGCCCTGTATATATTGTGGTATGTACATGGCTAGATATTCGTTTTTGCCATGGAATTGATATGTTGTTATCTATCAAATTCTTAGACAAGCTTGTTGGAGCATTGTTAAAAGGATCTTGAAGTATCTAAAAGGCAATTTAGATGTTGCCTATGCCATTGAAGTGTTGATCTCTTTTGAAAGAGAACCACATACGCTAACTTGGGTGGTAACCTAAATGAGTGTAAAGTTACCTTTTAATATGTTATCTTGCTGGTCAATGATACTACTTTGTGTAATGGCAAGAAACAAATATGCATAGCATTGTCAACTATGAAAATTGACCTGTGTGGCATGCTCAGTAGCTATGCAAGGGGCAGTATGGCACGAGAGATTATGATGGACTTGAGATGAGTTACTTGCTAGATGGGCAATGATGATCTATTGTGTCCACTAATTAGCCATCACCTATGCTAAAGATCCTAAATTTCATGGCGAGACCTAGTTCATAGACATCATGGCTTCGTGTCATAAAAAGAAGTGATTGTGGAACACTCACCTATGCATGAGATGACAATGACTCGTTCAATAGGGCTATATCCAGAGATATGCATTTGTTGCAATAGAATCTCTAGGATTGCGTAAGACTTGATGTTGATGTTCCATAAAGTATTGTATAATTACTAATGTACTCATACTGGTGAGTATTTGATGCTAGTTCATAGTGAACACAGTTTTCTTCTTGTGTTTGCTTAGTGTCTTATCTTTGTGATAAATGTGAAAGAAATCGAGTATGAGTATGCTAGCACATATTGGCATCGAAATGTACATTGACAGGTTAGAAATGTTAGCTCTTTCACACAAGCAATCACCTCTGATGCAGTGGGAGCGTGCAGAGATGAGACATAATGAGTTGGTTAGTATTCGTCGAAAATTCTATACTCATTCAAGCGTCGTCTTGAATATTGTCGAGGATTAGTTCTAACGACAATCACTAAGATGAGACCTCTTATTGCATATGTTGTAATTTAAGATTGATATATGGTCGGTATGGATACCCACGATCCATATGTAACCTGTCAATAGCCAGATGTGAAACCTCGATTACTGTGTGTATTAAGTACAAGAATTCAGGTTGTTACTAAGTGATAACCAGACCAAGATCTGTACGGTGTTTGGGTAAAGTTATGATGTACGCCTTATTTTGAAGGAAGTCACATCGTAACTCGCGTATCATACCGTGAGTGCTATAGCGACTACATAAGGGAGTTGATGAACGTATCCCTGCTTCATCACTATGTGAGCCCTTGAAGCTTCAAAGGCTTCTCTTGAGTGCCCTTAGTGACCTACATCTGTATTCCAATAATTCAAGTTCAATGTTAGCTACTTTGGTATGTTGCCTAAGGATCACAATATATTAGATCGTATGGAACATATCCAAGAAAGCAATTGACTTGACTTAGAGGAATATTGGATGAAGGGAAGACTGTTTGCATCTAGCGCTGCGTATGTTCATTGGTCGACCAGTTATATAATCTTTGTGATTGAACAATCTTTGTGATTGAACAATCTTAGTGATTGAATATAACTATGAATATATGCTTGAGATTTTAGTCGTCGAACATGGCCTAGGAGGGATTGGGCATGTTTTGACGGATGTGAACTTAATTGGTCTAGGGTGCAGCGAGACTCCATCTTTCTTTGCAGGTAGTGGCTCCCGTTTTATCCCTAATAGGTGCATGGTTTTAGAGCCTCCACTTTGTGCGAGCTCATGAGTCGCATGACCTATTTGCCAGTATGACTTAGGAGTGATTTGGAATTAGTTTCTAGAGAGATGTTGAGGAATATGTTCTTTTCCCACCTTATGCAAGTGGGAGATGTTGGACTTGGGTCATGGTTCGCCCAAGTTGGGGTAGACCAACCTATGTGACCCATATAGTGGGAAGCCTACTACTTGATATAAAAGCAAAAGAAAACCCTAATACAGAATATAAGTTGTTCTGTAGGTTTTAGCCTCCAACAAAACAAAACAAAAACTCTCTCTACACTCTTGGCTTTTAAGTTGTGGACAGAAAGTGTATGGTCTAGTACTATACACTACGACTCCTCACAAATGCAGTGAAACAAATGCGATCGTTGATTACTCGTTTCCGTAATTTCGAGGTATGTGTGAATATATCACTCTAAATCAACAGAATTCAAATATGTCTTCTCATCACAAATTTATATTACTAGGCCTTTGATTAATCTGGAATATATCAAGAAATTTGTAACCTTGTTCGATCTTGCCTACGAAGAGCTTTTCGTCACAAAAAAAAAAAGGTTTTGGTGGTATTCTGGTGCATGTCCTCCATTGGTTTGGGAAGAAATTGCCGTGGGGAGATAGGAATAATTAATTAGAGGTTGTTCGAAGTGTAGATAAAAGAAAGGGCGGATGTTGCATACTTTAGTGCTTACTTTACACCTACCTGAAGCTTACCTATACTTAAATGTTTTACTTTTACTGATTCAGTAGCACTAGTAGTACTATGTATGATCATGATGTGTGATGATATATATGCTGCTAATCTCATAAAGAAAGAGAGGCCACCCGCCACTGCCTCTAACCTGTCTCACCAACTCACATCTAGAAGCTAATAAGCTCACGGCCCCCACCCCCTCCCCTCTCTCTCCAGAGTCAAAAGCTTATTATAAAACCACATTTCAAGTCCTCAAAGGACCGGCCTTGATGCTCAAGCACCACTAAAGCAAAAACTTAGATATCCAACCAAGTAGTACTTTAAACAATTTTGCCCCAAAAACAAAAAGTAGCTACAAGGAAGGACGAAAGTAATTAAAAGGGACCGGAAAGAGTGCGTGGTAGGTTCAGTTGGTATTTCTAGTGATCAAATGGGTAGGTCTCCTTGTTGTGAGAAGGCTCATACAAACAAAGGTGCGTGGACTAAAGAAGAAGATGATCGGCTTATAGCTTACATTAAGTCACATGGTGAAGGTTGCTGGCGTTCACTTCCAAAGGCTGCTGGCCTTCTTCGTTGCGGCAAGAGTTGTCGTCTTCGTTGGATCAATTACTTGAGGCCTGACCTTAAACGTGGCAACTTCACTGAAGAGGAAGATGAACTCATTATCAAGCTTCACAGCCTCCTTGGCAACAAGTAAGTCCAGATATCCTAATTAATAATTTCCACGCACTCGATGGATCAATTAATTACTCATGGGACAGGCACGAAATATTACTAAAATTAAAAAAAAAATGACTTTTTCTTAACAATTTGATCTTTTAGATGACGCGACATAACTTAGGGATGAAGTTGTTATTTCATTTTTACTATTGAAAGTTTGCAACTTAATTATTATAGGTGGTCGCTTATAGCTGGAAGATTACCAGGAAGAACGGATAATGAGATAAAGAATTATTGGAACACCCATATAAGAAGAAAGCTTTTAAGTCGTGGTATCGATCCGGCAACTCATCGGCCGATCAACGAGGCGGCGGCACAAGAAGGCACCACCATCTCTTTTTCAGGTGCCGCTACGACTAAAGAAGAAGATCAGAAAAGCATGATCACCACAAGTGGGCTTAGCAAAGAAGAAAAAACCCCGGTTCAAGAACGGTGCCCAGACCTAAACCTTGAGCTTAGAATTAGTCCACCCTACCAGCACCAGCCTGATCAGCCATTGAAGACTGGAGGGCGGGAAAGCAGCACACTATGTTTTGCATGCAGCTTGGGGATACAAAACAGCAAAGACTGCATTTGCAGTAATGGTAGCACAAGCAGTAATGGTGGTTATGATTTTCTAGGGTTAAAGAGTGGTGTGTTGGATTACAGAAGCTTGGAGATGAAATGAAGCATTTGATTATCTAAGTATGAATCTTTATGTTATGAAAATAGAAGAATATTGGGAAGTCGAGAAATGAGAAAGATAGTTATATTAGTTCAAATCTTTCTTTTTCTCCTATTTGTATAATTAACACTTTCTTTTGACGCATAGCACTATAGTACTAGTATACAGATGAACATTTGCTATTCTTAATGCGAATTTAATGATTTTTTTTTTCTTCCTGTTTTTGTTCCCTTTGTGTTTTGAACTTTTAGACTCTTCGCTACCTTGATTTGCTAATGCAGTAAGTGCTTCTCCATATCTGTCACTTCAAATTTCCATCCTAGATCTCCAAACCAACTTAGTACTGATCTAGTGATGGAAGAAGCAGATAGCTTGTTAATTGTGGTCCTATTTATTTATTTTTTGAAATTTTTCTTCATATTAGAACAGCTTATATTGATTCTATTGGTTCATTTAAAAAAAAAATATTAATCGAATTAGCAGTTGTGCGCGAGTGCTGATGAATTTATCGGTACACGAGATCCTAGCTAGCTATGCAGGGATTCGTAAAGAGTCTGAACACAATATGAGGTCTATCGTACTAATTAATTAAAGCATTTCTTTTTTGAATATATATATACACATATCTATATATTTTCGTATTCCAATTATTCTATCCTTATCTTCGAGTGATGAAACTTTGATGCGCCCATGTTGATTCATGTGACATGAAGAACGTCAAGGCCTCACTTAACTATTCTCTATTGATTACTTTTTCCTTTTTCTAATTTTGGATTCTTGTTTGGCTTTGTCTGCTTTACAAAAAGATTGGGTTTCGTTTCGCATATGGGGCGTGGTGGCGCTATGGATAAGCAGTGAGAGGATGAGAAGAAAAGAAAGAAAAGAAGAGGTGGGTAACCTATCGCTTCCATTATAATAAAAGCCAAAATACTATACCTCTTACCAAACCTAACAATAATTATCTTTGCCACAACCTCACCAACCAACCGTTGATTCCAAATCAAAACCTTCATTTGATTTTGAATATTTCGATTCCCTTTTTGTGCAAAATAACATTGGTTTTGTATAATTAATAATCTCTTCTTTAATTTGAACAAGTGTATGGTATGAAGTATAAAGTATCAAGTATCAATTGCCTAATCAAGTGAAAACATTGCTGACTTTGTGTTTCCATGTTTTTCTTTTTGTTATATTAGACATCTTATCATGTAGGAACTTATTCCGAAGATTTTATTCCCACATTTGTCTATCTAAATTTTTTCTTAATCAAAGCGGGAACTATATGATAATATATATGTTGGATAAGTGCATAATTAAGATAAGGATCAAAATTGTATAGGATTATTAAAGTTTCCTAATATATGTTTTACATATCACACACTAACGGATGTGTATTTGGGCCAATGGGAGAAAAAGAAAAGTTAAAAATTCTATGTATTTTTTCTTTTAAAAATAAAAAATAAATAAATAGCCCTATTGAAAATTAAGATATATAACTATATAATTGAAAATTTATGTATTTTAGCTCCACTAGGAGGAACTCTTGGATATATCGCATCTATGATCTGTTTCAAGGTCGCCTATATAATTATGTCAATTTGAAGAGAAGTTTCCGCATTCTATGCGAGAGAGAAATTGGTAAGAAGATTGATCCTTGTAAAAGTATAGATATTCAATTATGTATTAAGCTATACAACCGGCCATGAGTTGAAATTCTAGATATTATGATCAGTAGCTACGAAGAAGTGAAAAAAGTGATATAATTAATTACACGGTCTACAACAAAGAAATGCTTAAATGCAAAAACAAAAAGCTACACTTCATATATATTATTATCTGATAACAACCAGCTCCTAGAGTGCTTAATTTCCGTTCATGTTTGATTTTGTCGATTGTACTACGATTTATACCCGGACTATATATGAGGATCTGAATTTTAGTGAAATAATTATAATACTTTCTTATGTTTGTATTCAAGAAGACTATATATATATATATAGAGAAAAGATTTTATTTTAGTATGAGAGAAAATCTGAAAAAAAATCATTTTTCCTTCGATATCACTTTCCAAAATCCAGGTGGAGCCTAAAATGTCATCGAGGAGTTTTAGTGTGCTATTTTCAGATCTAAAGGCATAATGTACAAATTAAAATATCTCTTTTGATCTCATAAAGGCATCCTAATATACATTTGTGACCCAAATCGATAAGTGATTGACATTATTTTTTTTCATTGTAGTTCCTTTATGAAAAAAGAAATGAAGCTTTCTTCACATGATTTATTGATATCATTGGCTCAATTTCTACTATTGTTCCATTAATTGGATTAATTCGTAAATAAACATGCACCTCTTAGTAAAACTTAGTTGTTTTCATCTAAGTTCATTTTTTATTTGGAATTATCACTCCTAAAAAATAATTTATAAATAGAATTCTAAATGAGAAGACGGTGTTGTTATAAATTATTTTAATTAAAAATTTTCATGTACGAATTTAAATCGCCATATACGAACTTAAAAATCTTGACCAATAGGCCCATTGCGGTGGAATGATGAACCTCAATCCCCCCCCCCCCCCCTAATAAGCAATCGAAGGCACACACCCCCTTCTACAATAAGCAATCGAAGGCACACATGAGTGCTGTACCTCATCTCATAATAAGGACCCAAAAAGCTATGTGGCCCTTCGCATACGGAAAAGAGATCACTTTTGTAGACTTTCACCCCTTATTTTCTTTTTTTCTTTTCAACGTGTTAGGTAGAGACATTAGAAGCTTCCATGAGATATTTTTTATCCACTTTAGCTCTTCTCACCCTCAAACAGGATTGTATAACAAGGCTTTGTTACGATTTAATTATTGCATCTCTCCCTATCAATGGGGTAATTATTGTTCTCTACCAAAGTAGTTTAGAGTGCAACTCTCACCAAAATCACATGCTGGACCCCGGTTGTGGACCCGATTAATGGTGTCATAGATCTAATCTCTTTTTTTGTTTTTGGATGAAGAGAAATTTAATTGAGTAAAGATTCACTAATAATATTATTATAGTATGAGTGAATAATTTTAAATAGTCTAAATTATTTAATCTTAATTTGATTATCAATTCATAATTAATTAATATTATTCATAATATAATAACGTTATAAATAAATTTTTAAATGCTCTAATTGTCATTCCAAGACCAAATTAATGAATCGCAGCGTTCAACAATTCAAAGTTCGTCATAAACTGCTTAACCCTTATGGTCTCTATATCTCAAAGGGTGATTAAGCACACAGTACTGAAGTTGACAACGAGTCTTTTCTTTCTCATTGTCCTCCACCACACTTGTGAGATGAATAAATCATGCAAGTTGCTCTTATATCTTCACCATTCGCTTTCCTAGCCCACAAAGGGGTGGCATACTTTTGTCAAATTGACATATCAAATTTAGCTTTCACTCGGTATTTCACTATTTTCTTCTAATTTATATTTTCCCCCTCTTCTAAAATTAGTTATGCATAGTTTAGGTTCAGGTTCGCAAACTTTATTTATTAATACATGAAAATATGCGAATGATAGGACAATTTTTTGATGGACGATTACATTATACACATTAAGCGTAATTCAAAATACACGCTGACCTTTATTTGTCCAACAAGTAACATAATATACAATGAGTATGTAAGAATTTTCTTTTAGAACGTACATGTATACCCCCTTTGTTCAATTAATAAACACATTAATGGTTCTTAATTAGAGATCTGGATCACATACTTCCTCGTTAGAAGATAGCTCAGTTCAAGAAGCATGTCGACCTACTTTCTCAGAAGTACCAAGTTTTGGGCAATGAACTAAGGAAAATTCGTTATACCTAATTTCAAAAGTTATCAATCATATTAAACATATGATAAAGACATAAATGTACCTAACAACAAGGTTGATACGACCAATAATGATGGTGATTATCATTAGTTTCATTTTTACCCAAAAATAGTAAGAAATAAACTTTCGTTATTATGTTACTTTGTTAGTGAAGCAGGGGCGTGGTAGAAGAACAGCCACGAGATTTTTAGGATGAGCGGCGCATCCGTAATTACAGCAAAGTTGTGGGGCTTAAATGTAATTTGTCCGGAAACCAAGTATTCCAAATGCTACCAACTACTTTGTTTTTGGGAATAGTTGACAGGCACCCGACGCCGGATCATGTGCTCAGTTGCGGCCGTGGGCCCCTGGACCAATCCCAAGCTCATCAGGGCTTTATGACGGGCCCACAACGTCCTATCTCGTCCAATTAGGCTCTACTTTTTTATTTTTTATTTTGGGGGTACACATCAACTAGTACATCTTCTCATTTTTCTCTCCTTATAAAAAAATGTTATTTCGTATCAATCTTACAAGGAACAGTGACTTTTTGTTATATAAAATATAATTTTATTCCGTTGTTGCACATGCAATTTAGGTAAATTCTTCAATTAATTCAGATATTCGCATTAATATCAATTTCTCATATATTAATAAAATTTATACATATAATTTTTATAAAGTATGTAAAAGACGGATACGTTAGTTAGATTAACTCAAATTTTATACCATGAAATATTATTTTAGAGTTTCTAATATATGCACAATAAACTCTTTCTAAAATGCTTTTCCAATTTATATTGAGATATTAAATTACGAGATACATAACCATAAATAGAAGTATTATCTTAGAATTTGAGGCGCATAAAGGTTAATTTTTTGGAGGCATGTGACATGACATGCATCAAGACCTCAAATGGACACACTCGTAATATTAAATCGAAAGGTAGATGTGAGAGTTGAGTGAATGAACGTGGTTCATTGGCCTGTCAGACTCCAAGAGTATGTTGGTTGTTGCAATGCACATGCATTGGCCTATGCACCCATTTGGATGTGTCGACGTCTGATGACAATTTCACTAATCCCTCACTCGCTTGGCCAAACAAGAAAACTCACTAATCTTCTTCTCTTTTTGTTGCTTTTTCTCTATAAAATATAATGATACAAATACGTTCAGTGTTCTTTTAAAGCTTATAAGCATCTGAAGATCCTTCTTATTTTATTCCATAATCACAATACATTATGGTTAGCGACACTGGCGGAGCTATATTGTGTCTAGTGGGGGCTGCAGCCCCTACTGACCCATAAAAATCGTTAAAATTTATATGTATTTTTTTTAAAAAAATTAGATATTTAAGCATTTTTAGTTAAAAAAAATTAATTAGCCCACACTGAAAAATAAAAGTACTAGTATAGTTCAAAAATTATGAATTTTAGCCCCCACTGACCCATAAAAATGTTAAAATTTTTATGTATTTTTTGAAAAAAAATTAGATATCTATGTATTTTTAGTTAAAAAAAATTAATTAGCCCCCATTGAAAAATAAAAGTACTCGTACAATTCAAAAATTATGGATTTTAGCCCCCACTGGTCCATAAAAACGTTAAAATTCTATGTATTTTTTTAAAAAAATACTTGTATAGTTCAAAAATTATAAATTTTAGCCCCCACCCTGGTTAGCGACATAGCTAGTGTTATATTTTAAAGTTAAGAAAAGGGGTATTTAATGAATATCTGATTTATGGTTTCATTTTTTTCAGGTGTATTTTTTATTTTCACTTATTTCTGACCGGATTTGACTTTTTATTTTCAAAAAATATAGGAATATAGAAGTAATATTAAATGTCCACCATCTATCTTTTCTTTAACCATCTTTCCTAACAGTAACTTAATTAGCATAAATATTTCTCATTACACTAATTATGATATTTCATATAGAATGCAAATTACATGTACAGTTAGATGGGCTGTGTTAAATTTTATTCAGCTTTTTACGTGAAGAAAAGGAAAACCATGATTTTCTTTCCCTGAAAAAAATTGAGATACGCACACTTATTTGCTATCTCGTAAAATAGAGACTTCATCGACTTGATTTTGACTAAATATTAAGATATTTTGACACAAGAATTCCAATGCAACTTTCTCATATCACAAGGAGTGTCGTGCATGTTACCCTATGTACTCTTTTTACATTTCTTACAATAATTCTTAGGTCATCTCACTGGCTACATTAATTTATACGAATATCTTTTTCCTCTTCTATAATCTATACAGTAATTGTTGGCACTCCTACTTTCTCTACCTGCTTCCTTCTAGAAACATATTGATTTGGTTGGTGTGTTGTGTGTGATTCTGCCTTGCCGAATAGGGTGTTCTACTAAAAGATCCAAACGCTGAAAGACACGACCGCTGATTGAAAAACCACTCCTTTTATTTATTTTATTACTTGGTTCAGAATAAGTCAGTTATTGTTGTCATGACTCATCCAGTGTGTCCTCCACATCAGGAGTTTTTTTTTTTGTTAAATTAGGGGGTAAAATCATTCTCTGCCATCTATCAAAAATTTGTTGCTTGGCTGCTTGTAGCCCTATGAGTCTTTTGAAGCATAAATTGGGAAGAATAATGGTTTTTGCATGCATATGGGAAGATCTAATTGAAATAAAATTCGACATTTTATTTTCCTTTTTTACAGAAATTACATGTTATAAAAGATATTCTTTTGCAGATAGGAGAGACCTAATGTATTAATCGGTACTTTTAAGGACACGGATGAATTTAGTTACAGATTGGATTGCAAGGCAAATTTGCAACAGCTAGTTATGTTTTTGGACTGGTCAAGAAATGTACTCGCTAATTAAAGTATCTAAATTTTATACTTTGACTTTCCCTTCATGTTGTCATCGAGAGAAGTTTTAGTTTTCTAACAAAAAAAAAAAAAATGGACATTTAAAAAAAGTACAAGGGGTCCTGTGCACTTTTAAAAGTACATGAGATCCTGTGCACTTTAACAAAAATATAGGGAGTTTTGTGCACTTCAACTAAATTACACACATGATTAGGTTATTAAAACTCTTTCTTTAGCTATCATGAGTAATTTATAGGCTGATTGTAAATCAAATCCAAAGGCGATTTCTTGGCAATATTGAACTCGAGGCCAATGAAAATAGTTATAAACCGTATTTCAAGTGAGTGATCAACTAGTATTGTCTGGTCTATACCAAATTACTTGTTAAGATCTAAGTGGGTGTCATTTTCCATGACCCACTAGCAAAATGGTCCAGCAAATTTCTTTTGGTGTTAGATAAAGTTAAGCCTCTGGACTTAATTTGCGGAAAGTTTGGTCAAAGACGAGAGGAAAACTTGAAAGTCAGACTAGAAAAGATCAATCACTAATCCACATGATCATATTATCACCCTTTCAATTTAAATTGCATGATATTGTTAGGAGCAAAGGTAGGTTAACGAATTAAGCACGTAAGAGCATCTGGCCTAAACTTTTATCAACTTTATTCGTTAAGAAGATGCCCAATTAACTTACACTTAAACGTGCATTTTCATGAATCTCAGCTTAAGCAAAGGACATCTCCATTAGTTTCTTTTTCTTTTCTTTAAAAAAAATTTGAGTTTATTTTGTATGAAAGAGACATAGTCTGATATAGTTAAATATAAGATTTTACATTCAAAATTAATTAATCTTTTAATTAATTTAAACTCAAAATATAAATAAATATCCTGTACGTGACTATCCAAACTCATATTGCTTGTGCCTTGTGGTCATATCTCCATCAGTTTATGACTAAGTAGTCTATTTTAAACTAGAAAAATCACTTGCTGTTGAGTACATAACAGTCCCATAAGTCACCTGATCGTGTTTGATAGGGGTCCACTGTTGCAAATTGATTGGACCAATAGGCCTAAAGATCCATCGTATTTACCTACGAAAGCTCAGTTCGATGTACCTGTAACCATAGCTTTAGAATTTAGACGGTTTGTATTTATTAATATGCCCACGAGATGTAGGCAGCATGGTCCCTTCTTAATAACCGTTCATGAATCTTATTACATTTCTCTCCCTCTCTCTCTCTCCCTCTCCCTCTAAGTCAATAATTATTTTACTTATATTCGTATTTGTTTTCTAGATTTCTATATACTAAGTTGCACTTTCATTAAATTTATCGAAGTAAGTTAATAATCTTGGAAACGTTATACTTGAGGAAAACAAATCTCTCGAATTACATAACTAAGACTTTGAAAGAAGTTTCTTATGAAAAAGTAAAGTGATCAGATAATCATTTATTGTAATTAAATATTTCAAATTCAAGTCTATATTTCTTTATCACAAATATTACTTAGTTGGTTTGGACCTACCTCGCTCCACCATAAAGTGTATAATTTTGAAATAAATTAAATTTTATCGTAATGAATTTTTCGGCATAAAATATAAATGAAAAAAACTTAGAAAAGAAAACTAGGAGTTTTTTGGTCCTGGTTTATGGGATGCGGCGCATTTTGGTGAGAGGTGCGCCGTATGCGTAAGATAGCAAAAGTAATGCTGGTGGAGCAAGTGAACAAGTTTGGTGAGATATGATGAAAAAGAGGGCCCCACCAGAGATAATTGTGGGGTTAGTGTTTAGCCGTAATAGGAAGTTGTCAATGCGTGGGCTGTGGGGCTCATGGTTGGTAATGCTACTGGTCTCATTCAATCCATATGTGCATTGATGGGTATTACATTTCTACCCAGTTAAAATTTTAAATAATTAACGGATTTAAAATGTCGTCTTCTTTCTTTTTTCTTTTTTCTTTTTTCTTTTTTAACGGGAGCCAAATAATTTTAATGATCAAAATTAGTGAATTAGTGAGAATTTAATAGTTTTTTAAATTAAAAATATTAAAATTTATTAATATTATAATATTTGTGAAGTTAATGAGACTACAATCTTACAAGCCATTACAGATAACGACCGAAACTACCAACCCTTTTGGTCAACTTTACGTCATTTTCTATCCAACCTCAGCTTCACTCTTCCATTTATTATTTGGGACCTCACCTCCAACGCACAAACAAGCACACATTGACTCATTTGTGCTTTAGGCCATTCTTTTGCAACCCTATCTTCTCATATTAGGCATCTTTAATTAAGTCTTTAAATAGTAATAATTGTTATTTTTAAAGATTTTATTAATTAAAAATCAACACTAATGGGATCTTTAAAATACTATTTGATAGTTTTTGGTACACAAATGATATCAGTCAAGCTTTGAGTCTCTAAAATAACACCTAATCTCTATTTTCTTCAACAAATTTATTAAAGAAAATAGAGACTATGCAAAAGACAAAATGAAGTCTCTAAAAATGCACAATCTTCAACAAAAAATAAAAAGTCAGATCTGAAATCAAAAAAAAAAAAATGCAACAGATCTGACAAAAGAGTCGTTTGAGATGTTTGAAATCTGGAAAAAAAAAAAATTACCGTTCAAAACAAAAAAACACAACATATTGAAAATCTCTTTTTTCAACAAACAACAAAAAAAAAAAAGTGTGGTGGTGATTTCAGTGGTGGTAGGGTGGCACCAGAGAAAGGGGGTGGGATAGGGGAAGCGGGGAAGCGAGGGTGGGGGAAGCGAGAATTGACACAAAAAAAAAAAAAATTACAGTGTGTAGTGGTGGGATAGCACCGGAGAAGGGGGGTGGGGGCTGTAGAAAAGGAAAGGGAAGAAAAAGGAGGGGGGTGGAGATGGCGGGAAGGGAAGAAGAAGGAAGGAGGGGAGGGGAGGGGGGGTGACGGATGAAGTGAGGAAAGAGGGTTTTATATCTCATGTTTTTTTTTTTTTGTAATTAAGTTTTTTTATATATATTTAATTAGGGTTTATTTAATTAGATTTTTTTTAATTACATTATTGTAATTAAAGTTTTTTTAATTAGGGCTTTTAAAATATATTTTTTTTAATTAGGGTTTTGTATTTTATTTATTTTATGTTTTTAAATTATACTTTTTTTTAGTTTAGGTTTTATTCTACTGTTCTGATTGTAATTGAGTTTTTTTTAATAGTTGTTCTTTTTAATATAGTTGTAATTTATAATTTTTTTTATTCTAATTGAGCTTTTTTTTTTATAGTTGTAGTTTTTTTAAAATATACTTGTAATTTTTTTTTTTTATAATTAACATATTTTTTATAGTTGTTTTTATGAATAAAGTTGTCAATTGATTATAAATCAACATAACTATCATTTTTTTCCTTTTTAATTAGTTTTTTTTCATTCAATTATGTAATTAAACGTAATTCTAATTATTTAAATGTTATCTTCGTTGCAATTTAATTATTTTTTAGTTAAAATATTCATTAAAAAAGTTGAGATAATCTAAATAACAATTAATTAAAAAAAAGATAACACACGAGAAAAAATAACACATAATTAAATTATTATGTAAAATTAAAATTAACACAATATAGAGACTCAATTTTATAGAGACCGTCACTGGGGAAATTTTTTTTTTAATCTTGGTCTCTGAATGGGTCTCTAAAATAGTTTTTTTTGTCTTGATCTTTAAATGAGTCCTTAAAATTGATCTTGGTCTCTATATAGATTTCTAAAATAATAGATAGAGACCCATTATAAAGACTCTATTGAAGATAGCTTTAAGGCAAGTTCAATGGGGGACTCTAAAATGTAAAGCTTTCTATTTTTGGGTATTTTTGTACTTTTTTAGAGCCCCATACCCTAAAAAGTAACACTATTCATGAAAAAAATACTGGGGTCCAGTACTTTTGGATTAAAAGATGCCAAAATAGTGCTCGGGGCTCCAAAAATAGAAAGCTTTACAGTATTATATGTTTCAACAGTTACAGAAAGTTTCCTTATCTAGGTCTGCTTCCACATAATGCTAAGTTACAGTTACAGAAAGTAAGAGGCCAGTCAGATTTACAGGCTTCGAGCTTCGATGAGAACAACCATTGCACATTTAATCAATTACTTTTATATGACGCTAGTAAAAGTAATTCTTTGGAGATGTCTAATTTTATGACTATGAAAAACAGAAATTAGAAAATGAAACTTTACGATCTGCAGCAAGGGACATAGACCGTCCATGTAGTACTATGTAGAGATTTAATGGTAGTGAATCATTTTTAAGATAAAATTTAGACATTTCATTATATTGGATTTTTCTTCATAACAATCTTTTAGATAGTTCACTACCAAGAGGTTACTCTCATATCACAAAATATTATGAGGCCATTCAAATCCCGCACCAAGTGCCATTGCTTTGAAACAACCATGACAAGAAACGAACTAGAATATAACTGTACGATAAAATTTATTTAAAAGATATACGTTAATAGCAAGTGTCATTGCTTTGAAGACAAGAAACGAGCTAGTGTACGGCCCTATACAATGAAACTTTTAATAAAAGATGCATATCACGAATGAAAAATTGTCTGGCCTGTTTTCTCCGTTTGTTTTTCGGAGTGTCAAATCTTTGTGCAAAGGCCATGCTGAACTTCTTCATAGACCATACTTCCCAATTTAATATGTGTATGAACAATCAATTCACTTCCAGACAGAGTAGAAAAAAAAAAAAAAAAAGTTATTTGATTGTCTGAGACATCATTTATATTATGATTTCTATATGCTGTTTAAAGTAAAAGATTACATACTAAACTTTACAAGTTACCAAACTCATCAATTTTTAGAACCAATTTCGCTATTCCTCTAAAATGGGAGATAAATTGAATGGAGAATATAGGAATTAGAAACAGTTTAGACTCCGGAAAAGAAGACTAACTACACTACTTTCAAGATTGGATTATATATTTGAATGAACCTCGCAATTGTCGAAAAGTGGGTTTTTTAGTTGAAAAGTTCTCTTATCCGGATCCAACCCCTTGGGCCCGTAAAATAAAAAATTGAGCCCCACATTATGAGCCAGGACCGAAAGCCGTGTTACAGATATGAGCATTTCCCTTTTTAGTTATGGGCCTAGCAGAAGAAAAATTGGGATAGAATCTTATAGGATCTCTCCCCTTCAAAATCCGGACTCTGGAAAAGAAGACTATTTTCAAATTTCAGTTATCAAAATTAGTAATAATTTAGAAAATTAGTAACGAGCAGGCAATATGTCATAATTATTTTTGTCTAAATCTGTCTCCATCTTGAGCTATGTCAGTTCTCAAGAAAGCAGAGTTAAGAGCTGACACAAACCATATAAAAATAGATAACAACCAAGCAAACAAAGCAATATTTTGCAGATTGCCACAGAATACGAAAAAGGAGATAAACGACTGCAAGTTTTCGATCGCCAAGAAGGAAATGCAATCCTATAACAAGGTCCTGCATAGCGAAAAACCTAAATCTAGAAAGACAGGGAGGGACAGTAAGTCCAAGCGGATTTGAAGTTCAAAGTAGAGGCAAATCTTAAGTAGTGTAGGCAGATCTTAAGTTTCTTTAGGAGGAGCCTTCTTGGCAGCCTCTGCAGCGGCTTTCTCTGCTTCAATTTCAGCAACAATGGCATCAATTTCAGCTTCCTCAAGTTGCCGCAGCCCATGCTCTCTTGTCATTACAGCAACTTCTATATTCTTTCCACCACTCTCAACAACCTGAATGCATGGAAAGTACATATCAATAGTAAAATTTTTTTTTTTTTACACTCCTACACCTTTTCCTGTAACACATCAGCATGACATTTAACAGCTACACAGCCTCAAACAAATATGCAGCCGGTGTAGAAATGATGTTTAAGAAGGAAAATGCAAATAGGATTCAATATAGGCCACATTTGATTTTATTTCAGTGGTGTAATTTCTGGCTCTATAGGTCCAATACCACCTCGCAGAGCTGCTCCCAGACTCCCAAGCAGCTTCACCTTTTCTCTTTTAACTTTTTCTTTTAGGGGTAGATCGAAAGACTAGAAAGCGAAAGCATATAAAAGATAATTTACGATTTACAAAAGTAATAGCAATTAACTAAAATACTATTGTTACAGAATATAAGAGAGAAAATTCCATTGATATAAGACAAGGACATCGATAACCCTTTCAAATGAAGTCAAATAGTTGAATGAGCATCTTTTCCAAAGGAGAGGAAAAAAGGCAAAGAAGAATAAACTAAGCCAATCAAATTTAGCGTGACGATGAATGATGTTAATCTCAAACTGTATCACTTATAAGCTGCACACCAGATGAATATGTTGGATGTGGCTCACAATGTAATACCACCTTCATGCAACACTAACACAAAGCATGCCCCAGGGTTTCAAGCACAAATCATTTGATCCTTTGAAGAGCCTCCCTGGTTGTATACTTGTATCCAATATGACAAGGATCAATATGCTAGCAGCAGAAACTGTCCCTACTTTGTACTGTTTGCTAAGTGTCACTTACATCTAATGACTTCAGTAAATAGTAAATAAGAGCGTGCCGAATATTGAAGTATATCTCCATTTCAACATTTTATGATACGTAAGAGGAATTGAATTCAGTAGCACTCAACAATCTTAAATGTTCCTGCTTTCCTCCCTTATGTTTCTTTTTTTCTGTTCTCTCCTCCCTTAAGTTGTTCCTTTCACTCGTTCAATATTGTGTCTCCTGGAAAACAAACTTTTTCTACTTTTTTATTAACTGACAACGTAACGGATTCTATGTGATAAGAAGATCCATACTAAATGAGGAGGATCAATCAGGCATCTAATATATCCTCATCTCCATCCAATGTAGCAATGCCAACAAGAGGCTATAAAGTAAGGAAAACTGCTAATCCCCATGACAAATGCTGATGACTTCAAGTTATGAGATGCACATACACAATACTAACAAAAAGTCACGTCAGCAAATACTTACTTCAAGCAAAGCACGAATCGCTAACTTTACGGTTTCTTGGCCAGATGTTTCTTTGTAGTTCTTCTCCAAAAATTCCCGGATTGAGTTTGAGTTTCTCCCAGTTGCATTAGCCTTCCATGCTGAAAATGTTCCTGATGGATCCGTCTGATAAAGTGCTGGGACACCTGTGTCCGGATCAAACCCAATGATCAAGGTTGAAAGCCCAAATGGTCTTACACCACCACTCTGTGTGTACTTTTGCTGAAGACCAGCAATGTAACGAGTTATGTATTCAACAGTCACTGGATCCTCTACAGTGAGCCTATGACTTTGACACTCAATGCGAGCCCTATTGACAAGCACACGCGCATCTGCTTTCAACCCAGCACAGGCCAATGCAATGTGATCATCTAGACTCACAATCTTTCTCACTGATCTGAATCCAAAAGCACCAAGAGACATAATGAGCAGAGATTGCTAAAAGGGATAGAACAACAAATCCGTAGAAGGTCAAATTAGGTATCGTAACATGTATACTGTCATAAGTAAGTACATATTCTTACATACATGAGCCTTATATTATCTGGAATAAAGGATTTTACCAGCATTTTGTTAAAGCATATTCCCAGAACACCATAGGTATGAGTTGAACCTAGCTGAAGACCAAATTTCAACACACATCTACAGTTATATGAGGCCTTCTTCAACTTCCACTCACTCTACGTGATCTTGTGACGTCGAATTCAAATTGAGAAAACAAAGGAACAGTTGTTTTCCCACACTAACTGAGTACACCAAATGCAAAGCTAACTATTGCAGGCATATGACAGAAGAGATAGCAACAACTACCGGATTCACAAACTAGATTGAAGAATTAGTTAAATATATTGTAAGAACTAAACTCAATTAAGCAATCTAGTTAATAAAATTTGGGGAAAAATGGCAAAAAAGCTGGTGCTTTGCCTGTAATGATCCCATAACGCCTTGTGATTTATAAAAATATGACAAAAGACCTCGAGCAGTAACTGGACAAGGGGAGCTGGTAATGGACAGCTAAATCCAATAATAGTAACACACACTTAACGCGTAACTTTGACAAAACTCTGGGCTTTTGCACTTTACCATTAAATTTATATCCCACGAGTTATCAAAAAGCTAAATTTACTGAAATGTTACTCATAAGATTCAAACACCAAATAATTCAGCAGCTCAATAGATCATTAGATAAGAAATGGCAAATAATTAGGGCAAGCAACAGCTTTCAAATAAAAACAGAAATGAAAAATTAGCTAAAACCCTAACAAATCTAAAGCATTTAAACCATATCAAAGTATGAGGAGAGAGGACCTGGAGTCTTGAAGCTTAGGTGTGGACTTTTTCTCGACACCAAGGACGACGGTGTCGGTGCCGCGAACTCCGACAGCGGCGTTACCTTTGCGGACGGCTTCCAAAGCGTATTCGACTTGGAATAGGTGGCCGTCCGGCGAGAACACAGTGATCGCTCTATCGTATCTTGCCATTTCCGGTTGTGATGTATGCTTTTAGTTTTCGTTTGATCGAATTTACTGCTAACTTAGATATATATATGTATGCGATTACTTCGATCTATACTATACTATATTCAAAGTGCAGAGAGGACTTGAGCGACAAGACAACTTAGTAGTAGAAAAGAAATATTAGTCTTTTTCCTTCTTTTTTTTATATATATATTCCCCTTTGGGTTTAGCATCAATCAGGGTTTATTTGGCCCACCGGTACTCGGGCCGAGCTATTTAAACCTATTTGATCCATCCTGCGGAGATTGGGACTGCTAGGCTCAGCTTGATATGGGCTCAGCCCAATCTTTTCATTTATATCTCCTTTTTCTTTTATATATATATATATAATAATAATAAAAGTAAGTTTTGACACCATAGTTTACCCATTTTATTCCATCATCTAATTGCAAACAGTCTAATGAAATTTGACAAAAAAGAAGTGAACACCATACTGAGGAGCAAAGCTTCGTTATTATTTTTCTTGAAAATGCCCTCGCTCGTTATTACTGATTGAGTCTTAATTAATTGTCTAGTTTAACATGATCGATGTAAAGTATGTCGATTGTTGACTTTTTAATAACCAAGGTGTTACAACTGCAACGTTTTAATCTATTATATAGGAAACATCTTTAGCTGAGTAAAATTACTATTGTCGATTGAAAAACAAAAAATAGTAAAACATGAGATTTATCTGTTACAAATTTTGAACATATCTATGTATTCATTATTCTCCTCTTGGTTCGAACAATATATCCACAAGAGCATTTTCCAATGTAGCGCTAATGGGAAAAGGACGTGTAAAACACAACAATGAGGCTAATGTTATAATGCTCGTATGTGCCCCCATGCCCCATACTCGTAAGAGCAACATATACAGTCCCCCACTTTCTCTACAACACACTGCAATTATGCCACTCGTGTTACACATTCTGCTCCGGACGACTTGGAATCAAATCTATAATGTAATAATTTACACAAAACTCGCACTATACGACTCACTGTGCGCGAGGTCTAAGGAAGTTTCATATCTGTTTCTTAAAAACATTATTATATACATTCGTTGCACGATGATTTACTTGGCTGATTCAATCTGCTTTCAGATGCAGCTTCCAGCCTTACCATTGACAACAGCCGTTAATGGAAATTTCTACATTCATAATATCATATTGCAGGATATACACTTACGTCGGGTTCCTTCACCATGTTTACACCTGCTATTGCTTCCACTATAAAGACCCACTGGCATTTTGAAACTGCCATCGTCCTTTCTTCTTTACATACTTTCCCCACTTAATACCCTCTGCTTCTCCATTTTGCTTCTTTAAAGACCTGCTTCGATCATGTTGGCAAGGAGTCGAACTCTCCCTGCCAGAATTCACAATGGCGTCGTAAGATGACTTGAAAAATCTTACCTAATTTCACTCTTTGATGAACTTATACTTCGTCATGTAATGTTTTATATATGATATATGATCACTTCTTAGGTTGAAGAAAGGCATGGGGTTAGGCACTACATACAAGTTGAAGTTCAATCTAAAGCTCAAGCTGAGACCGAAGCACTAAACCTGCAAGCTAACTATTCCAAGTGCTTTGATGATTATGGTCGCCTGAAGAGAACAGGTAAAGAGTAGTGCCATGACTCTCAAGTTAGAAGAAGAAAAATTTTCAGATCATTACCTAAATGTACAAGGAAGTTGGCTATCACGCTTAGGTTGCCATCAGTGAGACTAATAATGCTTTGGCTGACAGGATAGTTAAAAACTTACCATCTGTGCTATTAAATATGCTGAATTGCTGATGCAGTGGCTCTCTGGATACCAATTGGCTCGGCTATGCTTCCACTGCCATGGGCAATAGCACAACTTGGTTGGGTTGCAGGACCTGCTGTGATAATGCTCTTTGCACTTGTCATACTATATACCTCAAACCTCCTTTCACAATGCTACGGGCCTGGGGACCCTGTAACTGGACCAGGAAATTACACTTACATGGATGCTGTTAAGGCCAATCTAGGTATGTGTTTTACGTATATACATGTTGTTGTGTATCTTCTATGTAAATGTTAATGACATTTAATTGATTTGCAGGTCAGCAAAAAGTGAAAATATGTATGATAATTCAATACCTGAATTTGTTTGGTGTGGCAATTGGATATACACTTGCAGCATCAGGCAGCGTGGAGTGAGTTGATGATTCAAATACATTGCCATCCTGTAGACGTAATTTCTATGAATATGTGTAACATATGTCATCCAAAATACATATCAACATTTGTTCATCTAAACACTTAATTTACATCAATCATCTAACATCATCTTCATAATCACAAAGAAAAGCAATTCTTGTCAAATACTGATTTCTGTTTACCAATTTGTTAATCTTCGTATGACTATCTTCTGAACAGGGCTATAGTAAGAACAAATTGTCTCCACAAGACTGAAGGAAGCACTAATTGTTATAGGTCGGGCCACGGATATATTGCAGCATTTGGTATCACAGAAATAATACTCTCCCAAATTCCTGGTTTTGAATGGTGGCTCTGCCTTTTGGCAGCCGTCATGTCTTTGACATACTCTACCATTGGTCTTGGTCTTGGCATTGCCAAAATTACTGGTATACGTAACTACTTACTCTAATAATTTAGCAGACACCTCTAGTCCGTTGTTTACGCTCAATGGATTAATATAACTTTCCACAGTTAATCATAGATCTTAAAGTTGCTGGTCACGACTAGTGTTAAGATTAGCTTGTTTTTGCACAGCTTATTCCAGAATACCCCTGTCTAACCTTTATTAGCTGAATATTGTAGAACAAATAAGCTTTGAAGGAACCCTCACTGGCCACAGCATCAACATTAAGTCCACACAGAAGTTATGGAGAAGCTTCTATGCTCTAGGAGCTATTGGCTTTGCATATTCTTACTCGACCATCCTTGTTGAAATTCAGGTACATAACCTACAAAAAGACCACACTGATTGCAGAAGCAGCCTTGTTTCTGAATTGGTTTCTGTGCAGCAGCACCTCTGGACTAATCTTCTCCTTGTAGGATACCATAAGATCTCCTCCAGCAGAGTACAAAACCATGAAGAAGACAACTTTACTGAGCATCACTGTCACAACTATATTCTATTTACTCAGCGGATGCACGGGCTATGCTGCTTTCGGTGATATTGCACCAGGAGATCTAATTGCCAGCTCTGCATTCTCCAATCCATACTGGTTACTAGACATAGCTAATTTAGCTGTTGCTATACACATTGTTTGTGCCTACCAGGTAAGAAAGCCTATTTAAGCATCGTTGAAATTTCTGGTCTTGTTTCACTTGAAAATAACCATATTCAACAAAGCCACTGCAAGGACTTGGCCAGTTGTGTGTTTTAACGCACAGCTTCATGCTGAAACAACTAAAGGGGACTTGTTATTGCAGGTGTATTGCCAACCCTTGTTTGCCTTGGCAGAGAAATGAAGTGCACATAAATGGGCAAAAAGTGAGTTTGTGACTGCAGAATATGACATACCCATCCCATTCTATGGCGTTTACTAGTTGAATTTCTTCCGAATGACATGGAGAACAATCTTCATCGTTTTGACAACTTTCATTGCCATGCCCCTGCCTTTCTTCGAATACGTAGTTGGAATGCTAGGGGCAATTGGATTTTGGCCGTTAACAGTGTACTTCCCTATCGAGATGTACATTTCTCAGAAGAAGATTACCCCATGGACAAACCAGTGGGTTGGACTTGAGATACTAAGTATGGCTTGTCTCTTTGTATCAGTTGCTGCAGCCGTTGGATCTGTAGCTGCTCTTGTCGATGCTCTCAAGTTTTACGTGCAGTTTGAAATAACTTACTGAGAAGGAACTTGAGTCAGCATTATCTTTTGATCTCAAAACTTGTACACGCTTCAAAACTCCAGCAGTAAGGAAGATGAATACAAATACAAATACTCAAAACCACCCTTTTGCACTGAAACGTAGACATCCATCCATCCATCCATCCATCTTGTAACAAGTCAAAAAACTGCATACAACAGCTGCAATTCCTTTTAGATGACGACTCACTTCATTTTCCTTTTAACCTTGTATTAGGGAAGCCATAATTATCTAATCAATGTCTATTTGCCACAATAATAATCAGAGACCTCCTGCATCATTCCTCATCAGTCTGCATTACTAATCATTGGACCTTCTCGTGAACTAGTCATGGAGCTCTCAACTAATCATTTCGATTTCGAATTAAGATAACAAATGAACTGTTTCTTTCCCAAGCTAACTGCGCAGAGCATACCAAATACCAAACGCATAGCTACCTATAGCAGACTTGGATTTTACATATTATACTCTTTCCTTAAGAAATTAGTTAAACATTGTATAAGTAAAACTCCATTCATCGATTCAGTTGATTAAATCCATACTATTAAAATTAATTATTTAAAAGCTAAAATTACTAGTAAAACTCAAATACCAAAAATTTTAGCAGTTCGATAGGTCTTTCAACAAGACATGGCATATAATTACTGAAAATAATGGCACTCAAATAGAAGAAAAATTAAAATTAGCTAATAACCATAACAAATCTAAAACATTTAAAGCATAGAAAATTAATGGAAGTAAAAAATTAGTACACAATCAGGCTTATTTCGGCGAATCATTAATTCGATAAATGTATTACACAAAACATATATAAAAGTTTGTTGAAAAAGTTGAAGGAGGACCTGCAGACTGCAGTCTTGAAGCGTTCGAATTCTTAATTATTATTATTTGACAAAAAAAAAAAAAAAGGAATTCTTAATTATTTTCTTTTGCATCAATCAGGCTTATTTCGCCGAGCCAGATGGGCCGAGCGTTTGCCACCTATTTGATCCATACTGCTAAGATTGGACGTACTTGGCACTATTTCATATGGGCCCAGCTCACTCTACTTTCATACAAATAATGGTTTCTTTTTCTTTTTTCAAAATACAAATAGCCGATTTAATTTAATAATTAATTGATTAGATAGTCCAATAATCAGTCTAAGCATTAGAGAATCTTTGTTTAGCTAAGTACAATTTTTAGCTAAAAATATACACAAATATATTTTTTTTTTTTGAAATTCTTTTTTTTTTTGTTTGCTAATTAAGCAAGTATATTCATTCAAATCAACTCAAAAACATTTACAAGATCCTACCAAAAGGAAACCAAGGTAATAGGAAAACCATCAACAGATTACAACAATATATCCCCTAAGCTCCAGTTAGTACTAAGTTCACTATTAATATCATTTCTTCTATTTTTTTTCCCGCATAGAGTTTTAACTTTACAAACTGCTCAATCTCTAATTAAACTCATACTTGTACATTATATGGTTTCGCTCCCTCCAAATAGCATAAACAGTAGCACATAAGAAAATTGTAACTAAGGTAGGCTGTAAATCCTCCCCACTACAGAATCTTTTACTCCAATCCCCAATAGTCTCCCAAACCGGCAAATGACCAAGCATACAAAACAATCGAACGCCATACTCTCACAGTCTTCTGCTTAACCCACAACCAAAAAAGAGATGGTCTCTATCCTCTGTGGCCAGACCACACAAAACACAAGTACAATTGTCAATAATTCCCCATTCAAGCAACCTTGTCTTAGTAGGCAGTCTATTAAGGATAGCTACCCAAGCAATGAAACTACATTTTGGAATTATGGTCTTACTCCAAACCAAGCCGTGCCAATCCACCTTAACACTTCTAGTTTGAATGCACTCACTGGCGCTACCAGTTGAGAATCTCCCATTTGAGTTACCCTTCCACTTGATCCAATCCTCTCTATCTTGATCAGGCCAAAAATTAATCTGACCACATATTTGTTGTATGAGAGGATGATCAGACCATTGCCATCTTCCCTCATTGATCACTGCCGCTACCACATCATTAAAACCAATACCCGATTCCATAATATCCTGTCTAGATACGCAATCGACAAGGCATCCCCAGGGGTGCCATGGATCTTGCCAGAAAAGTATTATTCGCCCATTACCGATACCTATCTCAAACAACTTCTTCGCCTCATCTCTAATCTTCATCAATTTTCTCCACATCCAAGAACAGGTAGTTTTAACTTTGCAATCCCAAATACAGTCTTTTTTATGTAGTAATGCTTAACCCAATTCGGCCAAATTGCTTTAGAATTGCTAAGAATACTCCAATAATGTTTAAACATACCTGCCTTGTTACCCTCATGCAGCCGGCAAAGACCTAATCCTCCTTCCTCACGCGGACGACAAATATGCTCCCAATTGATTTTAGCCCCTCTAGCCGACCCATTATTCCCCTTCCACAGAAACGCTGACATTCTTCTTTCGATCTCCTTGAGGATTCCCTTAGGAAGAACAATAATGCCAGACCAGAATGCTTGTATACCATACAAGACAACTTTAATAAGAACCAAGTGTCCTGCGAATGATAACCCTCTAGCAGACTAGTGATCAATTCTCGCCAACATTTTATCGATTAACTCCTTACATGCTGACTTAGGGATACTTTTCGAAGATAAAGGTATCCCTAAATACTTGAAAGACAGAGTACCGGGTTGAAAGTTAACAATCCTTAACAGATCCTCTTTAGAATCAGGTGATGTTTTTTTTTTTTTTTTTTTTTAAATTATTGGTTTACTAAAGACAAAGCTTTTACTGACAAACAAGATAGAGTCTATTGTTGACTTTTTAATGCTCGAGGGTGTCTATGGTTTGATTTTTTAATCGACTTTGGTTCAATCAACTTAGATAATTAACGTAGTAAATGATTCAATGGTCAAAAGATATATGTTCATTATGGGTATAAGCCAATAGATTAGGCTTCTTTCTTTGGGCTTGGCCTCTTATTAGTTCATGGTTTAGTTTGGACTGTGCTACCTTAACTTTATTGTGTTATGTTTTTTCCTTCAAAAACATGATTTTAATTTAGTCAATAATTTGTCCGAACATCTTTTTTTTTAATAATAACGGAAATCGAACTTGCAATTCGAACTTAAAAATCTTTAATTACAACAAATTTATTACTTGAATATTTTACCGAACTCTTAAATGTGTCCAAACAATATTTTCCCGAGATATTGCGCCTCTAAACAATTATGTCTCCGAAAGTTGTTCTCTCTACCACTGATGGGGGAAAAGGTCATGCAAAACCCAACAACTAGGCCAATATTAGGTGTCCCCATACTCATTATTTCTATCATGAATTGTCTTATACCCTGCCACTCTGTCAACAGCGCCAATGGCGCTACTCGTGTTACACATTCTGCTCCGGACAAAGTTTGTATGAGATATATTCTGTGAACAATTTGAAATCACAACGCCAGTCGCCAGCTGAAATATAGCTCCAACTTCATCGTGTCTAGGAAAAATGTACACCGCGATACAGAGACCGCACCTCACGGTCTACGCAAAAAACTTCAACTCGTTAGCTTTGGTGATACTTTTTTACCGGAAAAATGACCATTGATTTGCGCCAAAGGTCAATAGCTTACGCTAAATCAGGCAATTATGTAATTAACTCTATAGACCCGTGATCAAATAATATCAAAATATTTTGAGAAACAAATCGGGGTTTCAAATTATACACGTACATAGGAAAACAAATAAATGTACTGATTAAATCTTCAATTATGGACTTAACTAACTGCTCGAAAGTTATTTTATAGATTCTGTTCCTATACAATTGTGTAAGCTTTTGAAGTTGAGATTCCTCTCATATATTTGTAACCAGTTTTTTTTTGCTAATTAGATTTGTAACCAGTTAATTTCGCCTATTTCACTCCTTTTAGCAAAACAAAAAATTGATTATTTGAAAAATAGAAAGTTGGCACGTGTTCATCTTAGTAGGGCCAACGTTCTTTTTTGTGCGCCCCATTTGTGTTTGCAAGCAGGACACTAATTGCAATTCACTACGCACGATTGTGGCTCACAGGCCTCTCTCTTTTCCTTTTGTCCTGATAAATATCTACTGATTACTTTTGATTAGCAGAAAAAAAAAAAAAAAAAAATCTACTGATTACTTTGTGGACGCAAGTTGTACGATGTACCATGATGCAGGATTACTGGGATTGAGGTTGCCGTTGAATCGTTGATCATGGTGTAAGGGTCAGCAAGCAATTTAAAGGGACACTTGCCCTAGTGAATCACACACAAAGTCTTTTCGGGTGATGGGGGCCTCCTCTTCCATATGAACCAACTTTCTCAGAAATGGAAAATGGTTTAATCAGTCATATCTGTTTCTTAAAAAAATATGGAAATTTTTTGGATACTATCAGTGTTTCACATGATTAGTGAGACCTACACTTGTAGTTTTATTAATATATGAGCGACTAATATTAGTTAAGATTAACTGATTAATTTCCCAAATAACTTCCCAAAATTATTCTATGCACTTGCTGCTCGATAATTTGCTCGTTGATCCACTCATATATATCATATTCTTCTAACCCCCATTGTCATTATTCATCTATACACCTATTCTTTTTTTCAATCAACCTTTTTTTTTTTTTTGTGCAGTTGTTAAATCAAATATATTCTCATAGTTTAATTTTCTTTTTGATTTCTTTCTCTAGTTAGAAGATAACATTGTCATTCTTGAAAGATGCAAACAAGACATCTTTATATGAAAAGTAGGACATTAGTCCATCAACAAGGAATGGAATATTGTTCGACATTATGTCATGTCTCCTATCAGTGGGGAATGCATATACCGTCTATTATCCAACAAGTACTATTTGAAAATAGAAACTATAAACAACATTATAAGAAACGAATAGATTTTAACATTTCTGCAAAATGCTTGCTTTTCTGAATTATTCATAAAAATAATCATTCATATTTTTCTCAATGTGTGATAGTGTCATGAATAAAATTTTGTGTTTTCTAAGACTTACTATATATATGCATAGTGCTATGTTTAAAGCTGTCGAGGTCGGATTCTCGCAGTTGAACTGTTCGGCTACGCTTGCCGAGCTGAACGTTTTAGGTTGGCCTCCGAGTTGAACTTTTCAGGTCGGCTACGTCACCTGCACAGAGAAAAGAAGGAAAAGGCGGGGTGATGACCCGGATTTTCCCCTCGAGAGCGTGAATGATTAGTATGTCCGAGCTGGCAAGGTAGCTGAGAGTATTTAATGACGAGTTACCTCCAAAGTGAAGAGGGTTGAGCTCTATTTATACTAAATTCGAGTCTGACAGCATTTAATGCAATGCAGTTTTATGTCCCATCAGTACTTTATGTCCATCGGAGCAGCTGATACTGAGGTCGGGGTTTTCCGGGGTTGGATCAGCATCCAGGTTGGGGCATTTAGCTGAATGTGCTGGGTTCAGCTCAAATTAGCCCGTCTCAATTCGGCACGGATAAATCACCCCAACTCGGTTACCCCTCGTCAAAAGCAATAAACAAATTTGGAACTATCTAACATTTAGCATGTTTAGCTCCGCTCGGTTCCTTCCAGCTCCAAAATTGATATTAGCCTTTAGTGTAATTGTTACATCAATAATGCATGTCATATTGCACGATGTATACGTACGTGTTTCACGTCATGTTCCCTTTTTTTTTTTTTTTTGGTGCAATAAAAGCCGAAAGTGTGTAATTCAAATTTAAAACTTTTGAATATAATATATCATTATTTGACTATTCTATACAACTCTTGTGTGTTAATTCACATCATGTTCCTTCACCATATGTTTAAACCTGTTATTGCTTCCTCTATAAAGCCCCATTGGCATTATGAAACACTCGTAGTCCTTTCTTTGTTACATACTTTCCTTCTCTCTGTTTCGCTCTTTTGGAAAAACTATCGTTTCCTATTTAGAGCAACAACCATATTGAATCATGTTGGCAAGGAGTCGAACTCTCCCTTCAAGAATTCACAATGGCGTCGTAAGATCACTAAGAAAAATCTTACCAAAATTCATATTCTTTGATGAGCTTATACTTCATCATATATTAAATGTGTAATATGTGTTCCGCATCTTAGGTTGAAGAAAGGCATGATATTAGGCACTACTTGCAAGTTGAAGTCCGACCTAAAGCTCAAACTGAGACTGACTGAAGCCATAAACCTGCAGGCTAACTATTCCAAGTGCTGTGATGATGACGGTCGCCTGAAGAGGACAGGTAAAAAAGTAGGGCGATCGCTATTTAATAGTTTAAATTTTTATACGGGACAGTTAAATTATACGGTATTAGAGTCAAGTTAACTAAAAGTTCTGTATTCAAGTCTCAACGTCGCTCGTTTAAAAACTTATCGTGATACCATTACATATACTGATGCAGGGACTTTCTGGACGGCAACATCACATATCATTACAGCTGTTATAGGCTCAGGTGTTCTTTCATTGGCATGGGCAATAGCACAACTTGGTTGGGTTGCAGGACCTGCTGTGATGATTCTCTTTGCAATTGTCATTCTTTATACCTCAAACCACCTATCACAATGTTACAGGTCTGGGGACCCTGTAACTGGACCAAGAAATTACACTTACATGGAAGCTGTTAAGGCCAATCTAGGTAGGTGTTTACAAGTATATATAGATATGTTATATTGGCATCTTCTGTATGTCAATGGTGGTGGTAATGATATTTAATTGGCTTGCAGGTGGGAAAAAGGTGACAATATGTGGTTTGATTCAAAACCTGAATTTGTTTGGGGTGGCAATTGGATACACAATTGCAGCATCAGTCAGCATGATGTGAGTTGATGATTCAGACACAATGCCATCTTTTAGATGTAAATTTTATGAATATACGTCTGAGATTTTGTTGGGACGAGAGCACACATGCACACCTCAAATAACACTCTCTTAGATACGGGATCAAAGACATAGGTTAAAAGTGATTGAACCATGTTAAATATTATGTGTTTTTGCTGATTTCTGTGTGCGTGTTTTGGTCCTAACATGGTTCTAACATGTTTTATATCCAAGAAATACATTTAAACACATGCGTTCGTTTAACAATTGAATTCACATCAATCATATAACATCACTTTCATAAATCACAAAAAAGTGATTTTTATGAAATATTGATTTCTGTTTACCAACTTGTAATCTTCATATACCTATTTTCTTAACAGGGCAATAAAAAGATCAAATTGTTTCCACAAGAGTGGCGGTAAAGATCCTTGTCATATGTCAAGCAATGGATACATGATAGCATTTGGAATCACAGAAATCATATTCTCCCAAATTCCTGATTTTGATCAAGTATGGTGGCTCTCCATAGTAGCAGCTGTCATGTCTTTCACATACTCCACTGTTGGGCTTGCACTTGGCATTGGCAAAGTAGCCGGTATACATAACTATTTCCTCTTATAATTCAACTGACATCTAAAGTTCATTGTAGATGCTCAATGGATTTAGATGGCTTTCTTCTGTACCTGTGCGTTACTTGTAGCTGAATATTGCAGAACATAGAAGTTTTGAAGGAAGCCTGACTGGCATCAGCATCGGCACAAAAACTCATTCTGGAACTGTGACAGCCACACAGAAGTTGTGGAGAATCTTGCAAGCTCGAGGAGCAATTGCCTTTGCATTTTCTTATTCGATAATCCTCATTGAAATTCAGGTGCATAACCTACCAGAACACCACCCTTATTGAACAAACATGCCGTGGACTAACTTTGTCCCTGTAGGATACTATAAAGTCTCCTCCGGCAGAGTACAAAACCACGAAGAAGGCAACTGTACTGAGCATCGCCGTCACAACTATATTCTACTTACTTTGCGGATGCATGGGCTATGCTGCTTTTGGTGATATGGCACCAGGAAATCTTCTTTCCGGCTTTGGATTTTACAATCCATACTGGTTGCTAGACATAGCTAATGTAGGTATTGTTATCCATCTCCTCGTTGGTGCCTACCAGGTAAGAGAACTCATAAAGGTATCGTTGCGATTTCCAGTTTTGTTTCGATTGAAATGAACTGCGTATACAGAAAACCACTGCCAGTACTTTCAAGGTTTGAGTTTCACACACCTTTATGTTGATACAACTAAACAGAACTTGTTATTGCAGGTCTATTGCCAACCATTGTTTGCCTTTGTAAAGAAATGGAGCGCACAAAAATATCCATCCCCTTCTATGGCGTTTACCAATTGAATTTCTTCAGCATAATATGGAGAACTATCTTCGTCATTTTGACAACTCTCATTGCCATGCGTCTGCCTTTCTTCAATGATGTAGTAGGATTACTAGGGGCCTTCGGGTTTTGGCCATTAACAGTATACTTCCCTATCGAGATGTACATTTCTTAGAAAAGATTAAACCATGGACAAACCAGTGGGTTGGACTTCAGATATTAAGTATGGCTTGTGTTGGGTGATTTTTAACGCAAGTGCACATATCACAATAAGTAATAAAGTGATAAGTAAAGATCATTTCCAAGAGAACTGTGATTACTAAGTACCGAAATTGATTTAACTCTAACTTTATTTGGACAATCACGAATTGAGAATTTGTAACTAACAACTAAAGAAATTATAGAACTTATAAGAAAAATAGCAACTAACACAATTACGAAATTAACAAAAGATGGTAATTCAATAATTAAAAGACTATAGGGATTCCGATTTCACCAAGATTAATCCTATTTGAAACTAGTGATTTAAATCAATTAACGTATATTCCCTACGTTGCCAGTAATTTCGCTAAGGTAGATATTAATTTTTCTCAAATATCAATAACCTATCTCAATAAGCAAGCTAACTACATCTCTGTGATAATTGTGAACTTATGGAACGCATTAAGCCCTAAAAATTCAAATGCTGCACTAGATTTCATAACTATCTCTAGCTTATGATGATTTAATGGTGTTTCACACGTGGTCTAATTTAGTTATCACTTCTCAATCTCAAACCAAATCACGAATCATGCAATTGTTGATCAGACAATCACGAGCATTAAACTTAGCATGAAATACTCAACGTATATATGGAATAGTTCATCAATGAATTAAAATCAAATGCTTCAAGTATTCATAATCCGGCTACATCGTAGCCCTAGAAAAATAATCTAGAACATCATAAAGAAATTAAATAAAATCTTAATTGTAACGTAAAACATGATAAGAGAGAGAGAAAAAACTAAGATTTGGAGAAGAATCGTGGTAGAAGTCCGTCTCCGGATTGTTCTTCGTTTTCAACTCGCGAGTCCTCTTTTTCTCTCCCTTTGGAAAGTTGCTTTTTCTGCAAAAACCAGCCGCCAGCCAAAAAGCCCCCTCTCAAACGTGTGTTTCTTCTTTTTATCCTAAGGTTCTCTGCTTTTTGCGCCATTTTACAAAATTGCCCTTAAATTTTCTGCGATGTTGCGTAGTTGCTCTATGACTGCGCTACTTCTATTTTTCTTCAATTTCTCCACAAGTTGCACGAGAGCTAATCCTTTGTCATTTCCCTTCAATCTTTGCCTCAAAACTTAAACTTTCTCATGGAAATTACCTACATCGCAAATCAAACACAAAACCAATCAAATTGCTCATAAATTACTCAAGAACTAACAAAATTTAAGTGAAAATGTGCTTAAATAATATATCAATAATACACCCAACAAACACCCTCAAACTTAAGCTTTGCTTGTCCTCAAACAAAAGACACAACTAAAGAAAGAAACAACCTAAAAACTAAAGACTCGACACAATATAACTCATGAAAGCAACGCAGTGGGATAGTAAATTTTTCACGGCCTCAGTAGCAACCTTTCACAACTCAACCTTAAAAGGTTTACAAAACAAATAAAGGACACCACCCCTAAACTTGAAAGAAAAACATTGTCCTCAATGTGAAAATACAAAAGGAAAGAAATCAGAGGACTTCCTGAATAGTTGCACCAATCATCAGCCAGTCACCAGAGGTACCACAGTCCTGAATGCGCAAAATGAAACAACAATGTTGTTTACTTTGCTGAGAGCTCGAACATACGGGTAACATCCAATCCGAATCCACAAACTGTTCCACTCAACAAACACAACTCACCACCACTGCAAGTCAGTCAACAGAAAAATTATGCACTCACAACCACACGATATCCACTTCAAGCACGAGCCACCCAACAGACTCAAGAAAGCTGCTCAATGATCACAACCAGTCCCAATATCAGCCAACACCAAAACACAATTACATCCACTATAGCCCAACCAACAACAAAGCAGTCACAAATTATCCAACCAATATGTCAATGTGCATTAGAAACAATTTTTAAAGCCACAAGAGTTCGAACTGCTTTTTGCCATATTTAAAACTTTAATCAAATCAGAAGTATGAAGACAAGATTCACAATAGATTCCCCAACACACAGAAAGTGAACCTCAATCTTCACAACCACAATGTACTGCTAGTGGCATAATGAGTATTTGAACACTCTATTGCATATCACAGAAACACAAATCACCCACAATTGTATCCTGAACGCACGATACCCACTTGGATCTGTCAAATTGTTGTTTTTTTTCCTATTCAACTATTCGCAGAAAAATAGAACTCACAAAGGCAGGAGAGCTATCTGCCGCTATTTGCGAGACGCCGCCGAAAGACGCGAGTTGTCGTCGTCCACCAGTTGGGTATGGTGGGTTGTTCTATAATGGGTATTATGAGTTAGAGAGAAATAGTTGGTGCAAGAGATTGTGATGAGAAAGAGAGACGTGAGAGGGTTGGAGATTGAAAGTGGGTAATATGAGAGATTTAGATCTATGGTTTGGATTTGGGAAGAAGAGATTGAGTGTGTTTTGGTGTTTTAGGGCTTAGGGTTTAGAAAGAAAGAGATATATGTATTTGGGTGTTGATGGTGGCGGCTGAAAGAGGAAAGACAATTTTTTTTATGGAACGTCAAAGGAAGGGACACCAGCGCAGCTGCGCCATTTTTTAGTGCAACAGCCCTACTCACGAACGTAACTTGGCATCACCGTCAACGCAGCTGAGCTATTTTAGCGCAACAGCACTACTTCAAAAACGTAACTTCAAATAGCGTCAACGTAGCTGCACTACATTTTGGCGCAATAGCGCTACTTTCACAGCTCTATTTTTTCTTATTTTTCTTTTCAACGCACGCATCCCCCTCAATCCACATACTATTATTTGTACATTTTTTCCTTGTATTGACTTGGTAGAGCTTCTCTTTGGCTTGTCTTCTCCCAAACTTGTCATGATCCTAAAATGACACGAAAAATTTAAAAATTTAGCTACGACAACTATAACTTGAAAATTAACTAAAAACAAACACAACTATTAAATTTAGGGATGGCAATGGGTATCCGTTCTACCCGAAATCGACGGGTATCCGCCCGATAAAAATCCGATAACAAAAACTGATGGGGAATCTGTTAGGTTTTGGGTTTTAAAAGTAATAACCGACGAGTAAACCGATAGGTCTTGATTTTTAATGTTAAAAAAAATCGAAACCCGAAACCCGAAACCCGATTATTAATTTATAATTTTAAAATATAATTAAAAATTTATCCATAAAAAAAAATACTAAGAATGTGAGTGTAGCAAGAGTTGAACTTGCAACCACCAAAGAGCTAATCACGACTTCTACCACTTGGGCAAAGCACAAGCTTGGTTCTCTTATATAAATAGAAGTACATATACTAAATAACTATGAATCAATTTTAACCTACATCACCAGCACAAAACTTCACAAATGCTAACCACTCCCAAGCCGTCTCTAACTCTTCCCCCATTCTCTCTCTCTTTTTATAACTCACACTAGCCTAATTACAAAAAAAAAAAAAAAATCGTAACTCCATCTCTCGTTCTCACTCTCTCTAGCCCTCTTTCTTCTTACTCTCTTGTTTCCAACTTACCTTGGTTGGTGTTCCATTTCAAGCTCTTAGTAAAAGAATGCAACATATCTCCTTATGTAGATTATTTTTTGTATTTTAGATTAATGATTTATGCTAGATCTGTAAGTTTTTTGTTGTTGTTGTTGTTGTGTATGTATGTGTGTGTGTGTGCATATATATATATATATATATAAAATCTGTGTATATATTTATATATATATATACACACACGTATTTGTGTGTGCATTTCTCTATATTTTCATATTATTTACAGTTTAATTTTTCTTTTTCTTTTTTATTTTTTTAGTTTTAGCTACACATATTTATTTAAAATTATCCATTTCTACCCAGCAAAAATTATTTTTACCCAGCAAAAAAAAAAAATTATCCATTTCGGTTTCAATTTCGGTTATCCGCGAATTTTTTTATCTTTGTCAGTTTCAGTTTTGGTTTGAGATTTTAAAAACCGTTCGGTTTCGGTTTTTCTGTTTAGTTAATCGGTTTTGGTTTCGGTTTTGGTTTTTTAAAAAATCGCAGTTAACCGACCCGCTGCCATTCCTAATTAAATTAAGAAAAGTAAGAAAACTCGGGTTGCCTCTTGAAAAGCATTTGTTTTAACGTCGACAGCCCGACAGAGCAATCTTTCATGACGAGTTAAGGTGGAAAACAGTTTTATACTTATCGAATTCATCATCCCAATAAGTCTTCAACCGTTGTTCGTTGACCTTGAACGTACATTTCTCTGAATGGGTGACTTCCACAACACCATAAAGAAATACCTTTGTTACAACAAAAGGGCCAGACTATCTTGATTTTCGTTTTCCAAGAATCCATGGGTTATAAAGAAGTATTTGTTGCCTAGGAGAAAAATCTTTTCCCGAAACGGGTTTGTCATGCCATTCTTTTGTCATCTCCTTGTAACTTATTGCATTCTCATCTTTTTCATCACCTAATTCTTCCAGCTCATTCAATTGCAACAATTCTTTCTCATTCGCTACTTGCACACCCATGTTGAGTTGTTTAATAGACCAATATTCCTTATGCTCTAATCCTACCAGAACAAAAGAATCATCTTGTAACAAGCTAGCCTCCAAGGGATCCAATTGACCCCCATGGTTAGACGTTATAGCTTGTATGGTATCAATGCCAAAACAGCTATCACTCACTTCTGGGTACTTGTAAGCTATGAACACATTAAAGATTACCTCTTCCTATTGTACTCGCAACCTAAGCTCACCATTTCGAACATCAATAAGTGATCCCTCAGTTGCAAGGAAAGGTCTTCCAAGAATGATAGGAATTTCTTTGTCTTCCTCCATATCGAGCACTATGAAATCTACAACAAAGATGAATTTATCGACTTTGACTAGAACATCCTCAATTATTCCTCTGGGTGCTTTAGCGAACGATCAGCTAACTATAGTGTTAAAGTTGTAGGTCTTGTCTCTCCTAAACTAAGCTTCCTAAAAATAGACAAAGACATCAAATTAATACTAGCACCTAAATCACATAATACTCGCTCAAAAACAACATTGTCAATTTCACATGGAATAGTAAAACTCCCTGGATCCTTAAGCTTTTGTGGTAACTTCTTTTGTATGATAGCGCTGCACTCATTTGAAAGTGCAACTGTCTCATAATCTCCAAGCTTCCTCTTGTTTGAAAGAATATCCTTCATGAACTTCACATAACTAGGCATTTGTTCAAGCGCATTTGCGAATGGAATATTGATGTGAAGTTTCTTGAAAACTTCAAGAAATTTAGCAAATTGCTTGTCAAGCTTGCCCTTCTTCAAGCGTTGTGGAAATGGAACTTTCAGAGGTAGTTCTTGAGGAGGTTGTGGCTGTTTTTCTGTTTTCTATTCATCTTTCTCCTCATTTTTCGCTTCACCTTTCTCGACCTTCTTGGTTCTCACTGGCTCCTCTAACTCTTTGTTGCTTCTCAAAGTGATCGCTTTGCAATACTCTGTGTCATCTCTTCTGGGATTTGCCTCCGAAGTACTAGGTAAACTTCTTTGTTGTCTTCCAGAAAACAAAGTAGCCATTTGAGTAAACTGCACCTCTAAATTTCTAATTTGTGCGGATTGGTTCTGGAGGGCAGTCCTAGTTTCATTCATAAACTGAGTTTGCGAAGTCGCCAATTGAGCCAATGCATCCTCCAAGTTTAACTTCTTCTCTGGTGGTGGGTTATTTTGCTCAGGCTGTAACACATTCTAATTATTTCTCCAAGATAGATTAAGATGATAACGCAATCCTGGATGATATCTGTTGGGATATTGATTGTGTTGTTGCCCATCGAACCATAACAAAACTCACACACCACTGCCGCTTGGACAACATTAGCAGTTACTTGATTATTCTACATTTGTTTTGCGAGGTTATCAATTTTTGCTGCCAAGGCAGTTATGGCATCTATCTCATGGATCCTAGCTGTCTTCTCTGGTGTGACTCTCTCGCTCGACCACTGCATGTTGTTCAAAACAATATCCACAAGCAACTCATAAGCGTCATCTGTTATCTTGTTTATTAGAGCTCCATCTGCTGATGCATCAATCAGAGTTCTTGTTGAATTTACCAACCCATTGTAAAAATTGTGAACTTGCATCCACTTAGGTACTCCATGATTAAG